>JAOTRC010000004.1:32463902-32478600 GCA_027497675.1 Cyprinella lutrensis
AGAATAACATTTGAAAAATAGACAATAGAATAAAAATGAATCAGACAGGCTTGCTTCTGGTGTGGACAATGGTCCACTAATGTGTTAATGTTAATTTTATCAACAGATGATGTCATTAATGAGTTGCGTTTGATTCTAAAGTTCAGGGCAGGCATAATGAGCTTTAGCTTCTGCACCTGGTCATCTACAGTCTTTATGTTTCAAATGTTTTGATTGAATGATCTGTAAATGACAAAACCGAATAAATGAAATGAAATTCCTGAATAAGCTTGTGATGAGTTATATCTGAAGGTTTTCTTTTAGTTGAAAACATTAAATGATGTGTAAACAAAAAACAAAAGCATTGAAGCACAAGCAACGCAAACGGAAAAAAAAAACGCTAATAAAGCAGTGTCAATTATCGTCCAGAACGTACATATACACTCGAGTCGGCATATGGTTCTCGTGTTTATATATCCACGCGCTGACGGGTAACGGTGCGCTGACGCGAGGTGTCTAACAGCACTCGGCCGACTGCGGTCTGGCTTTCGTGTGATTTCTCAGTGTGAATGGTCATATTATGACAACCAGAGACAATTTATATAAAGACATGCCAGATCCTCCACACAACTACACAGGGAAACCCCTGACGCCAAAGATGGCGGTTGTATGCACATGCCCCGCCCCTCCAGCTGGACAGTTAATCGTCTGCTTTTAACAGTCGAGCCGGGGAAGGTCGAGCCTATCGTCTGGCTCCACCGACGCACGCGCTCAGTTGATGTCTGTGACGGCGGAGACGAGAACCCTTGCGCATGCGTAGTAAACGTATAACCTGGGGGGAAAACAGCATTTTAAACCTTATTTTGGGGCAAAGTCAAACTTTTTCAGTGATTTTTATCATATTTTACTGCTGTTTCTATACATGCAGATTTTATGTCGTGGTGAAAGAGCAGTTCTGACTCTCTGCCCATTCATTCAGACAGGAGCCTGGTCTTGTTAGTCCGAAACATCTGCCCGGAGGCGTGGCCAAGATGGCGGCCGAGTGGCAGGACTCGCCTAAAAGGACTCTGTGATAACTCCGTTACATTAATTGATTTGATAATTCCATTTTGTAATATCATTGTCATCTAAGTAATTCTAAACTTTGTGAGACGGCGATATTATGTGATCAAATACAATCCCCTTTGTTAAACAGGCTCCACGGCGCCACCCAGTGCACTTCATTATAACTGCAGTTATGCCTGAGACTCATCATGGACTCGCTGCATTTACGGCCAGCAAAGCAACGTAGTAAAACTAGAATAGCACTTAATTTTTCAAATAAAAATGACAGATGGAACACTCGTGCACATCTGGAGGAGCGGCTATAGGACTCACCTCACAGATGCTGCAGTAATGCGCCGGCTCGTCTCGGCCTCGTCTGTGCCAGATCGTCTCCTTCCCAGCAGCCACCAGCGCCTCTTTAATGGCCTGACACTGCTTGAGCGTCCGCAGCAAACAGAACCTGTTCACCACAGACACTGATTACGGCTCGTTACCGGCCAGATAAACAGCGGACAGAGGAAACCGCACTCACTTGATCATCTCAAACAGCTTGAGGTCGGACACTTTAATGTTCCTCGCCATGTTCCAGGACAGATGCACCATGGGAACCATAGATTTGACGCTCTGGAGTTTGTTCCACTCGTAGCGTTCGACGGCCAGCTTGTACTGATAGGCTGCAGGGAGCAGACGGACACAGTCACATGACAGCGGACACGAGAGGCAACGGAGCGCAGAACTCGCGGCTCGGATCAGCATCATAAACTACGAGCCGAACTGGTAAAGTTGGCACATCACTGAAGACAAGTGAACAGATAAAACACAAAATCCCAAATTACAAGCAGAGATGAATACTACGTAACAGTTACTTAGTCTAACAATAGTATTCAGAAATAAATACAGCCTAAATGTAAAATAAGACTATTTATTCACTGTAGAAATTAAATAGATTATTAATCTTTGTTAAAGCTTTATTTTGTTTTATTAACATGAACGACAGACAAGAGTAGGAATATTAGGATACTGTCAAGATCGAATAAACGGACAAACATCCGGTTTCTTTCGTAACGGCTCACTCACGGCAGAACCGAGAGAACCCTTGCCGAGACGGGGGTTAGACATGATTGTGTGTGTGGTGTCTCTCTCTCTCTTAGAGTCCCATCTTTCGCCTCTTCCGTGTTTAAAATTGTTTAAATGTGTAGATTGGCTAGACAAAACCCGTCCATAAGCGTTTCCTATGAGGGTTAACTGTAGCAGGTGATCCGCGAACCCCCAGCGTGCCGACCCGTGGGGCGTCTCGACCGCCCGCTGCACCGCTACATGAGGCTAGCAGGACACGCACCTGACAGAGGACCCACGTTCCAGGAGATGTTGTTGCACCAGCCGATGGCCTGGACCCAGTGCACCGTTCCCGTGTTCAGCCACACCAGGTCTCCGGGCCGCTGGATGAAGCGGTACACCGGCACGTTGGCCTCGTACAGGTCCTCCAGGTTCGGCCACCACGAGCCCTTCAGGAAGTTGATGTTGTTCCTGCAAAAGGGCGTCAGAAGAGACTCTAGCATTCGACCCCAGGACCGACAGCAGAAGCGGGTTCAGATCCGCACCTGATCTGACGTCCACAAGGTCAACAATTAAAAAACGCTCATCAATTACTCGCCCTCACGTCATTCAAACCCGCAAGACTTTCGTTCATCTTTGAAACAAACAAATATATTTTAATCTGAATCTGATCCTCTTCTGGCGCTCCACTGAGACTGTGACGCTCAACACGCTCATGATGTTCTACTCTCCGGAAGAGACACGCTCGCTTTAGATGATCAAACAGGCTCTCGTTCACATATAAACATTCACTAGCGAACGAGGTTTGCTCTGGCCAGTAAACTCTAGCTTTCTTTCCCGATGATCAATGCTAAAATTAAACTGTTGACCGTATAAAGTGACGGTGTCTCTTCAGATGAGCCCACATTAGACCATCTCTTCATGAACGTTTGAAGCGTCAGAGTGATCAGACTTCCACAGGAGAGACACATCTCTCAGATCAGATTCTCATTGGTCTTCCAAACACAAGTGAGGACAATTTTCATTTTAGATCAAGCGTCCTCTTAACTTTGACTCGGGCTCCTACACATTTCAAAATCCCCAAAGCCCTCTGTAGGTTTCTCAGAGCATATTTAACATAACGGTTCGTCCAGCAGTATATTTTCAACATTGCACGTGGTATTTATTCCTTTTGTTAATGTAAATTGTTATTTTCTCAGTTTTTCTGTTGGTTTTCTTAAAGTGATAGCATGCACTTGCATGATGAGAGGAAACCTTAAACACTTTATAACCTGAATATATATATTCACCTCTGACACATCGGTTTCTCACAAAAGAGACTCGCTTTGCATAATAAAACTGTGCCTTGAATCAGAAGCACAGGGATCACCAAACCTTTGCCATGAAAACACTCTGCTTGTAAGATAAATGCATTTTTAACCCTAAAACCGTATTCTGGACAAATGTGGGCAAAATAGTTTTGATTTATTTTTTAAAAATACTTTCCTTGATCTGAGCGGTACAAGACTTGACTACTTATTCTAAGTTTGCATCCTGAACACACACAATTTATTTTGACTCAATTCTACAATGTTAAGTGGGTGGAAAAAACCTCCTTAATCTTGTATTTGGGTCAAAAATGGGCACCCATAGAAATGAAATGAACGGGAAAAACTGTAATTTAGAGCATTCTAAAATAAGCCAAAAAAAGACACCAGGTGACAGTAAAGTCACCTTATCTTTAGGTTTTAGCTCTAAGAACTTATTGGAATGATATTTTAATGTAGTTAAAAATAAAAAAAAATAAAAATAAAAATAAGCATAATTTACACAGAAAATATGGTACTTTTTGAAGTAAATAAATTCAAAAATAGCCCAAAAATAAAAGAAGACAGTGATATAACATTTATAATAACTCAATATTAGGATCACACCTGAGTCCTCTGTGCCCACATTTGTCCACGATTGCAGGATTAAGGGCTCTAAAGAGAATACGGTTTGAGGGCTACACATTCTTAATTTTAGAGAACTGAATAGTCTGGAAACATATTTTTCCACACTGATCCACAGCTGGAAATGACAAATGAAATGTCAAACTGTGTGTGAACTACTACAGTCGCCCTTAGACGATCAGGACGGAGAGGTCGGAAACGTCACGTACTTCTCACAGAACTCGCTCATCACTCCCCAGTACGGCTCCGGCACGGCGAACCACTCGCAGTCGCCCGGCCCGATGTTGATGTTCACGGCGCAGAAGTTATTGTGCTCCTGATGCCCTGGATACGAGCAGAGAGATCATGTGACACGAGCGGAGACATCATGTGACTGAGCATGTCTAACGACAGCGGCTCTCACCTGGAGTTCTGCTGCCCGGGACCTTCATGAAGAGCTGGACCGTGTTCATTCCCAGAATGCTGTGGCCCACGTGACTGAGCAGGTTCCCGGCGGACACGACTCGGGCGAACGCAGGCAGTTTACTGAGTTCCTGCAGCTGCAGTTTCCACCTGCAGGGGGAGCCACAGTTCAACTCGTGCTTCACAGACTCACCACACCGCAGGAGTGAGTCCAGACATTCAGTGAACTGGCCTCTCATTTGTTCCCAGTTTGGAATCACTGCTCGCACACACACTTGAGTTCAGGTAATAAATGAGACACTATGATGATTATTAAATCACAATATACAAAAAAACACAAAGGGTGGCCATGTGCACCCGAGACTCACTTCTTTTCATCCGAGACGTCGATGTTGGTCCCAAACTTGACTTGTTTGAAAGGAGCTTTGCGGCTCCTGGAAACACTGAGCAGAATGAACAGAGTGAGCGCGGGTTAGCGTTAGCGCCGTTAAAGCACCAGCGGTTATTAAAGACGTCAAACTCACGTTTCCGACGACGTGATCTCAGAGTCCGACAGCTCCTTCTGCCCCTTCTTCTCATTCTCCTCCTGAAAGCACACTAGCTCAGTCACTCACTGCGCTAAATACCACAAGCACACGATTAGCGCTAGTCTGAGAGATCGACCGATGTTTAAGCATGTCCTGTAATCAGGTATCAGTTTAAGATCGGATTCACCAGGAAACGGTGTCATCTTGTGGCCGTTTTGAGAATCGTGTGGCATTAAAGCGCTGCGTCTGAGGAGGGGACATCAGTCAACAACAGTTCAGAGGATCCCTTAATAAACTTCATTTGACAGCCATTACTACACTGCACAAAATTATAAACGCAACTCTTGTTTTTGCTCCATTTTTCATGAGGTGAACTCAAAGAGCTCAGACTTTATCTCTGTACACAAAAGGCCTATTCCTCTCAAACACATTTACATTTAGCAGAAGCTTTTATCCAAAGTGACTTACAAACTAGGGCTAAATTAAGCGAGTCATTGTGAAGAGGCAAAAACAACGCATGAAGTGCTCAACATGAAGTGCAGGCACCGCTAGAGTAGCATACGCCAGACAGCGAGGGTTAGCGGTGAAGCTCACGGAGGACATGAGCTGAACACATCAGTGCACAAAGATGCAAAGGCAGTAATGTCTTCATTATTCAGGCAGTTTAGAATGTTTTATGGTTTAGAAAAAATATATAATTTTTTTACTTGCATTGTTTTTTTTGCACTTTCAGACTATTTATTGATGTATTGATGTGAAGTGTGTTTAGTTTTGAACACCATGAGGGAGTGAAATGGCAGTTTTTTATAAGTGTTAAAACAGTTTGTTTATTTCCATACTGTTGTTATAATGATCAAAACCAGAAATAAAACGAATAAATCTGAGTTCTGGAAGGGTTGGCCGTACCCGCAGCGACTCCTGGAAGGACGAGGCCTGGTACTGGGCGTATTTGGCGATGGTGGTGTAGGAGCGGGTGCCCTCGCAGCGCCACTGCTTCCTCTGCCCGCTGGAGTCCCAGTTCTCGTCGGCCGGCTGGCACAGCTGAGTGCGCACCTCCACCAGGTGCTCCGGGTTCGCCTCCACCAGCGTCTTCGTGGAGAACAGGCCCAGATCTGCAGAGAGAGAGAGAGAGAGAGGGCGTCAGTGCCCGGAAACACCTTCTGACGGGTCCGCTCACCGACACTGAGGAACGCTTCGCCTCAACAAATCAGAAATGCTCCCACAATATACATTTTCCTTGGATCTGGCTTACAATCCATGAGTTAAATCTGTCTTTTTATGGTTTGTTGTTTACTTTTGTCTTTGTCTGTATTTTATTTGATCATTATTCGTTTGGTACAGCACATAGGTTGACGGAAGTTGCTTTTAATTGTGATTTATAAATAAATTGAATTCTGTGAATATGTGACTCATCTACGCGTGTCCAGCTGTGTGTAGCGGTGTGCTTTATTAGCCCTGCCGATCTTCAAGGACACTCTTTGTCCACTACACTATTTGAAGGCCTTCCACTCACAATATCTACCTAATAAAATATTTTGGATGTATATTTGCAGCACAAAATAACCTATTACTAAGAAGATCTTGATTTTTATTAGTTTTAGCTACGTTTATATTATTTTGAGTCATCTTGAGGCCTCTTGCTAAGAACCACTGCTTTAATATGCTCTGCTATGACAGAAAGCAGGAAAGCCCTGTGGGAAACATGTATGAAACAATGACAACATGTGTTGTGCTAAAAACTAAAGTCTGAAATCAAGCATGTGTAGAGAGAGGAGCTTTAACAACTCACTCTGGAGAAAGGCATCTGTGTCAAATGCATTTATGTAAAGTAAAAAAGGTTGATATATAATAATACAGCCCATAAAATCTGATTTGATAATGTGGCAGACCAACCAACTCGCACGGTTTATATAACACCAGAGGAGCTGTAAATCAGGCAGAGAATCAGCCTCTCGTCCTCCAAACCTTTTCAACAATGGACAGCAAAGCAACTTTCAGTCTGTTTTATAGTTGCCATGGAAACTGCAGAGAAGTGTGTCACTAACACATTTGGCCTTTCAGGTGATCCGTGTGTGTGTGTGTGAGAGAGAGAGTGAGACATTAGTCATGTGAGTGTGTGAGAGAGTGTTTGAGAGAGAGTGTGTGAGTGAGTGTGTGTGCACGTGTGTGTGAGGCTAAAGGCTCTGACCCAGTTTGAGGGCTCCTGCTAGGCCCCGTATGACGGTCACTGGGTTGGACTGGTTAGTGCAGAACTGGTGCAGTGGCGGGAAGAAGGCGTCTCTCTTATTCTCCAACTGAAACACATCAAGAACACACTGTCAATCACATGCAGCCTTACACATCTCCCTGCAGAAACACACACTCACACACGCACGCACACACTCTAAAGATCACTCTCACTCTAACGCTCACACACACACACACACACACGCACACACACACGCGCTCTCACTCACGTAGATGCTGGGAGTGGGCGGGTTGAGCTTGTCTTTGTCCAGAGGAGGAGCGGGTGGAGGAGGGAGGCGAGGAGGAGGGCATTTGTTCAACAGGATTCGGCTGCTTGACACACCGTTCTTTCCAAGATTCCTGAAAAAATATTAATAATATCAGATATTTAAAATAATGCGAGTTATTTCTGCTGAATACAACAAATCAAAATGAATCATAACTGAAAGTTTGGTCAAACTCAACACACTCAGAGTCTCACTGCGGCGGCAAGTTTTGTGTGACATCATTCAAGTGCTTCGAATCAGGGCACATATCTGACTGTGGATACAACAATCTCAACGTCTGATCACTCTCTCGTCCTGCAGGAGTAACTGAGCTCTCCAAATGCTTAGTGCTGTAGATGTACTTGTTTGAGATCAACCCCCTGGAGCCTGCGGATCACTGTTATGATGGATGGATAAACCTTTCTTGGACTTTCACTGCCATTATTACGCTTGGAAGAGCCAGGATATTTTTAATATAACTCTGATTGTTTCGTCTGAGAGAATAATGCCATATACACCAAGGAGAGCTTGAGGGTGAGTAAATCAGGGGCTAATTTTTATTTTTGGGTGAACTGTCCCTTTAAGAATTACTTTGACTAACAAGCAGTAGGTCAAGAGGTAATCAGATATACTTTTCACATTCTTATTAGACAATAAGTCTGCCTGAGTGATTCTGATCAGATTGAAGATAAAGCGAGCTGTACCTGCAGGCCTTGAGGACGTCAGCGGATGTGGGGTAGATGGAGACGGTGGAGGACGAGAGCGTGGGTCTGTGAGGTGCTTTAGCGCACAGCTCCAGCGGCTCCAGCTTTAGCGGACTTCGAGAGTCTTCCGAACACGCTCCTCCTCCACTCCCGTTGACGGTGACGGGCTTGTTAAGGCTGGCCGAGGGCTCCGCGGGTGACGGTGATGATGCGGACAGGGCGGAGGCGGGCGAGGAGGTGGTGGAGCTGCCCGGAGCCGTTAGCGTGGAGCTGGCGTGAAGGTGGTTTAGCCGTGAGTGAATCTCCTTCCCCCCGAGCTGCGGAGGGTGTGCTGGAGAGCCGGGACTGTGGTGCTGGGTGGCAGTGGAGCCGTTGCTCTCTTTGGTCGGGCCGGTGCCGTGGGGAACACCTGAGGTAGCCGTTAGCCATGAGGAAGAGGAGGAGGAGGACTGGTGATTGACAGCCGGCTCCGAGGGAGTCGTAGAGGAATGTCCAACCTGATTGTGAGGGCCACCGTCGGCCGAACCACTGGAAGAGAGAGTCCGGTCTCCATTAGGACCTGCCCAATGCGAACCCGGACCCTTCTGAAGCCCCTAAACCAGGAGAAGAGTCAGAAGAGCAAGCGTGAGCGAGAGAGGAACTGGACAAGGGTCAGGAGGAGAATGCTCTCCATGAAGGAATGCACTCAACACTCCCATGATGTAGATGAAGTTCAGCTGGGTGTCAGAACTCATGTGTCATATGACCACAGGTTCAACATGGCTGTGTTTATTTTTTATGAATTCCCTTTCATAGGCATCTCAACACTACGAGTCCTGCAATGGGAACACCTCTGGTGTGGACGAACGTCTGAATCCATCACACCAGTTTGATTAGGACGCTTAGAACCACCCCAACAATACATCACGTATTCTTCATATTAGCGTGCTGCATGCTACGTCCTCAGAAGGGGATCGTCTGTTACCCGTAGGAGAGCGCGTTTATGAAGTTCTTTGCCATAATTCAGAGCGTTTCACCACTCCTCTCAAGCGGACGTTAGATTAAAATAAATACATCGAGCCGTGTGAGGCTGATCTCAGGACGGGTGCGTGCAACGTCTGGGTCTAGAACATGTCCATCTGACGCTCGTCACCGGGTCAGCCTGCGTTAGAAAGTTTGGCTCTCTAGTCTATAACCCCCTCTCCGTCGAGGCGAGACCAATGCTTGTGGTGAGGATGACGAGGCAGACGGAGTATCCGCCCTCTCTCTCTCTGAAGCATACGTGACGTATTCTTAGGGCGGCGCCAAGCGCTATATGGCCAATCAGATTGCTGTTATGGTTTAAGGGCTTTAGATATTCACCCACACCAAAGGTGTTCCCATAGTGCTTTTCTCTGTTTGCAGGACATGCATAACCCGGACGCTCTGATGGTGTTGCACATGGAGGATAACAGGAGCCGACTAGAGCTGGCATGATCAACTGCTTCTGCACATAAGAAGATGAGCTGCGGGGTGTAAACCCGTACCCAGGGCTCAAGAGTTCATTTCATTACGGCTTTAGACAAGATAAAACACAGTTGTCAAATGTTCACCTGATTATCTAGTGAGTTTGTCAACTGATTTGTTTTAGATATCTAAAAGGGGAGGATCATCGAGAGCACGTGTTTGATCTGTGATGCGGTGTGTCCTCTGACCTGAGTGGCGTTGAGGTTCTGGCTCCTCCACGGGTCTCCTGGGCTCCTGCAGTGGTGAGGTAGTGCGTTGGGGTGCAGGTAAGGCACGTCTCCGTTCGCTCTGCTCCCCGGTGTGTGATTATTGTCGACCGCAGGGGGTTGTGGGCCGGAGCGGGAGCCGGGACTCGGAGGCAGCGGCCCGTTGGCCAGCGGATGAGTGATGCAGGACGGGCGGGGGACCGGGCCTCGGGGACCGGGCAGTGAGGAGACGGCCGAGGGCCCGTTGGGGAGAGAGGGTCGGGTCGGGCCCGAGGAGTTCTGCCTCATCTGTAGGAAAGGGCACAATCAGACACCGTCTTTGGTTCACTGCAGATTTAAGCAGGAAATACTCAGCAATGCTGTCCACTTATCAACGCACACACGGTGTGTGTTAAAGCGTATTAAAAACACCACACAAACACTGGGGGACTTTAAGAGGAAAACACATCTCAGCCACAGAAAACTATGAGCTGGCAGTGTTCAGGGCCAGACTCTGGGAACATGCGGTTTTCCTTCAGGAGGTTCTCCTGAGTGCTGTTGTGACGCACCTGTTGCTGGTGCAGGTGCATGGCTGACAGCTGAGCCTCCAACTGATCCAACATCTGCATCTGAACAGGCTTCAGACTCGCACGGTTGGCTCGCAACTGTTCCAGCAACTGAGAGGAAGAGACATTCAGTGAACGGCTGAGTAAGAGAAGCACACACACTCATCAGTGTTAGATACTAGTCAAGGACGCCACATCTGAAATCAACAGTTCTTCAGTGAGGAGCATCTCACAGGAACAAACCAGTGGAGCCCAATCCTGTTCCCAGTCCAGATCTGATCACACGCCTGAGGCAGCCAATCAGGATCCCCGCAGGAGCAGGACTGGACACGCCTGGTTTAAACCAACATCACACATTCCCAAGGGCTAAAACTAAATTATTAAAACTTTTTGGCCATTCATTTACACATTAACGACATTTCCCGAAAACACAAACATTTAAAACGTTTTTTTTTTGTCTTTTTTATGACAGCGTATCATTTGTGAGTAGACTACAACAACGTGAATTTGTGAAAACGGTGAAGTCCCGCGCACACGTTCAGTCTGCAGACGCGTAGTGTTTCTTTACAAAGCGACATCGCCACCTACTGGCAGCAGAATACATGAGAACGGGGATCGTCAACATCGTTGTGGTCTGATCACGAAACCGTATTTTTTGTATATTGTGTAACGAGCCTTAAAGTAAAAGCTGGTATGAAATGTAAATTAACCCAATTTATTTTCTACATGCATGTTGTCATCCACTGTTTAATCAGACGGTTGTAACTGGATCTTCCAGTGAAGAGTCAGATATATGCAGGATTCTTCAATCAATTAGTGCAACTAAACACTCATCTGCATACATTTGAGTGCCACGCCCACATCTCAACATCCAATCAACAACCGATGCACAGAGCCAAGTCCCGCCTTACATTTTATCTTCTTTGATAATCGTTATAAAATCGAATGTACGTCACAAAACGGATGCACGAATTTTCGGCCACCATATCGGTATCGGGCAATATATGATCATTTTTAATGTTATCATTATCTATATATATATATATATATATATCCAGATGCATATAATCAGTTATATGTAATGCATTACTTCCTTTAGCTTCAGACGCACACTGTTCAACATGATGGCTTTAAATTGTTTAAAATATGATCGAAATCACTTCAAAAAAGGAAAATACAGTGAAAAGCAACAAGCCTGTCATAAAGGCAACATTAAATAACGAGTACATCATTATAATTGTGTTTGGGTCATGGCCTTTAATGGTGACACTTTTGTTTTTGTTATCAGGCTCTCAGAAAAAAAAATATTTAGATTTATCAGCTAATATATCAGTTATTGGCTTTCAAATATAAAGAATTATGGGTTATCGGTATCAGCCAAAGTGTTTATTATATCGGTGCATCCCTACACAGAGGGACAGACGGCCGCTACTCCTGTTCCAGTGTTCAGCACACACACACACACACACACACACCTGCAGCTTCTGAGGAGACAGGTACCAGTTGGGCGTGGCTGGCGGAGCTGCACTGTTGGTCCAAGACTCGGAGGAGCTCTGTAAACAGATCAATAAAAATAAAGTAATAAAACAAGATGGTACAAATAAAGTACAGCGGATGCAGTGACTGAACTTTAACCACTGAAAGGACACTATGACTAAGATATCGCTTTCCATATTCAAACTGATTTACTCTCACATTAATATATGACTGACTTGAAGAATAAAAGCTGTAAATATACTTATAATATTTATAAGAGCAATATCAAGCTCATAGAAAGAAAAAAGAAGCTCATAGCCTCCAAATCTACATCAATCAGACTGCAGCTTTGATTCTGTGTGAAATTTTTTTCATACATTTCCTTTATATTGTCTTTCAATAATTTAAGCACTTATCAAGTACATTACTTATTTAAAAAATCAAATTCAAGTATTTCAAGTACTTTGAGCGCCGTGTACGAACCCTGTAATAACCGCTGCCACTACATCAGTCACATTACCGGAAGAGCCGAGCACAAACCTTGGCAGGGCTGCTGGTCCGCTTCCTCTTGGCTGGACTGGACGGGTCGTCGGCCTGATCCATCGGACTCACGTGGGCCGGCAGAGACTGAGCCGAACCCGACGCCCCGGGTTTACACGCCTGAGGGACACACACACACGTCAGGACACACACACACACACATCTGACAGTCTGAAACTCTGGATTCGCTCAGTCAACACGTGTAAAGCTGTCAATCAACACTCCTCCGCTGACGGCACAGAAGAGGAAACGAGCCTCGCGACTCCAGATTCGCTAAAGCGACCGCTAACACAAAAACGGAAATTAGGACTTTTATATAGCTCTGATTGTGTTCGTCTTACAGAGGAATGTCATGTACACCTAGGATGAGTAAATCATGGGTTATTTCCTCTTTGGGTGAACTATCCCTTTATGGTCTTTCTGGAGGTTTATATTGTCAGAATTGGATGAAATCTAGATTCAGTCGCCACAAAGATAAAAGAGTGAACAAATCCTTGCAAACCCCGTGTGATGAACCATATTGTTGATGCTCTACAGTATCAGAACACTGGAGTGGTTTAGACCAGAACGGGTTTGGAATAACTGGACTGAAACTGCACTCGATAATACAGGATCAGGTCCAGACCTCGAGCGCTGCACAGGTACGGCTCACTTCACGAGAGGAGACTGTATCTGTAATTAAGTAATTTAAAATATTGAAAAGCTTTTAAAAGAAATTGTATAGCCATGACCGATTATATGGAAACCTTTTGAGGATCTAGGGTTAGGGTTAGCGCTTCTCCAAGTCCCATTCTCGTTTATGTTTTGGGAAATAACTGCGAGCCACATCTCTTTACCAGTTCTCGGAGTACTTTAACATATGGCCATACTGACTCCAATATGAAAACAAAAACAGAATTAATGAAACAAACAGGCGTATCATTGTGCCCCCTCCCCCAAAACAACAACAGAGAAAAGATGCAAAAACAAATCATATAAAACACTTAATATGAGCGAGTGCATCAGTATCAATGAGAGAGAGAAACACGTCTCATTGTACCGTCATGAACACACACACACACACACACACACACTCGACTATGTACTACTCCAGCCGGACTGAGTCAGTGTTTGTTGTGGAACTGCAACACTAGAGGAACAGCGACTGCAGGACTAAAGACTACATCACAGACACAGCTCTGGGTGAAAAACGGCACACTGGGGCTTTCGCACCGGACGCTCACGTCATCAGCGTGTGTTTCATGTCCACAGGGTTTCACAAAGTCAAATTTAAGACTTTAAGATTTTGAATGAAATTTAAGACCTATATCACGATAAAAAAAAAAAACTTACAAAGGAAACACGTAATGAGTCTCAAAAAGCCAAATCCAAATCCGCAAAATCGGATCCTAAATTCAGATATTTCAAGCCAAGTATCGCTAAACTTCCACGTCCCCATAGCTGAAAAAAATCCGTTTTATGTCTGTCTGTGGTATCTAAGATACCTGCCAATAACACAAAACCTCAAAACTGATTGGCTGTTGCATGTTGGTCTATTTTGTAGTCGTAATACAGTGAATTAAGAACTACAACTACGTAAAGACCCATTTAAAAAGATTTAAGACCACACAATACTTTCAAAACACAATACTTCAGAAAATTTAAGACTTTTTAAGAACTTAAATTGTGATTTTGAAATTTTAGACTTTTTAAGACCCCGCGGAAACCCTGTAAATCAAGACGCATTTACTAAAGTAGTAAAATGCCATAAGATTTATCTTGTTTTCTATGAAAATAAATCAAAATTAAGTGAGTTGTTGCTTAAAACAAGTAAAATGATCTGCCATTGGGGTAAAGCCCCGTTCACACTACACGCGACTTTGTCGCTGCAAGTCGCCAGTAGCTAGCGATGAGGACTCTAGTGGGCGTTCCCCCTTTTACTGTCTATGGGCGTTCCCACTGCAGCTGCTGGTTGACTGTATTGAGCATCACAGTCCCGCCCACAGGCCGAGAGAGCGCTGGTGCTGGAAGTAAATTTCCCATTCATTTCTCCCATTGACATTTTGTAAAATCCATATCTAAAAAGTATTAGAGCATGTCTGAGGATAATCAGCTATGGCTGAACTCATACGCATACAATACATCATTTTGAGTGAAAAAACTAAGAGAATATCCAAAAAAAATGAGGGTAAGCCTGTGTACATATTTTCATTTCCGAGCAAAGGATCTACTCCTCCCATAAACCACCGCGGCTCCAGTGGTGGAATGTAACGAAGTACAAATACTTCGTTACTTTACTTAAGTACATTTTTCATGTATCTTTACTTTACTT
>JAOTRC010000004.1:32539286-32550938 GCA_027497675.1 Cyprinella lutrensis
ATGAATTTTGATAGTTTTATGAAATTTTCCTTTCTTAAACTAATTTATAAGTGCATTCATAATCTAGCACCTGAGCCACTGAGTACATTTATTGTGAGGCAGGACAACATCCGAGTTACTAGGAGCTCCACAAATCTTGACTGTAAACTATCATACTGCAGGACCAGTTTTGGACAGACGACCTTCTCTGTGAAGAGTTCTGAACTCTGGAACTCTTTACCTTTTGAAATCAAGACTGTGTCCGACTTTAAGATGTTCATTTCCAGGATGAAAAATTGGTTAAGAATAAACCAAAACTGTACTCATTTTTAATTACATTTAATTATTAGAGTTGTATGATATGTATGCATGTATGCTTATTAGTATTTTTTTATTGTTATTTTATTTATTTATTTATTTTTTTGAAGTAGCTAATCATGTAAATGTTATTGTGTATAAAGCCCTTCCAGGGACAGGAGATGAAAATTAGCTATAGTTATAAACTTTATATGCAACACTTCAGTGACATGCTTGATCTTGATACTATGTCTGTTTGCATTGTCCCTGTCAAATAAATAAATAAATAAATAGATAAGTTATAATTTTTTTTTTTTCAAACAGTTTACATTGTAGAATCGAGAAAAATGTGTGTGTGTGTTCAAGGTTCAGACTGCGGGAAAGTATCTGAGATGGGGTTTAGTGAAGGTCCGAGAGCTGGATCACACACTCACGTGGATTTCAAACTTCCAGCCGCTCACGGCCTCATCCGTCAGGATCTTGGTGAAGGAGACGGTCAGACCGTCACGGAAGAACCTCTGACAGGCCTCACACTTCACGTCCAGCCCTTCACACACACACACACACACACACACACACACACACACCAGGTCAGAATAATACTTGTGTGACTTCAGTCATGCTGGTTACAGTCGAAGCCTTTTACTAGGATTTGAATTTAGCGTAATACTAAATTTTTTTTTTTAAAGTAATATTAAATAATTAATAAAATAAATAATAATAAAAAATAACAATAATAAAAAATAAAACATGATAATAAATAAAAAGTGATTCGTTTAAGCTGCAGGAATATTGCGGTTCTCGAATGATTGATGCCGTTAGATCATGTGAATGATGTGTGATGATGTTTCTCAGACCTTTTTTGCTGAGCTCGATCGCAGCCTCCAGCAGAACCTCCAGCTCTCCTTTGGGCAGAACCGGAACCACCCAGCGCGGCCTGGACCAGAGGAGCACACGTTACCACACACACACACACACACACACACACACTGTGAGAGGCCTCAGGCTCACCGGTTGATCATGTCGTCCAGCTTGGCCAGGTCTGTGTGTGGGAAGGCAGGCTCCTCCTCTTCCTGTGTGGGTGGAGCTTCTGCCTGAACCACTTCCTCTGGTGGACTGATGGGTGACGTCTCATCGGAGGAGTTCGGCGACAGCATCTAAACACACACACACACACACACACGAGAGAACGACAACTGAAAGCCGATCTTCTGAAGATGGAGGAGCCCAAGAGGACGCCTTTGGAAAGGTCATGTGACGCACACTGCACCTGTAGACGTCTGTGTTTGCTGAGCTGACACACACACACACACACACCTGGGTCTGGGTCTGGCCGTCGGGCGCCTGGCTCTGGCTCTCGTTGCCCCCCACAGGAGACCCGCGGGTGGTGGCCGTCATGCTCGACGCGCGGCTGATCCGGTCCGACTGTGTGTTTTATGGGTTTCCTCGATTCCAGCGTCCGAGAGAACGAGACCGAAGCAGCGGGAGCTCAGGACCAGCCTCAGAGACCATGGCATTACCTGCACACACACACACCAGAAGATCAACACACACACACATACACACACACCAGATCAACACATCAGCTGATAAACACACACACACACTGAACGGGTTCAGTTCAGACGTCTGTGCGGATCAGTTGCCGCTGCTAACTTTAACCGCTGAACACCAGCTGCTCTCGTCCGTCCACACACACACACACACACACACACACACACACACACACACCCAAACACACACACACGTTTGTTCTGTGCCGTACAGTTTCTGTTAACATCAGATGCATGTGTTTCTGTCCTGACATTCTGCTTGTCTGTGTAAAGACTGTGTGTGTTTGCTTGTATGTATGTGTATGTGTGTGTGTGTGTGTGTGTGTGTGTATGTGTGTATGTGTGTTGCTTCACGTATAAGGGTGAAATGGGCTCACTAATAAAGAGAAGGCTGAATAGCGGGTGGAGATCCGTTCTGGAGATCCAAACACCCGCCCGCGGCCCTGAAGAACACCGAGGGTTTGGGTCCGCCGCGCTCAGGAAGTGACATGCACAGACTTCCTGTCACACAGGTGTGCTCTGATGAGAAACAACATATCAAACGATTCAGTCCAAATCAAAACACAGGGCCCACAACATAAACACAAACACATAAACAAAACTACATTAAATCGAATTTTAAAAAAATGAATAAATAAACTCATAAATGTAGATGACAAATCTAAATAATACTCCTGCAGCACAGAGAAATACAGTGGACATGCAACATGACAGAAACTAAACGTTTCCCGATTCCTATTTATTTGCAGATCTTGTACATAACACGGTGAGACTTCATTTCTCACCATCATCAGACTCACAACACTAGTATTGTTCCCTATTTGAGTTTGTAAATTGATACTGTTTCAATAAAAAAATAAATAAATAAATAAATAACTGTTGACGAAAGTGAAAAAAAAAAAAAAGACTCACAACACACACACACACACAACATGTAAATATCAACATGACGAGCTGTCAATCACCTTCGGCGCTGATCAATAGAGCTTTTCCTCTAAATATAGTCTTCTAACATTAGCATCACATTCCTGTTGCTGCACACTGATCTGTCACACACAGCCGCTCTAATGACAGTCATTATTAGCAGTTTAATCTGATAAACAATCACTTTAAAGGCCGGTTTCTGAAACCGCTACAGTTAGCATTAGCGTTCCGCTCGCGCTCTTAACGTTTATATTCCAGCACAGATAAACATTACAAGATAAACGTTACAAAACAAACACGAGCACATCCAAACACCCGCATAAAAGCCCGGCTCGTGACGCTTAGTTAGAATCTGTCATTGTGTTCGTGCGGGTGTTATTGAGGCCTGTTAGCATCAGTGCTATCTTAGTAACCGCCGCTCCACCTCATCAATGGCGCGACACACACACACACACACTCTCTCTCTCTCTCTCTGATCATCATGTCAACCTTACCGCGCACACGAGATCAAACCAGGCCGATCAGTCTGTGTTTACTCGTGTGTCAGTCAGCAGCCATTTTGCTCCGCAAACACACAGAAAAACGGTTCACAGGAGCGGGTAAACGTGTCAGACGCGCGCGTTTCTCAGCTCGTCTCGCGCGTCAGCTCATGTTGGGGTTTTGGAGCTAGTGTCACTTACCCATGAGAAACACACGTCACTCATCGCTCACCCGCGGCGCGCTCCTGCAGTCCCTCAGTGTTTGTTTCGCGCGTTTCGGACTTTTTTCTGCGTTACCAGGCGCGCGCC
This sequence comes from Cyprinella lutrensis, assembly GCA_027497675.1. Lineage (NCBI taxonomy): Eukaryota > Metazoa > Chordata > Actinopteri > Cypriniformes > Leuciscidae > Cyprinella > Cyprinella lutrensis. Next base: position 32,542,828 of record JAOTRC010000004.1, read on the forward strand.
CCACACAACTAACTACTCACTGACCCAGCAGCACTAACGGACCCGGTGTGTGGAGGCCCAGCACTAACGGACCCGGAGCCGGTGTGTGGAGACTGGTATTCGGCTCCTCTAGAATGACGCGCGCGGCCCCGCTGAGGTTTAAATGCCCGCGGCCGCGTCTCAAAGCCTCACAAAAGTGTGCTGCCTACCAAGACAACACTACTGAGACTCGCTGTCAGGATTCCCGAGCTGCTGGAGTGAATATTTACCTGAGGTTTGATCAGTGTGTGCGAGCGTGTGTTGTTATTCCAGCAGGAGGCGTCAGTGAGTGACAGCACGAGCACAGGACCCGGAAAACGATTACGTCATCACGTTGTCACGTGTTTAACCGTGAGCTTCACCAGCAAACCGTTTTTTGTTGTTGTTGGAAAAACCTTAGAAAAAAATTGCTATATATTTCCTTAATACTAATAAAAAAACAAGCCCAACTCTGTCTGTATTATTAAATCATCAGACATTATTGAACTTTTTTGCATTATAAAGCATTGGCCAGACTTCACACTCACTCAGTTAGGGATGTCGTTTTGTTTGAAAGAGGAATAGCGCCATCTAAAGAGGAATAGCGCCATCTACTGGAGGAATATGGGCAGTTTAAACCCCCTTCAGCACGTGAGCTTCACCATCAGAGGTTTTTTTTTAAATTTAAAGAAGTTGCTCTATATTTTCATAAAAACAATACCCAAGCCCAACTCTGACTGTATGAGTTATTAAACCAACTGAAAACGCTTTCATACTTTGCTTATAAAACATTGATCAGATTGATCAGATCTGTTCGAGCTGTGTGTGAAACAGCGCCATCTGCTGGAGGGATATTAAATCTTTATAAATAAACAAAAGTTTTAGTTTTAAATCATCATCATCATCATTGACAAAAACAACATGCATGACCTGATTTCAAAAGCAATTTACTTATTCAACACATGAAAGGAAATAGATAAAAAAAACCATATCGAAGAGCAGTTTTGTCCTTTGCAGAGATCATGTACACAGGGCAATATGAAATGAAGAGTTCACACAGTCTGTTCAGGTGATTATACACACACTACTTCATTTCAACCGCAAAAGGAACGCACCATTGAAACATTTACACACAATAAAATCCTCTCGGGAGTAAAACAATAATACTCTTTTTAAGACAGCACATTTTCTGAAAGGATCGATCTAGGAATGAATATTTTCCAGCCCGTTTCCGCACGAGAAATCAAATCCAGGACATTTACAAACACGTCACTAACACTGGGAATGAGGGAAGCGTCCGTCCGGGACCGGGAGAGACACGGACACGTCGAGGAAGAGGAGCAACCGAGGAAGAGCTGCCCTTGTGCAAACCTACTGTAAACAGAGGGGTGTGTGTGTGTGTGTGAGAGCTGTGCTTGTACACCGTCAGTGGGTGGAGTCACGAGGCCACGCCCACAGGTAAGGATTGATTGACAGACTGTGCTCATCATTGCTCAGAGACGCCGTCTCGTACATTTAAAAAGAAAACAGTAGAAAATGTCACCAACCCCTCGGTATCAGTACAGGACCATATCTATGACTTATATATTCATATTTATAGATATTTATATATGTATAGGTATATACAACACTCGGCGCTGGTAGTCCGTGGCGTGTGTGTGTGTGTGTGTGTGTGTGTGGCTAGTACACCCAGGACACGGGCACCCACTGCGCGGTGCTGCACACCAGGTCGATGGCCTCCTCCAGCATGCGGATGGTGTCGTCGATCTCGTTATTGATGACCGTCTGATCGAAGTAATGAGCGTACGAGCGCTGGAGCGCCTCCGACTCCTTCTGCAGCCGCTGGAGAGACTCGTCCTGAGGAGCACACACACACACACACACATCACTGGAGGAGCACACACTGACACTGAACACTTCTGTCCAGCTGGAGATCGGCCGACACACAGAGTCCATGAGAATCATAACAGCACTGTCGAACAAACGCTTTTATTTAACACTTACTACTGGAATCGCTGATATTGCACTGCCTTCCTGCTATGGCAAGCCGTTTAGCTTTTATTCATTTTCAGGATATGAATTCTTGATTATCTGTAATTGTATTTTCACTAGTGAAATGTCCCCATAGGCTGCCATTCAAAACCAATTGTTGATATCAAGAATAGATTTCTTACTAGTTGAAATTCCAGTTTCACATATCAGAAATACAATTATTACTAGTAAAAACCTTTATTTTTGATATCAAGAATTCAATTGTTACTAGTTGAAATGTCTATTCTTGATATCCACAATTTAATTGCTACTAGTTGCAATGATCATTTTTGATATCAATAATTCAATTTTTACTAGTGACAATATTAATTTCTGATATCATGAGTGTGTTTGTTACTAGGAAGGAAGCAATTTTAGATATCTGAAATAATATTTATGTCAGAAATACATTTTCAGATATCAAAAAAGATCATTTTTACTAGTACCAATTGAATTGTTGATATCAAGAATAGACATTTCAACTAATGACAATTTAATTATTGATAACAGGAATTCACATTTTTACTAGTAACAATGTAATTATTCATATCAAAAATGACATTTCTACTAGTAAAAAATCAATTGTTAATATCAACAATTTATTTTGAATGGCAGCCTATGGTGAAATTTCATTAGAGAAAATACAATTACAGGTATCAGCAATTCAATTCAATCAAAAAATGTAATTGTTGATATCAAGAATTCATATCCTGGAAATGAATAAAAGCTAAAACAGCGTGCCATACATCATTACACAGATTTGTGGCATGATGTCTTTGTTAATTGGAGTTTTGTTATGGTAATTCGCATAGTTTTAGCTTGGCAAACTGTCAAATTAACTCACTTAAAATCTAATCATCTCATTCTAGTTCCCATTTAAATGCATCTTTATTCATCTGCTTCAGATATGATGACAGCTATACACTGAGAAGGCTTTTTGTAATGCACTTGAAATTACATATGCTTTCAACTTGTTTTATTAATGCATTAGTGTTAGATATGACAGAAAAAATGAACTTAAAGATACTTGATTGAACTTGATGAGCTTTTGTATTGAAAACATACTCCATCATTAAATTTAAGAGTCTATAATGATACTATATTCCTCATCTATTCATTTACCTTGATGTGATCAGGATTTGACCCAGCAGCGCTCTGGATCATGGAGACCTTGATCACTAAAAACATCATCCTCTCTCAAGTGAGGCATAACAGCAGGAAAATAACAGAGTTTGGAGACTCTCTTCAGTCATCAGGCTAATCTGAGATAGGCCTATTGTATCACATGTGGGCTAATTAGTGCTGTTTATTCCAAACCCCTCGATACCAAGAAAGTCGACCTTGGAATTATTTCTAGATATTGCACAAAAGAGGTTTGGCTGCCTTGGGCCTCCCCTCTCTCTCTCTCTCTCTCTCTCTCTCTGTCTCGTTCTCTCTGGCTTTTATATGGTCTCACATGGTTCAGATACATTATTTTAGCCCTCAAGCTTGGGAAAGTATAGGCGCTTTTCTATGGTGTGACAAAAAGTATAGTACAAGCAACGTTTTGCTGCTTCTGTGGATTGCAGAAAGCAAAATATATGGCACATGTAATGCTGGACAATATACCGGTTCCAATTTCTCATACAGTTTGTATTTTTTGAGTACTGCTATACCAGTGCATAACTGGATCTATTCAACTTCCATGGAGAGTGTATTGAGGTGACTTTGAACTACAGTACATACCTTTCTTATAATGGTTCTAACTTTATAACACAACAATAAATCATTCTCTTTAACATGGCACAAACCACTTTGAGCCCTATAATTATCACTATGCGGGAAAACCTCTGACGGATCAATCACAAATGGAACTTACTGTATAAAGCGGGATCATTTCGTTCGTTGAATAAACCAAATGACACGAAAAAAGATTCCTTCATTTTGATGAACGAGTTCGAACTGGAGAGTCACGAACGCGCGTCACAGAACAGAGCAAGTTGAGCATTTGAGCTTATAAAACTTAAACTTTGTTATTTTTTTTTTAAATGAGCAATCGTTTAGCTTGACAAGACCCTTATTGATCGTCTGGAATCGTTTAAAGCCCTTTGAACAGTTTGGAGTTTGCACTGAAACTGTCTTCTGGACCTTGAACCATTTGGTTCCCATTGAAATCCATTATAAGGAGAAAAATCCTGGAATGTTTTCATTAAAAAAACCTTAATTTCTTTTCGACTGAAGAAAGAATGACATGGATAACTTGGATGACATGGGGTGTGTAATTTATCAGCAAAAGCTTTTTTAAAAGTGAACTACTCCTTTAAGACATTGCAAAATGCACTTGCATACTATTTTTCCAGTCATGAATCTTGTCATTGAGGATTTTTGAAAAATTGTGCAAAAATCTCGTCTCGTTCTCGTGAACCCAATCTCGTGTCTCGTCTCGTTTCATGAGATAAACTTCTCGTCACACCCGTAGTATATTACCATAGTAGTGTACTTCAACTAGTTCAAGTTGTTCAGAATAGAATGTAGATACTTTTTAAGGATTAGGACACACATTTTCAGACGTTTTAATTTAAACCATAAACTTTTCAAAAAAAAAATGTTAATTTGATTACATTTTAACTAAATTGGTAGCTTCATAAATTAGTTTGATTACCTCCATTTATGAAAGTAAATTTATATTTGACATTACAATGTCAGTCCAGGCTTGACAAGAAAAAATAAAATAAAATGCTGTGATACAGATTTCTGGTTCTACGACCCAGCAATTTTAAATTTCCTGAAATTTCATGAAAAGAGATTTGTACATATAGGAACATGACACAGATGGTCTTAAAGCAGAAATTGAATAAATAAGTTAACAAGCTAATCACATTTAAATATTGAATTGATATCGCAAATGTGAAATTCTAAATTGAAGAAGTAGACTAAAATTAAATGGTAAAAGGAATCAGGTAACAGAAGTATAGTTAACAGTTGTACTATATTTAACAGTGAGGAGAGAGAATAAAAGATGTAATGTTAACACACAGACAAAGTGCTGACAGCGTCGGATCTGGTGTTTCTCTTTGCGGCTGTTATGTGGTTCCTGAATTCTTCATCATACTGTAGTGGCATTAATAATGAAGCGCTGATAAAGTTCACCTCTCAGGTCTCCATTAGCAGATCACCCACGCTGCTCGTGTCAGGACTAGAGGATAGGCCTGAGTTTAGCATGGCAGATTTGTTTCTGCGCTCTCTTTTTTTTTTGAGGATGTGCATGGAGGCAGACAACGAGCTGAAGTCAAAACCGTTAATGGTCAGATAGTGTTTAGGCCGGCGATACAGGGAAAAGCACTTTCTACAGCTCCTGTAACATCTGCAAGGGAGAGATCGCCTCTGTATAACACTAATTTAATTACACAAAATGCATGGGCAATGTAATAGAGGACATCAATAAAATAGCCTTTTCTTTGGTATATGCAAAACATGATGGAAAAAACAACAGGTCATTGTAGCTTAAAGGAATATTCCAGGTTAAATACAAGTTAAGCTCTATCGATTTCCACAGGCTTATCCCTCAGTTTGTGAAAACTAAATGGAAATTGCATGTACTATAATGGACAGACAATAAAAGACAATTATTCGCAAGGATTTAAATGAGAGGCTTGTGTTTAAGTTCAATAGTACTTTTATAACACTAATAGTGTACTTCTTTTAAACTAAAAATAAGAAAGTATCTACTTTTATGCATTATACTTTGACTTACACTCATAGAAAAGTCTTAGTATATTTGAACTTGTTTTCAATCTTTTGATCGATACCTAAAAGTATAATTAAGTGTTCTATGTCCATCTCGGTTTTGATCATAATTATAAATCTGACCACCAGACGTAGTCTTTGCCAAAAACATGATTTTGTTCAAAATGTTCCTTTGTTTATGAAACTAACCTACATTCAAGTCTTGATAAGAGAATGCATGAAGCTAAAATAAATCTCAAACTAGTTAATTATTTAATAAAATGTAGTTAATACATGAAAAGACTAGACACAAATAGTGAGTTATTCATTTATTGTCAGTGTAATTAACAAAGTGTTGTTGTTTATTTAGCTCATAACTAAGAGGTAGAGCTAGAGCTATCCGTGAGTTTTAGAAAATGTCATTAAATTAAATGCTTTAAAATCAACATTTATTGGACATTAATTGCATTAATATTAAGAGTTCCTTAAAATGTTTACAAATACATTAAGTCTATTCCCAAAGCTAAAAATAACCACTTAAATAATAATTAAATAGCAATAGAAGTCAATATAAAATACATAAAGAGATCATCATTAGATCATATTGTTAAAAGTTGGGAGGAATAAAATACAGTTTGTACAGTTTCAAAATCATTATTTCAATGGAAAGTCCCCATGCAAACCTCAATCTAGATTGAAGATCTTCACTTGTCAAGTGCATCACCAGTTGTGGTCATTATTTTGAACGTTGTCCCCTTACCCCTAAACCTATGACTGGTTTAACCCAAGGTCAACCTAACTGGAGGTAGTGGTCACTTTGACTGTACTATGGTGACTGGTTGAGTTAGTATCTTGCTAAACCAGCAACCAGTAGAAAAGTGACAAAAGGATAGTAAGAAAGTAAAACCTGATGTAAAAAGAGCCAAGAGTCTCTGTAGTGAAGTGTTTCTTCTGGACTCAGCAGTTTGGACAGTTGTGTAACAGCAGAAGAGTAAATGACAGCAGGATCAGGCCACACTGTTTCAAAATGCCATCTTCAATCAAGAGCCGAATCACTCTCAGAGAGAAAAATACAACAACAGAATATTGACATTTCACACCAGCAGTTATTTACTGGTGACAATTTTATAGTGATTCATGTGTCCCCTGCAATCAGAAAGTCATAGAGTCATGTGACGTGTATTCTGAATGTGTGTGGCGGACATGTTGGACTTCCTTAAAAAACGCTGTTGCATTGTGTTTGAGATAGATCACTCCCTAGAGACTGACCTCATAGACTTCTGGATACTTGCTGTTCTGCGAGAGCTAACCTCAGGACACCGAACACCATTGATTACCTCCATCAGGGTAAATGAGAGGACTTCATACCCCTCAAACTCTTGATAGATGAATAAAAAGGCTGCTGAGTGTCATTGTTGACTGCTTGAGTGAGTTTTAATCTGCTTTAATGTGACAGTAAGTAATATGGCTGTCAGGGTTGTAGTGTGGAATGAGATTCTTGATGTTTTTGCTGGCCAAAAATGTTTAGGTTTGTCGTGCGAGTGCGATCGTGAGACTCGGGCATGAGTGAGATGGCATGTCTATTTCTTGACTGTCATCTATGGCACTGTTTACACACATGAAAAAAGTTATGCTTATCAGAGCTCATTGGATGTGGTCCACATCAAATGATAGAGAATGTAAGTACTGAATAAGTAATCATTATTCATATTGATCAACAGAAATAGAGCCCATAGTGGAGGGACATCAATTAAACAAGTATATAAACGAAAATTTATTAAAGTAAGAGATTAAATGATGAATATGTAAAGTATGGGGTGAGAATTGCATTATTCCAAATAAATAGATTAAGATCCACAAAAAAAAAATGTAAGGTTGACAGGAATATTGTGTGGAGAGGTTACTATCCGGCTGATCAATTTTAGGCATACACTTTATTAGACCCCGACCGATATATCGGCAAGCCGATATTATCGGTCGATATTAGGCCAATATTACTATCGGAATCGGCATTTATAATGGCGATAAATTAATATTTTTAAAAATGCGGGTGCGGTGATTCATGTAAGGGTGGCGATGCCAATAAAGCACATAAAAGCCGTCACAAAAAACTGGCAAAAGTAATGATTGTGATTACATCCAATATAGCAAGGAGGTATTTTAATTGTTTATTAATAAACAAGTGTTTTCAGTCAGTGTCGCTGCAAAGTTGATGACGCTGACTCGCGATCTTCAGTGAACACGCCGGAGAGAAATGCACATTTCATACAGATTACAGTCTTTCGTTTTGTATTGCTCTGTTTAAAAAGTAGACATTTCAATATAGATATATTTCTCAGGTCTATACACTGAGTTTTAGTTAATTTATGAGACGAGTC
>JAOTRC010000005.1:73400-85153 GCA_027497675.1 Cyprinella lutrensis
CCAGATGGTAGTATTCTATCCCAAACACATAGAGCAATGTCCAAAAACTGTTTAGATTTAATTATCATCATAATTTAGGTGTTTAAGTTTTTCATGTGCCAATTTATGGCCTAGTTATGTAATTGTGCAGTAAATAGGTAGAAAACTTAAAAAATTCCACACAAAAAAAAAAACACAGCATAAATGATTAGCTTAGAAGTGAATCTAAAAAATGATTTTTCCATATAAAAAATGTATATTTCCTCATGCAATCACTCTAGAAGAGAGTGAAATAAAAATTAAATAAAAAGAAATAAGCAGGCCTCTGGGAACACAAATAAAAAAACACGAAGCACGTCCTTTTCATGCGCAACAATGATCAATCCAGATTCGATTCAACACGACTGACGCAAAATGCTAAAAGAGTAAATAAAAGGGTTTCCTTATTGTTTTAAGAATGTTTGGCTAAAACAAAAGCAATCTTTAAGTCAAAGATTAGATTTAGACATCACACAATCTGATTATACAACCACTGAATCATTTATACAGCATTAACGTCACATTGTTCCGCACACACGTCTATCGTTGGGCCGTTCGTCTATTGGCGTTCTCATGTTCAGGGCCAGCGACCAACCAGAAAAGCTGCCGTTACCATGGAGATCTCACCGAAAAAAACAAACAAACAAACAAAAAACAATAGTTGACTGCAGTTGTTTTAAATTAACTGTTATTTTGAAGAAAAAAAGAAATATATATAGATATTACATTTTTAACATGATTTTGTGGTGCTTAAATAAAAAGTATGGAAAACTTAGACTTGGATGTGGATTCGTTTGGATTTGCTTGCTGGGCTATCAATGCATTTATTTATTCTTACAGTATTTATTGTCCCATGTTTTGTTTTTTAATTTCTGCTAGAACTAATTGATTTTGTGTACTTTGTTTTCAAAAGCTCACCAGGCTTTAAGAGATTTGAACAAGATGATGTAACACTGGACTAAAGGAAAGAGCATAATTTCTCCTAATGGCCATTAAAAGTGTTCATACGGGAGACGGACACGACCACATCAGCTTCACTCAGTGTCATTTCCTCTGCTTAACTATGCTGGGTGGGTTCAGTTAATGACAGATAATAGTTCCCATCATCATCACCCTCAATATTACATTTACAAAGCTCTATTATCTCATTGTCATCTTGTTTTTTTGGTAACTACTCTCACTTTATACACATTTATTTTTGATTCATGCCAAATTACTTACATGAAATGGTATCAACGAGTACAAAACAAAAAGGACAATATAAAATAAGACCTATTATAAAATAATAATTCAATATTATATTAATATTATTATATGATGATAATATTAATATAATATTATATTATTCCTGGACAAAGGAGACGTCTTCATTGTTTATCTAAAAGCATATGCTATTAGCAACATCAAGGCTGCTGTGGTTAATGTTGTTTTCCCCTCGCAAAATAAATTATTCAAAAGCTCTTCTATTATGGCGGGTGTTTTTTTTGTGCCAGTGGGAATTTATAAAGATGATTTACTTGGTAACCAAGTACAATATGTCCTAATATCAATATTAATTTCGTTGATATGGGCCTATGAAAAGGCTCCATGCATATAGACAGTAGATGAAGACACCGACCGTGTGTGAGATGAACAGCTCTGTGACACGGACTTCCTGCCCTTTTATTACGAAAGTGAAGGCCTGATCAGCGAGTTGGCCAGAATTATCTGACGTTTCTCTCCCATTGGTTCCATTGTTATCAGTATCACATCTGTGAATGACCGCTTTTAATGTTAAAAAGTTCTTCTAATTACACACCGGTTAGTCAAAATGCATCTTTAACTTGCCCCAGAAAAGTTTTGTTTAGTTGTATTTTCTAATTTTCTGACTAATGTATTCAGTTGTGCAACGCATTATTTGACCAATTTAATAATAAAATCTTATTTCGCTGATTAATATTAACATGCTTGTTAAGACTCAACTTTATGAAAAATATGTTTTTGTTTGACTAAATTTACCTCAGTTATCAGACTAGTTAATCAGCAGCGTTAACAAAAACCTTGTTTCCTGAACTGAAGTGGTTTGCACAAGCAATTCTCATATAAATCTTGGCCACAGAAAATTTTCATTCAGATGAACTGTCAGAGCATTGCTGTTCACCAGAATCACTTCCTTCTTTGAAAGATAATGAGATAACAGAGCATATATCTCGGCCTACATCTCGCTGTATTGATCTGTTTTCCACTAGAAGCACACTTAAGCCCCACTTCAAGACGTGTGCATGCCTGATTGTCATCAGAGCAACAAAAAAAAGTCATTTTTTGAGAAATACCGCATAAAGAACCTTTTGCATTTCTAAGGCAAACCATTGCGCAATACATACATATGTTTAAGTTTGAAATGAATAAACAAAACCGTGGATATAGACAAATGACAGTGTATTTATTACTCTGTCAAGTCGACACATGCATGAATTTGACATCAAATATCCCCTAAAAAGTCAACATTTGCTTGATCATTGCATGTTAAAAATAAATAACTGAAGGTAAACACATGTATGAAGTAGAAATGTGCACTGCTGTCCTGTGATGCAGAAATGGAAACCTGATGGAGTTTTAGGACACCATTGTGTCATCTGATGGAGTTTTAGGACACCATTGGGTCACCTGATGGAGTTTTAGGACACCACTGGGTCACCTGATGGCGTTTTAGGACACCATTGGGTCATCAGATGGAGTTTAAAGACACCACTGGGTCACCTGATGGCGTTTTAGGACAGCTGTAGGTCATTTGACGGAGTTTTTCGGTTCCTGTTGGCTGGAGATCATAGTTGATGAAGGGGTTTTCTGCTGAGCTCTACTTAGATATATGGCAATTACAATCCGCCAGTAGTAGAACAGCAAACTACAGAATCTCAGTAAAGAAATGCTTTAGATTTGTATGATTATGTATTCCCTCCAAATGATTTTTTTGGCCTATTTTGTTTCTTGGGGGCGTTCTCATTTTATAGTTTTTTTTAATAGTTTTTTTGATTTGTATAGTGTAGTGATTGTGCTCTAGAAAGCAGGACATCGTGGCCCACGCAGTCTAAACCTCAAGCCATGTTCAGTACAGTGGGGTCGTAGTTGCAGACACGTTGGCGTCACTCAGCTGCACGATCCATCTCTTGACTCTTCTGTAAAAATGATAATGTTCTTAGTCAGAGTGAAGTTATCACACATTACCCTTTTACTTTGGTGTTGGGGAAGGTCTCATGAAAATAAGGTTGGTTGTCTCAGTCATAGTTTGCATAAAATGTATTGGTTGCACTTTGTTATTTGCAGTGCTGTAGTTTGTTTTATTGCCTTTTATTGAAAAACAGCTGAGCAGTCGCTGTTGTTTCTGTCTCAAGTCAGGCTATCTTACCTGAGCTGTTCATACTAGAAGCCGAGGAAGTAACGTTGGGCCTTTAGCCGAGGATCTGATCCATCTCATCAAAAGCTCCAACTTGCCTTTTATTTTCCCTCCGGCACCGCTGCCAGACAACTCTCTCTTTTGACGCATGTATCACCGTTTGACACATGTATCGTTGTTGTATCACCGTTTGACACATGTATCACCGTTTGAGCGCCTTCCATTTGCTCTGGAAGACGTCCCATGGCTTGTCGTAACCTTTGTTGGCCATTTCCTTCGCGAGGTCTTGGTAAATTATGGCATTTCTTAGATTTTTGCTATCTATAATAGCCGTTATTTTTTTCACATAAATTAAATTCAAACAGTATCTCGTCTCCTCGTTTGTCCACTTTGTTGACACCGGCCATGTGTGTGAAAACAGAGCGGACATACTGGGCGGAAACGAACTACCACTTTTTCTACTGTTTTGTGGTGGGTTGCAACCATAAAATGACCCATCACAATTCATTATTTTATTTGGCAAATAATGTTTCCATTGGCGTTTATCGCATAAGCCGTGTATCGATCATGATCAAATCCGATGAGACCGAACGTATTTCGTTTGAGTCGACATTCATGAAATGAAATCAAATTTTACTGTTTCCATAATGCTTTTTTTCATTCGATATCGCTTGATTCGGATAAAAACGTGTGGATGGAAACATGGCCATTGACTGGCGACTCCTCACCCCTGCTGGAAATCGCAATTTTCTCACGATTTACAAATGGTTGAAAACATTTGCGATATTGTAAGTAATCAACTAAAAAAATGTGTAAATGTGTTTTTGGATATTTTACTGCAGAAATCCTGCATACTGTACCTTTAAGGATTGTCGATGTGTGTGGATAGGAGATTTAGCAGTGTGCTGAATAACACCCAGACAACCGAAGCAACCACACGGCAGTGCACTACTGTTAGCAAGGGCTCGTTTTTTCAGGTTGAGACTTTCTGAGAAAAGCCACAAGCCACACAGACACAAAATATCAATTCAGTCATTTCAATTATTTAGGGGACTTCCATCATTCATACACTATATTTAATGTTCCTAGGTCTGTGACGGACACATTTGTACTCGTTTCTCTCTTCTCAACCGAATATCCTTCTGACATCTCTCTTTTTGCCCTCAGTCATTAATATTAATTGACTCGCTCTGAAGCTCTCAGTCCACTTAGAGACCTACTCAGTGATCTCAATAACGCTACAGTTCTGGTGTCGTAAAGTGTGTGTTTGAACAGTGGGAATAAAACCAAGCAGAATGTAGGAATAATAAATGAACTAATATCAGTATGTCACCTTTGTTGGTTTTATGCTTTCTACAGTACAGATTGATTGAATGCAGTGATAAACAGGAAACTGTTGCTCAGCTGAAGTCAGTTCAGTGTTGATTGTTCATCAACTATTTAATTATTGAATTTCATCTATAAAGCAGTTTTGCAAAAACAAAAAGAAGCCCAGGTAGATCAATAATATTGTTGAATATTAAGTAACTAAATAAGCCAACAGGCGACAGTGGCAAGAACCCAAACTCCATCAGGACAGAATGGAGAACCCAGACTCAGTCGCTCAGGTCCCTCAGTTTGACGATCGGATACATCACGCCAGCATCTGAAGCTTGTCTGGTTCTCGCAGTCTTTGTTGAGGATCTGTGTCGAGGTATATACATGATATTTACTGAAGATACTCACAGTTGTGGCCACAGGCATGTTTATGTATCCTTTTATTATATGAGTCATAACAGCTTTCTAGATGTCAACAACATCCTGCAAACGTTAAATGTTCTGTAGCAAATATTGTAGTTCTGTTTGTGTTTTAACAGGTTTTGCTTGCTTCCTTTCATAGAGTTGACACAGTCAACATGTTTCCGAGTGCCAAACGGGTATTGAATTCCTCCAGACACCCATGTTGATATCATAGTTTGCATAAAGTGTCACGCCATGCTTACGATTATTTACAGTAAAAGCCGTTTTCAAACGTGACACCTGTTAATTAGTCAAAATAGTAGTCTTTGAATCATATCAATCCTGTTCATGTTTCACCACCAACGTGGCATAAAACTGGAATATTATGTAATGAGAGGCTAGTCGCGGGATGGCTGTGTATATGAATGAATGAATGAATGGTTTTTATTATTGTGTTTTGCGTACTACTGCATGCCCAGCCCTAATGAGCTTGTAAAACACTAATACCATCAGCAAAAGACCAGTTGTCAGACAGTAGGCTCAACATACATGAACTTGTTTAAATACATTAGTCTGTCGTCGCTTCCAGGCTTTGCAAACAAAAGCAGCCAATTAATTAAAGACATTAAAATTCATCTTGTGTATAATGTGGAGGTGCAGGACCCCCGAAGGTCATCTCTTCTGCACGTCTTGCTGACAGTTTTGCCTCAAAGTTCCTCATCACTACTCAATATATATATCGAGATCTGTCTAAAACGGTTTGTGTTCATTTTAGTTGGATTGTAACTATTTTAAAAAACAATACTTTATGTCAAAGTGTGCCAAAATGTTCTTACTCCTAAGCCATATACACATGACACAAAGCGCACAGGAAATCTATCATCATGAAATGAAACGATGGGATATATTGTTTCCCCATGTGGGCTCGGTGGGTAGCCTTTGGTCCCGGCTTGAGTCCCAGCTGTCTTCGTGTGTGTCTACATCTCGTGACGTGTGTGTTCAAGTAAGACAGACATGCGCAGATTCTGTGTAGTTCTTTGTCATAAATGCAGTTTATGATGCAGGAGCAATTCATGACGGTTTTAGGATTAGAATTCGAATTCTAACCCGTTCGAATTTTTTTTATTAGCAAATTGGTAAATACAATAAAATCTTTCTAGGGGACCTTTGAGACTTTGTTACTTTTTCTACCCTTACTTCTTTATTAATTACAAAATATAAATATAAAAAAATATAATATATATATATATTTTTGGGGAGGTGTTCTTACTCACAAGACTTGCAAATCTCGTGAGTGAGAAGATTGTACAGTTTATTGGCTTTTCATTAGTAACTGAAGAATCATGTGAACAAACTGGTAATGACTCAAGTGTTACTATATACTTCTGTGGAACTTACTGAATTATTTGGACCTGTATTCTAAAGTGAAGTTCATAAGAGCTAACTAGTAATGACTCAAGTGTTACTACATACTTCTAAAGAAATTTTCTAAAAGTATACTAAAGTTCACCAAACATCTCAAACGCTTGAAATGACTTGTTTTGTTGCACAAATCATTACATGTAGTAACACTTGAGTCATTACTACTTAGTTCCCATGATCTTCACTTTATAATACGGATCCAAATAATTAGTAATTCCCAAAGAAGTATGAAGTACCACTTTTATCTGCACTATTACTTACTAATTAATTAATCAGAGTTTCTTTTTAGTTAATAGAAGTTACTAGATTGTTAAGAAAAACTTTTTTAGTAGTTCTCTGGGAAGCATTAAAAAATAGTTTTTATTGATCAGTTAAAAGTGAACTACCACTTTCATCTGTGTGCAGTTACTTACTAGTTCAGTAATCAGAGTTTCTTGTTAGTTAATAATAGTTACTAGATTGTTAACTCATTGGTAGATATTCATTAACGAAGGAACCATATTCTAGTGTAACCAAATCCGTGAGCAAAGTAATAATGAAGCTCGATATATTAATTACTAAATGGGGAACTGAGGTGGGATTAAATAAATTGTCTTCTTCCCACTCCTTTTCAGATTTCGATTGTCACAGTCTAATACGGCTTTTTTGTTGTTGTTGTTTTTGTACTGTTGACTTAAACATATTTGTTTGTCTTGTAATTCTGTGACATTGCCTGAAATAAATACATTAATTAAATTAAATGAAAATGAATGATAACTAAGAAAATTTTTAAGTTCTACAATTCTAATTTCTCACTAGAACTGAACTGTTCAAAAACTAAAAAACTGCACCTTTTAGATGCCATTTTATTTTTTGCTGCTGTCATTGAATCGAACACACAGGATTGTGGGATATCAAAGGCAGTGAAGGATACATCTATGCTGCCTTCAGAAACCAAGAGATGAAAGTATCTCAGTTGACAGGATGTGATACAATTCGGATGTGTCTTGATGCCTTCCTTTTTACTTTTACCTCAGCTTTCACCCTATGTCAACTGGCTCATAATCATGAGGAAAACAATTGTCACCTAACTTTCTGTCATAATGTTCCCAGTCAACTCTCGTTACAGAACCAGACTCAGGTTTATGCAAGTTCAGGTATTTCTCAAGTCCCCTTAACCACTTTTCTCTATTATCCCACTTTTATTTTCCCCTTCGTTTGCTTCCACATTTGGTCTAGCCTTCCTCCATCTAACACAGCGTTGGCAGAGCACTATCACCATGCCGGCTACCCAAGCCAGTACAGTGCCTACTCCAAATATGACAAAACCAATGGCCACAAAGAACAGGTAGTCCTGGTGACTCAGTCCTGGATGGCAATGTCTTCTCAGCCAAAGGCCCAACTCCGAGAGATGCTGCCCCCGTAAGAATGAAGGACCTTCACACACTGTCTGTCCCTCTTCTGGTCACATAAAACACAAGAAAAAAAGACAAAATTAAACATTTGCATTGCTGGTATTTAGCAACTTAATAAACATGTAAGTCTAACATGATAACCACAGACACAAAATTGCTCAAAAAAGAGTTTGTCACAAGTAAAACAGTATTAGAAGTATCAATAAAGTCATCAATCACCATTCAGTTATCATGCGTCACTACAGCTGCCGTTTAACACTTTGGTTCCTAGAGAAACAGTCAGATGTGTGCTTCCACTGCGCATTAGCCTAAATATTTCCATTTTCTGTCATGATCCGAGCATGTAGAAACAAAAATTAGGGTACAAATGTAAGCTAGGGTACAATTGTAAGCTTGGCGAACAGTTTTGGAGAATTTGATGTTTCCCCATTCAAAGAGATGCACTTGCATGTCCGAGAGTATTTCACGTAATGAGAGTAAGCATGCATCAGGACAGCAGTGGTTCAGTGGCGCTATATATATATGCAGTCCATTTACCATTTACGTTGTAAATGTAAATGGCCATGAACAAAACAAGCATTTTCTTCATGTTTAAAACACCAAGATACATTTTCTAAAATGTGCAGTGTAAATCCAGAGCACACACATAGAATACTGTCATGGTTCTGTCACTTCAGTCTATTCTTAGTTTTGTGGCCCTGACACTATGGTCTTGTGTGAGTGTGTGGCTTTGAGTGCACTCTCTTGTCTGCATGCTTTGTTTCATCTGCGGAGCATGGTGCTCAGATCGTGGCACTCCTGTCTAGTTTACTGTGCACTCTTGTCTTGTGTGGTTTTTAGAGCGCCTGGTATGTTTTCATTTGCCAGGCGTTCTTGTGTCATGTTTTATCTCCTGTGTAGTAAACTTTTTCTTCCAAAGTGGAAAAAAATCCGAAGAACAGGCCAGGAGACGTTGAGGTATCTTTCACGCAGAAGTTCTTTATTGCGTCGTAGTCATCTCAAGAATCGTCAAACTAAACTAGAATACAGAACTGTTCTTAAACATTTCAAGCAGGTAGGAATAACATAAGCCCCTTTCACACAGAGATTCCAGAAAATACACGGATAATGTGACCTAGCATTTGTTCCGGGATTTTTTCATTTCGGTTCATTCACACTGCCAGTGATTTGCCGGGATCTGTGAGTGCGTTCACACACAACCCGTAAAGATCCTGGAAAGACACATGACGTCAGGTTGAGACATGTAACATACGCGTCGAAAACATGTACACCCGTATACCGTTCCACAAAGCTGGTGAACGATCTCAGCTTCAGTGCGAATAGTGAGGAGCTCCTGGTCTCTGCTTCGTTCCAGTTTGCAGACATTTGTTCGTCCTTTCTTTGTTGATGACAAACTCAAAGTTTCTTCTAAGAGCAACAGAGTCATGCGAGCGGCATCACTATGACACACCCCTTACGGCATTGGTCCTGGCTTTTGTTCACACAGTGCTCGTCTGAGACTGATTCCGGCAATGTTACTAGGTCCCCAACCCGACATCGATGCCGGGACCAATCCCGGGTCGTGTTTGCATTAACTTAGAAGGCGTTCAAGCAATTTTCTGTCAATTTCCCGAGATCAACGCACAGTATGAAAGGGGCTATAATATAGAGGAGGGGACGCTTGAAACAAAGCAAATGTAAATGCATGATTCAGCTGGTTCCCCAGCCCTGATCTCATCAGCATAGCAGTTATTCGAGCTTTTAGATGCTAATACAATCCGCCTGACTAGATTGCTCAAACCTTAACATTATCATTGAGACGAAGGCTGGGAGTCTCAGTAATGACAAGAATCCGGCAGGTTTGTGACATGGAAAATTTGTAATCCTACACATGTCTATTGTCTTAACTCCGCCCTTCTTATGATTATTGGTTAATTTGGCCCACCTATTCTTCCTTATTACCCCCCTAATTTGTTCTCCTATTTATTCTCTCTGTGTTATCTATCCTGTGCCAGTTCAGTCGTACTGCATGTGTGCTATGTGCTATATTGTTCCCAGCCTTGGGAGTGCCACTGTCTCTTGAGTTCATTGTCGGTTTACACCTTATTGCCATTTGTGTTTAATAAACCTCGTCGAAATATTCTCATCCAGTCATAATTTTTCAGTCTTCATTAGTCAACCGAACAACTGACCTAAAATGAAATATGCAACAAAGTTTGCTGCTTATGCTGTATTGCTGTTTATTGCCCCTAAGCTGAAACCCTGAAGTCGTTTTTCTGGATCGGGGAAAACTACTACCATCCCGCTGACCTCACAGACACCTCTGGACTAGACGGGAGGAAAGCCGTCATCAGGTGTCTGGAGAGCTTCTATCCCCAATCCAGAACACAGCCAGACAGCCAAGCCATCTACACCCTCGACTGTGGAGAATTTGTGAGTGCACCTCGCAGACAAAGAGCGATCGTCCGCCGTGATGAGTGAGCCAGATCTCGAGGAGAAGAGGACATTGCCAACCATCACCCCAGATAAGAGCACCAGAGTGAGTCTGACCAGGGGTGTGAGCCAGTGACATCAGCAGCTGAGGGAATATAGGTGGAACGTGACATTGAGGACTTCCTGATAACATGCCTACCCAATATTATCTGTTGGTCCGGAATCATCTCTGTTTCAAGACAGCACTGAGACTGTTTCTTTGACTTGTTAGGAATAGGAGTTACTGTTATTGATCACAGCATTACCTCTATCACCCTCACCCTCATTCCCCGGGAATGCCTTGTTGTGACTTAAATCCCCAGGTTGTGCAACCACCAGCCTCATCTGCTGCGCTCAGTCCCTCCACCCCTACAGCTACAGTGGGTTCCTCCTTCCCTACGGCTCTGCCTCAGTCCTCCTTCACAGTGGCTCTGCCTCAGGCACTCTGGCTTGCCCTCAGAAGTTTGTTGCTGTGGCTTTGCCTAGGTCTCCAGTGCCAGCGATGTTGCTGAGGTATCATCAGCTCTCCGTCTGTGCCCTGGGATCCATCAGCCCCTTTTCCTTCAATCATCACCAGGATGTCTTCAGCCACAGTAACATCATGGCTCCTCCCTCAACTCCACCAAGGGCTGTCATCCCTGCTGTACTCTGGGTCTGTATCATTTTTCAGAACTTAATAAGAAACAACGTAAGTAAGTAATGGACTATATAGTATAGTGCCTGGATTTGTGTACTGTTTAAATCTGTGTATTGCTGTTTGATGCATATTATGAATGTGTATTAAGTCACTGAATGAATATGCACCACAACGCATGATGTAGTCAGCCGAATCCGGGTCGGATCTAGATCAGATGGAGGACCTGCATTTAGACACGACCACGATGCATCCCTGAAGTGTCAGCAGAGGTTGTGTCTACTAGACTCTCTCCTGTGAAGGCCTCATCAACACTACAGCCATCCTCAAAAACCCTATCTCCATACCGGTGTGACTCTGATCTTCAACCAGATGGAACTGGATAATATTCTGATTGTTCAAATCTGACTTCTGACCTGTAATGCTGCCGGAATCATAATCATACACTGTTCGTTCGTTGGCCAGAGGAAAACTGCCCTCCCCCCACTGAGCCTGGTTTCTCCCAAGGTTTTTTCTCCATTCTGACACCTGATGGAGTTTTGGTTTGCTTAGTTTGGGACACTTAAAAAAACTATTGATCTGCCTGCATTGACACCATTATATGAGAACTGAACTGAGCTGGATGATGACATCACCATATCATACCATCTTCTTCCACTTATCCGGGGCCGGGTCGCGGGGGCAGCAGTCTAAGCAGAGATGCCCAGACTTCCCTCTCCCTAGACACTTCCTCCAGCTCTTC
>JAOTRC010000005.1:646575-668126 GCA_027497675.1 Cyprinella lutrensis
TAAGTAACCTGGTTGCCTTAAAATTTTAAGTTGATTGAACTGGAAAAAGTGAGTTAATGCAATGAAGGAGATTAATTGAATCATCAGAAACTCAAAATAATTATCTCGACTAAAATTATTTAAGTTGATTTGACAAAAGAAAATACGTTGTGATAACAAATCTTGAATTTTTTTTTTTTTTTTTTTACAGTAGGTTCACCGATTTCAATTTTAACATGACAAAGAATGCACAGTCATGACCGAGAACATCGGTTTACCGTCATCTGATCTTATGCATGGCTATAGCATGAAAGATGTTCTCAAAAGGACACACTCCGCTTATGAAAAAAGAGCAAGAGGTGACAAAATCCAACATGTCTTATGGAAATGCGTAATTATTTTATGTTTTTGTGAATTGGTGGCTAATTTGTTTAAATTAGCCACCTCTGATCTCATTCATACGTGTTTGTACGATCTGCTTACGCCCCAGGGTCAGGTTTGTTTAGGGGTGGGTCGAGGAGTTGACCTTCATGCTTCCTTTAAGAGAAAAAAAAGGCCTGTTTTTGTACGATTCACACAATACAAATGAATACAAAATCGCCACCTTGTAACATAGTTACGTTTTCCCGTAAGATCAGGTTGTAAAATCTTCAAAAGGTCTGCATACAAACATATTCAAAGTCCTCCCAGCCAGAGTCCCACTGTATTTCAGCAGAACCAGGAGAGTAGGTTAATGAGACCGGCCCCCCACACCCGTCCACTGATCTCCCCGAGTCCAGATCAAAGGTGCAAGTCACTGTCATCAGAAGCCAATGACGGGTCAGCTGCAAAGATGCCTTTTAATAGGGACCCTTTTTTCCTTTACGGTCTGTTGAAGGGGGGTTAATTGAAAAGATGTGCTGGTCAGAGGCGTGGCAGTCCAAGGTTCCCAGGACAATTAAGCACCCTGGTGTAATATACGACTTGACTTATACGGACTTTGCTCCGGCTGACAAGCAGTCCCAAGTGCGAGTATGATTCTTATTTTGACGTCTGGAAACGATCCAATCTGGACGCTGCCAGGGAAAGGTCCGTCTGCCTGATAAAAATTGTTGTTTTCAAACCTGTTTGAAGTGGATGGGGGTCTCTTTCACTCTCTCGCAAGCATTGGTGGTGATGCAGGTTGCACGAGGCTCCAAATATGAGGCTGCGGGGTTTTTGTAATTACCACAAGATGCGATAACCTGAGTTCTGTCACTCTGCCAAGAAAACACTGAACGCTGTTAAGCTGGAAGGGGGCGCCCACCTACAGAGCCTGGGGCAGAAGCCAAGTCTACTGAGGGAAGATCACGCTAGGCTACGGGTGGGACTCTCTGGACCACCGTTGGGCCACGGGCAGTGTAATGTCACAGACACATGGCAGGGTATGGGTAAGGTGGGGCCGGGCTTGTTAAAACGCTAAGGCTTTTAAGTCTTTGTAATCTGAGCCCTAATGGGGAGTAAAACAAGAATACTTGGAGGATTAGGTTGCACCACGAAAGAAAATTCTCTCACATTTTTTTAAGGGAATGTCTTGGCTAGCGCTTTGAATAATGCAGGCGGTGAAATCGTGTTTGTCAGAATACCGGAGCACCATGATATAGATGTAACAAAACATTGGGTCTGCCAGGAAAACTGTTTAATAGTAATCACGCTCTTATGAGTCAAGGCATTGCTGTCTGTGGAGCAGCGGCTCTCAAACTGTGCTGTGTGAGGGATTCCAAGTGGCTGGCGAGTTTCCTGGCTAGAGTCATATATATATATATATATAATTGACAAAAAAAAATCACCAAAATGAATTTCATTAGTAAAAAAACTTATAATATTTTAAATTTTGTTATAAAGGGCTTCTGCTATAATGTAACTGATACTTATCAGTTATGGGCTATTTTAAACACAAAGGACGATTTGTATGCCATTTAAACCTGTAGGTAATTGTGTTTAAGTAGTTTGAAGTTTCCAACAGACTTGGGGTGTTAGGTGGTCTGCCGTAATGTTAAAGTGCTCCACCATCTGATGAAGTTTGAGAACCACTGCTGTAGAGGTTTGCTGTGTTTTAGCTCTTAAATGACAGCGCAGACGCGCTTTAATGAGCCAAATAAAACTGTAACAGACTTGTTGCACGCACAGCTGTTGTTCTTGGTAATGACTTAAAAATGTTGATTAGATAATATGAGCTTACTGCGCTTCAGACACTTCAGGCCTTAAAACGTTTCTCTGTACTTTTAGGTCAAATCTCACATGAAATAGCTGGTACTTGGCAGAAATCTGAAATGAAAGAGAGGTAGATCTTAAATGTTTATGGTGTGGAAGAAGAAAGCATGCAGCGAGACCTGTTGCTTAGATGCCTCAGAGATGTTTTGGTTTTGTAAATCCAGCCCTTTGTTGCTGACCTGCATTTCAGCTTCAATGCAGACTGGGGAAACACTCTTGGAACGCGTGACATATAAAAAAAAAATCAGCATGTTTTGGTTTGACAAACCACATCAAATGGCCGAAAGCAAACAGGTGCTTTCTGCCAGAAGACTCAGGCTTTATTTTGACATTGAAAGCTTTAAAGAGCAGACATGTAGACATGACATGTTGTTTGCGCTCATGACATCACTCACACTGTGTCTGCATGTATACACACAAACATATGTGTCTGTAGAATAGGTGTTTGTTGTATGCTTGGGATATCTCGTCAAAATGTATATGCGCTTGTGTCTTTTTGGCCAGCTGTTCCATTGCTTTTGTCCGCTCTGTTGCTCTTTGATCATGAATTATTACCCCTTAATCCTACCAAGTCTGATCCCATCTCTGAGCCCCCTCCTTTTATTCCGTGGCTCTTGTTAATGAACCTGGGGCGAGGGAGGAGAGAGGATAGGAGATGAGGTCTCCTTACATCTTCTCTTGGTGACTGCAACCTGAGCCCATGTGGAGGAACTGCCTTCAGATCCACTTAATCCTCCCGTTGTAGAAGCGTTGTGTCCCTGATCCACAGGTGTGGGTTCAATCCCTCTGCGTCACAAAACTCAGGGGGGTTTACAGAGTTCTGAAACATGCAAGATTTTGACTTTTTGCTGCAATAGATCAGCTGACTGACGTATAAAGCAACCGACCATGTTTTTTTTTGTTTTGTTTTTGTTTTTGCATGTTTAGGATTATTTTAAACTAAACCCTAAATTAAAATGACTAACAATTGTTTGGTTAACTTAAATACAGCTGAAATAAAATATATATTTTAGATAAAAAAACTTCCGGAAATAAAATAAGTTGAAGTTGAAAACTATAGAGCTAAAGATATACCTATATCTATGGCGGCCGATATTGTTATACCTGTAATGTGATTGATTCTAAAATATTGCCCGGCCCTAGTTTTCATACTGTACAAACTGTATATTATATCATGTATTTTGATAATGGGATCTCATGAGTATTTATATGTACAATATATTTTCTATCACGCATACATTTATTTACATTTGCATACACATACTGACGACACTGGTTAGTTTTGGGGATAAGGATAGAGAGATATATACATATGGTCACACTTTAGATTATGGTCCAATTTTCAATATTAACTAACTATTAACTATGACTTTTATGACTGTAAACTAATTACTGCTTATTAATAGTTAGTAAGGTAGTTGTTAAATAGGTATTGAGTAGGATTAGGGAATATGGTCATGCGGAATAAGGCATTAATATCTGCTTAATTGTTAACATTTTAAGGAATAATACACTTAATACTAAAGCAATTAATGTCCAATAAAGGGGGGTTTAAAGCACTTAATGACATTTTCACAATTTCTATGACAATCTAAAGTGAGAACTATTTACACTTAATTGGTTGTTAACAAATCATTAAAAACATTTTCAAATGTTAATGTGATATTGCATATGAGCTAAGTAAACAAAAACAATTGTGTTAATCACAGTGACAATGAATGAGGAACTCACTATTTGCAAATAGCCTATTAACAATGAAGAAACAAAATATAAACGGTGCACTAACTATAAATATACAGTACTCTTACTACGAAGTAAACTGAACTGCTCATGTCCGTCAAAGGACAGAAGCTGCAGGCAAAAGCTTTTAACAACATTCACAAACAACATAGCATCTTATAGCTCTGTTTGCTACTAGGACATGCTTTGGTCTGGGACTAATCCCATCTAAAGCATGATGGCTTTATGGGTTTACATAATTGCCTTTTAAAAAGCAAAACCATAATGATTACCACAACTTGGATCCCTAATAGCTGCAAAGCTTTGCCAGTGTGCCTTTCAGCTCTGTAGACAATAACAACAAAGTAGCAAAATATGACTTTTCCGCTTTTGAAGATAAGTACTCCTGTTTGCCTGGGAAGATGGAGAATTTTTTTATTCTAACATTGGGTTATGAGGTGGATTGGTTAAGAACTGTTTAATCTATTTACAGTGTTACCTGTTCTATCAAAGCACAATGTGCCTTCTTTCTATGTTATTGTGCAATTACATGTTTCATACAATATGCACCATAAGTATGCGCATAATTCCAAAACTCTAAAAACTGCAACTCTTTCATGTGGACGTTATGTAAATGATATGTTTATGTTTGTTTTGTAGGTACACTCGAAATCAAGTCTGTGGATGTGGGCATCGTTGCCATCAAGGGGATTCAAAGCAATTACTACCTTGCAATTAACAAGAAAGGGGTGGTCTACGGGGCGGTGAGCATCATTTTCTCTTCATTTCTCTTTTAATTATAGTTAATGACTGGACTCTACAACAAATAATGATAACGTCTCACGATCCCGTCCAAACCGAAGTCGTCCTTCTTATCGGGAATTTTTAAACAACATTCAGAATTTCTAAACTATTTATAGAAATTCAGCCCTTTACAAGCTTCCAGAAAGATCCGTCAGCCCTCGGGTCCCTCTCGAAGGCTTTGATGTCAGAGAGCCTGCTCTATTTCTCATGTCTCGGGGCACTTAAAAAGCCTGGGGTTGTTTTAAAGGACAGTTCCACTCCATTGCCTGTAAATAATCCCCTGGCAAAAGTCGGCTTGAGCAAAAGAGTTCTGTTATCTTTGAAAAAGTAAGCTGAGATGGCCCTCTTCCTTACACTGTAGTCTCTCCTCCAATACTGCTCCATGCATGCGTTCTCCTCCATTCACAATCCAGCCATACAATCCCCAGCCCCCTCTTTGTTCCGAGTTCTCTCCAGCCCCATCGCCTCTCATTCATCCGCTCTCGTGAATGGCAAATGTTACCTGAAACAGGGAAAAATAGTTTTCCCAAAAGTGAAATCAACTTGAGAGGAAGGGGAAAGTCCTAAAATGTAATCGCCTACACCTCAGGACTGTTGTCCTCACTGCGGAAGTATCAATCAATATAGTGACGTACGCCACCATTTATTCTATTTAAAGGGTTAATGAAAATTAAGTCATTAATTACTCACCCCCATGCTGTACCAACCCCGTAAGACCTTCGTTCTTCTTCGGAACACTAATGAAGATATTTTTGATTAAATTTGAGAGGTTGATCACTCATCGTCGCCTGATAAACTGGCATGGATGTGCATTATCCCTTACATGATACATGACATACAATTTTATATTATTTTTATTTGAATATTTTTTTTCTGACAAGTGGGACAATAATATTGTAATCAAATTATTACATTTTAAATAACTCAACAAATTGAAAACAGCACATGACAAGATAATATCTTGAACTCACGCTCAAATCTTCTTCTTTCAGAGGGATTTTGGCATTGACTGCAAGCTGATAGAGCGGATCGAGGAGAACAGGTACAACACCTACGCCTCGGCAGAGTGGAGGAACAAGAAGAAGCCCATGTTCGTGGGCTTGAGCGCCAACGGGAGGCCGATGAGAGCCAAAAAGACCCGGAGAAAAAACACAGCCACACACTTTCTCCCCATTCCTATCGTGTAGCTACAACCCCACCAAAGGGAACATTTAACTGCACTGAGGAAAGACTTGGAATTTTTCGACAGTATAAAAGGGAACCGTTTGGAGAATAGGGCACTATGTAAAGGAACTAAGAGAACACCTTTTCACTGAGTCAGACTGTTATCACATATTTTGTTTTTTAAGTTATTGGCACCAGGGACATGTGGGACATTTTTTATGCCAAATCCTTTTCTAGCGAAGGAAAGGTTGGACCAAAACCGAAAAGAGAGGAATCGAACATTGCAACCTCCCAGAATTAACTGAAGAGACCTTTTCACAGAGTGTATTGCTTGTGTGTATTTGTGTGTGTGACCTTTGGATGCAGTTATTTATGCTGTACTAACTCATACGAAACACTCTAACAGACTCTCAAACTCTGTGACTCAGTGGACTGAAAGTTATGCAAACACTTACTGGAAGCACTTGCTCAAGGTGCAAGACTGAGAGGCCGAGACGGAGACCCCGCTTCCTACCATCCGAATTTAGTCAAGCTAGCACCATAGCGTAAAGAACTCTTAATATTATTAACATGCGAAAGCCACTGTATTGGATATCTCCATTCTTTACCTGACTGCTTTGGAATAAATTATTTATTTTATGTAATATTTAAAGAAAAACAAAGACAAAAAAACATGGAATGGACATTTTTTATCAGTTATGCTCCTCTTTTAAAAAGCTATTCTATCGGTTACACATGAATAAATAAATATATTTCTCTTTACCTAGCAGAAGTCGCGTCCATGATGCTGAGAAAAGCTCATTTTCTTCTTTTATTCACTTTTCAGATGTGAAATGTATCTGTAAAACAAACTGAATTTGCTGCACTTAGGTTTTTCGGGTTAATTTTTTTTTTATCCCCAGAGATCTCAGTGATAACTATGAGCTCATATTGGCCACTGCCACACTTACTGTCCTAGTATCAGTCATGATGGAAGGGACGTTGAGTCCACTTGTGCCCAAACTGAATTGAAAACATTCATACTTGTTCATATTAAGCTGTTTACGAAAACCACATACACCCTTAATGCCCTTTTGCCTCATTTTCAACTTTAAGCACAACTTTCAATCATCAAACTGTGCTCTATTAGCCTGCTCACTTCAAAAGAGTCAATGCGAAGGGCATGTGGCGTGTATGTAAATATTGGCAGTGGTTTGTGGGCTGATTCTGATTATCTCTTCTGTAGGCCTAAAGCTTTCTCTCCCTCTCAAACCTTAGGAGCAGTTCCAGCAATTATAAGTTAAAACGTTGGGTTTTTTTCTTGCACCTTTTATCATATCCCCTCTTGCGTCTTTGAGTTCACTTGGGAACAGTGACGTTGACTCATGGACTTTCCCATGCAGTTCCCATTAGTTTAACTCAGAGAATTGATGTGTTTGTTTAGAAGTTCTAGGTGGTTCGTAAACAACTTTTCATGTGCAATTACACCGTAGGCTTGTAACCGAAACCGGTTGAATTTGAAGGGTATGAATTCGGAATCGTCTTCACACGTTTGTACGAAGCACCGAACTAAAAATAGCCTAGTTATTCAACGGCCCCGCAAATTAATCAGTTGGCTATATCGCGAGAGAACGTGGACAGATAACGTTTAGTCAGATATTCCTCTCTTTTGGTGAATCGCAAATAACATCCAGAATGAGTTGGTCAGTACGGGAAGTGAGGCTGCTGGGGTTCACACGATTGTTGTAGACTAATGCAAATTTTTGTTCATTTACATGTATTCATTTTAAGCATTTAGTAATTTATATGTAATAAACACTTCAAATAGGCTATTTCAAAAAGTGTTAGGACTATATCTTAGATTTTTTTATAAACATACGCGCAGGGTGTGAATTGGTTATTTTTAGTTATCGTTAGCAGTCCGAGTTGAAGGAGTCAAGTTTTGTGAATCAATTAGCTATTCGAACGCACTTATGTGGCCTTAAAACATAGGCTACATTAAAAATTCGGTGACTATTCAAAGTCTTTTTAATTTAAATGAACTCATTGTTTGGCACTTTATCCGTGTTTCTTTTTCCCAATTGCTTATTTCAAATAGTTATTACTTAATTCCATTCTCATTATTTATGTAAATGGAGCATGATCATCAAAGTATATACGAAAATGGGCCACATATGCTCAGAAGTAATATAGTATAGACGTATAGATTTTCCTACCAAGCCAACAAGCGAATTACATTTAGACATGAATAAAGAAGTAAACAAGGAAGATAAATACAAATACCTGTTGTATAAGTCTGCAATCCCCCGTTGACTCATGAAAGAGCCACAGAGTCATTTGGCTCTCCCCGGGAGAAGCTGATTCAGATGCATCATACATATTCAGTGTGCAGCGCTGAAGGAATTCCCATTTGTTGGTTTTAGCTGAAATATATATTGTGACCTTCACAGCTTCACAACTTCACTCTTTCCCCAAAGGAATCTGTGGCTTGTTGACCAAACCACAGGAGCAGCTGTGAATATTTCATTCCAGAAAGGTTGCTTGGAGAGCAGCAATAGACAGGGCTGATTTTAACAGCCCCGAGGGTAGCGGCACCACTGCATATTTTTGGATCTAGTTGTGGGGATATTGAGCCAAGCCCAAGGAGTTCCAGTAACAGAGGTGCTCCTCTATCATTAGTGATCAACAGCTCTCCGAAACACGCTAACCTCATGTCAGCGAACACAAAAGAGCGAAAGTGCTAAATATAGTGGCTTTTCAGACTGCACTTACAGCACGTGTTAAACACAAGGCCAGTTCAGACGGAGATTTGGATCTGTTATGATCTCTCGAGGTTTCCAATTTCTGTTCAGCAGGTGTGTCAAACATTTGCCTTGGCTTTGGCTGAGATGAAGCATGTGTTTATCAATTCAGCTCGAATGAGTGAGAGAAACAGAGAGAGCGAGTGCCTGCCAACTCCAGACAACTCCGACCCTTCAGGAGAACAGAGAACTGAATTTACAAATTAATACGAAGCCATATTCTACATTTGAATGTAAGTTAATACAACCTGAGTATTTTTCTTGCTTTTTTCATCTGTACGGGGATAAGTCCAACAGTACTTGTCAAATGGGATTTGAAAACGTGAAATTATCCAATTGAGATGGCAAGATAGCTCAAGATCTTTCACAGACGGGCCTTTCTTGCCCAAACTAAAGCATGTGTAATGTTCACTTAACTTGGCTTTGGCAAACATCCTGCTAATAAAGCTGCATGTGTTTATTCAGTCCGTCAACCACATTAATGCATTTAACATTGTTTTCTAAAACACAAAATGAACTTGATTAAAAACAACTGCGATCTGTTTTGAGGATCCGCTTTAGACTTGAAAACCATGAGGTTTTATAGCAGCTGAGGCTTTGTGGTTGTAAGTACATATTGACCATTTCATCTTCTTTCAATATAAACACATTGTTCTAAAGCAAAAAACGCATAAAAATAATCTTGTGTTTCAATTTCATCTCTTCTAAAGTGGTGTGGCCTACAGAGAACTGAGCAGAACTACTCATTGACCTGTGAATCGGGAGTCATCAAACTTTGCCACTGTATGATCAACAGTCGCTTCAGAACCACGGACAGCTCTGGTTTAGTCTTTATGGAAAGTTGGGCTGATTTGAATTGACAGCTACAGTATGTACAGTAGACTTAAGACTAGACATTTGAGGATTGTTGACCAACTGCATGATTTCTAAATAGTTTTTACGTAACCAACCGTCCTTAAAGTTAGTCAGCATATTCTGATTCAAAGGGTTACATTAAGAACAGTTAACTCAGAACATTCAGCTTCTCAGTTGAATTGAATTCAAATTTATTTGTATATCGTTTCAAAGCATCGTTACAAAAAATGCATTTACGTTACAGTTAAGAGTAATCTGATATCAGGAGACTTGGGTGTCAAAGTAATGTCCATATTGCAGAAATGTAAAATTCCAAGATAATACAGATGATGTATTCATTTAAACAGTGAGCATGTTAAAGCAATTTGTGTTTAAACATAACATGACACATTTAACAAAATGAACACAGAAATGTCTTTGCCTCACTGATTAGCTATTGATTTATCAAATCTAAATCATCTTCAGATGGTTAAAAATGCAGCTGCCAGACTTATGGAAATCATATCTCCCCTGTATAATGCTCTTTGCACTGGCTGCCGTTCTTTTATAGAATTGAGTTTAAAATTGAACTGTTGATAAAATTGAACTCTCTGATCTTTTCAATCCAAATTCTCATCCCAAGGCGTCATCTAACTGACGCTTTTGACGATACGTCAACATTCGACGCGCATGGCACCCTTTAGCGTCAATATGAGACGCACCTCCTAGTGGTCTAACCCTAACCCTACCCCAGACCTAAACCTACCCGCTTCATCTAACTGATGCTAAAGGTTGCCATGTGCGTCGGATTTAGACACATGGTCAAAAGTGTAAGTTAGATGACACCCTAGGATGAGAATGAGTTGAAATACATCCATTAGATCTCAGAGGTCTACTGAGCAAAGATTGCTGATGGTCCTGAGATCTAGATTAAAGTTGAGGGATGATCGTGCTTTTTCTGCTGTTGGGCCAAAACTGTGGAATAGTCTTACAGATAAAAATATTTTAATAAGAATCCATCACGTTTCAGTGTTTTGATACCTTCCCTCATTCTCATTTCATTGCAGTCTAAATTTTTTTAGCAAGGTTTTGTACAGCACAGAGGGCAGCTACTGTTGTTTTTATTGTGCTTTATAAATACATTTTGATTTGATAGCAATGAATCACCTTAACGCTCAGATATAGAAAACTTTCCCAAATGAAGCATTTGCATCAGTCTTGACAATCAAGGCCTTCACAGTAAACAGCCTCACAGATGCAGACGAACTGTATGAAAAAAAGCAGTATGGGAGAAGTTTGCCTGTATGATTTTGATAATGACGGCAAGTTTTTCACCCGCTGGATGAAATTATGTCAGGATCATGAACCCTTTCCATTTGTGGTGAGGAATAATGCATAAAATGTGTGAGGCGTGATAGTTCGTAGAAACCCCGAGCCCACCTGCCCGTTCCTCTCCTTCACCATTTGAAGGCATCCAAAAACATGCGATTGGATCAAACACGTCAAGAAGTGTTTAACCGAACGGACAGAAGGAACACAAACATATCTGTGGTGTTTTGACACAAAAACGCCTTTCTTTTTTAGTTTGTTCAAGGAAAGTGAAAATATAACACATTTTCCTTGCAATTTGCTTGATTTGATTGGGTTTTGCTGAAAAAGAGAAAGGAACTTGATACCATGCGTAACTATTTGCCATTTCCACATTTTTTCAGCGTTCCGTCCACAGCATTCCATCCACATGCATTATTTTGTTTTCCTGTGGGTAATATCTGGGTGGGCTGGCGTGTTGTCACACATGGTGTGTGTGTGTGTGTCTGTGATGAGAAACCTCAGGGATTCTGCCTGCAAGCTTTGGAGGACTCTCAGCGGTGAGAGGTCTGGGAGCTCTCGTCTTCAAGGCCGCATTGCGTCATTACCAAACACTAGCATCTCGCTGGACATCTGGCCTTGACATGAAACTTACCCTTTATCACCTGCTTATTGGACAGAAAAACAAGTCTGGTTCCTCTCAAAAGGACACGTCTTACCTTACTTCTTACAATGTGGAAGACTTTTTTGTCAGAGACTGACACCATTTGAAGCATTTCAACACCTGTCCTCCCTTATGATCGACTATTGGTGGTGCTAGTGGCAGAATTTCAAAGGAATCTGCTAGAGTGTGTGGTGTGCAAAATGTTGTTTTTTTTAGGGGATAGAGGATAGTTGGAGTTGTTAGTGATGAAAAAATATTGGAAAAGAATATGAATTCGGAATCCTTTACTTTTGTTGGATCAGTCTCTCATATTTAGTATTTTAGGACAAGCATGTTGTCTTTAGACCCCAAAATGTAAGACATCGCCGATATTTTTTATGGAGGATTTTAGCGATAAAGTGTGTTTAAGCTCGTGTTTCACAGGACAAATGGAATCCCAGTCACCATGTTACAATAAAACTTTTATCACCGTTACTTTTATTCAGAAATCGTGATGTTCTATCAGTCTACCTACTGAGGCGGATATTGAACAGATATTCATGTAATTTGAGCTTATTCCTGGAGTCTTTCCAGAGCTGTATGAATAAGAACCGACCTCCCTCATACACACCAAATGCTAATAATCATGGTTTTGAAATGTCACAGTCAATTTGGCGGGTTAATGTGTGATAGTTCAACAATATCAGTTGGACTCGCACAGTCCCGTTGCGTGACAGCGCAATATCCCAATCCTATGAAATGAAATATCATTTTAATGATTGTGTCTGGCAAACGCTCTGATGTGTTCACTGAAAAATAAAGCAGGCCCAGCAAACTGGACTGTGCGCTTGATTTCCTTCAAACTGGAGCTCGGCTAAAGCATGGCGATTAGAGGGTTAATGTTTCATTTTCATTTTAGGTGGCGTGACTGCCAAACGGCAAAAAAAATCTGCACCATATGTTGAATGTCCAACAGTTGAGGCTGAACTTATTGAAATTATAAAAACTGCGAAGAAAAATGAAAAAAGTGTTTTTTGCTAGTATTTGGCAACATCTTTTAAGGGTTGAGAAACGATGAGGTCCATTAATGCAGCTGGAACACTATGTGAATTTTTCATCTATGCCTGATGTGTGGGAAGATCAAACATGCGCCCAGAAAAGCATATATATGTGTATATATATATATATATATATATAAATTTCAAAGAAGAAAAACAAAACAGCAGGTGCTGCCTTTGCGATTTCATATGGCTATACACAAATTTCACATTCGATAACACATGTATAAATAAAGTCTGCCCTCTGTTGAATGTTTGCACATTACATACCCCATATGACATGTAGTGACGCTTTTAATGTAATATTATGGTATTTTTTTCTGCTGACTTCGGCGTGACATTTTATAAAGCAATCACACAACCAGCTGCACCTCCAAAAAATACAAAATTTGTGTCAGACTTCTTTAACCTCTTGTCCTGAGACACTTCAGTGGTAAAATTACCCAGAAAGTACACATTTTAAAAGCCTTTTTAGAAAATGTAAAACACATGCTTCCCACATATGCAAGCAATAAACATCCCCTGGCCCTTTGTCGCCAATTTCAGCCACAAGTCTAGATAGTTATAAAGGAGTGTCCAAACATTTTTATTGCATTTTGTAATATTATATTTATAAAGGCCTAATATAAACACACACACACACAAAATCCATTCAAAAAAATGTTAATTCTATTTAACTGCATTTTTCAGTAGTGTGTTAGCTGTTTGTTTGTTTGTTTTTATCCATGACAAGCTACTTTTTCAGCGTAGCGCTACAATTTAAAGAAAGCCCTAAAGGATTATTAGGAACACCTGTTCAGTTTCTCATAATGCAATTATCTAATCAACCAATCACATGGCAGTTGCTTCACTGCATTTATGGGTGTGGTCCTGGTCAAGACAATCTCCTGAACCCCAAACTGAATGTCAGAATGGGAAAGAAAGATGAAAGAATGGAGCAATTTTGAGCGTTCGGCATCAGGCATTGTTTAAATGCCACGGCCTACCTCAGCATTGTTTTTGACCATGTGTCCATGTCCATCCCTTTATGGCCACCATGTACCCATCCTCTGATATTTCCCTGACATCCTCTTACATTTTCGTGACAAAGTTCAAAAATGCTGGCGAGGACAGGCAACTTTTTTTTTAAATGTGGCAGGGAAAGAGTTAGTAGTAGTAGTAGTAGTGTTAAAAAAGTAGTAGCATATAGTGTTAAATGTTTCAGAATAGGCTATACCTTCAAGCTTAAAACTACAACTCATCGAGCTACAAACTATACAGTAAAGTAGTCAAAGTAAAAAAGAGAAATTGAGAAACGTTCAAGCTATGTATTGTTCAGTACAGTAGCTATTATTTTGACCGTATACTAATAAAAGTAAGAGGCACACTTTTGGTAGAGCACACAAGTGTACCACATAATTGAGAAAGATTACATATGCTATAATTCATTTTTTTTTCTCATAGGTTTATGTCCTCCTACTGCAGAAAAATCTATTAAATTAGAACTAAATTCCCACAAAGGCCTTGTTTCCCTTGTATGAAAAGTTCCTAACCACAGTGTCACTCCCTCATTTGTTCACTAGCAGTAGCATTCGCTTTGTGTGGTCATTCTGTGGGAGCCATATTTCAAGTGGCACGTATTGATCTCTTACGAGCAACTGCAAGCTATTACCCTTTCTTGTCTCGAGGCTAAAAAGGGTGGGCAAATGACACAGCTTACTCTTGTTTCAACATTTTGAAAAATCAACCCATCAAAACTTACTGTAAAAACGTTGTGTTTTTCCAGTCAGTCAGTGGGATGGGAGAAAGGACAGTTTGATGAAAGGGATGTTTCATAAAAGCCTCCTAAAGACTAGCCTGCAACATTGGTTTGTTTTCAAAGAAAACAAGTGACATGAGACAGAGGAAAAGACCACTAAACTGCTCAAGACTCTCTCATTGAGTTCAATTTCCTTATCTCTTCTCCTCTGGTTTCTTTCCAATATCCTTCTTCCATTTTTTTTTTTTTTACGGTGCCTCTCATGCAGGACACAAGTCATTGCAACAAGCACTTTAAAAACGAACATACTGTCTGGCCAAGGTAACAAATCCCATATGCCTCAGATTTGTAGTGTTTTTTTAAATTTTTTAGATTGATCAGTGCAATGTGTCGTCCTGTACTTTTAAGCCTAAATATTTTAGACCCTCCAGCCGTCCATACTGTACAGTTTAGGCCAATCGCATTCATCATGTGTCTTTCATTAAACATATACCGTAACAAATGTTCTGCCATATTTTGACACAGGTGACATCAAACGTGGAGCATACAGAACTAATCATGAACAACTTGTACCTCAATCACAAATGTAGTGTTTTGCATTATTACCTTTAGGCCTTGATTATAATAAAGTAAGTCTCTTTCCTGCCCTGATATGTGATATATTTATCAAAACTTTCAATCAGATTGCCCACTTTTTAATGTCTGATCATAGAATTGGCCCTGGACTCACTAGACTGACAAGATCTGTGTTTGTTGACTTAATGCATCAGGAAGGGGATTTTATTTTTTTGCTCTTGGTCAACCAGTCTTGGGGGTAGCGCACTACAAATGCCACATAAAATAAAGATAACATAAAAGGTTTTTCATATAACCAATTAAAAAAGTATATCAAAAAATGTACTATTACGGTCTAAATTAACTTTCTACAATTGTGATTCCTGCATAAAAGACTTATGGTGGATTAAATATTTCAGGAAAAATTGTGACACTGATCCATGCTATCTAGTTTAGCTGTTAAACACAGCAAAAATAGCACTTGTAAGCCAAGCATAGTGCTTTTGGAGGAGAAAGATTTTCAATCTGCAGTTACATTTATTGTTGTTCAACATTTTTTTGCGAACAAAATCCAGTCATTTAAATAGGAATCTGCCCGATTAGGAATTTTGTAAATGTGATAGTTTTCTCCATGTTGATTTCGCAACACGTCCAAGTTGGTCACATGGATTCGCAACCTTCAGTCGGTTGAAAAAAGTCACCAATAGTTTTTTTGTTTTTTATTTTTAAAGGGGTTACTCAATATTGTAACCCATTACTTTAAAATGTAACGTTCCCCAGCACTCTTGTTCTATCGCAAACTTTAAAAGTGTCTTCAATTGCAGGCGGCCTCCCCTCCCTCATCTCCTTGTGAAATGTGGACCTGTGAGCTCTGCTGGTCTGTCTTTTCTCACCTCCACTCATTTGGGCCTTGATAAGAGCTCTCCAGCTGGGGCTCAGCAGGGCTGCGGCGCTTCATCACACAATGTCTTAGTGCGCTGTTCTCATTTACTCACGCTTCTATTGGCCCACGGCATCACGCTTGGTTTTTACAAGAAAGGCACTTTTAACCATATGTACACAATACAAATTAAGTTTACCTTGGCCAGCAAGGCTTAAAAGCCAGTGTCCTCAACCTTGCTTTAAAAGAGCTAAATAACTGTGGAGGGTCTGACATCAAACAAGAGAGGAACCCAGGGGGAACGGGAAAGGGGGAACATCTGACCAGACTCGAGCCTTCAATCTGAAAGGAACAGGAGCTGGGTGCCATGACATTTAATTAGCAAGCGTGTCTTACTCTGTAGTTTGCTTGTGAGTTTCAGTCACGGAAGAATTACATCTCCAGGATGTTTTTCATGGTGTTGTTTGCAACTATGGCCCTGCAGGTTGAAATTAAAAGGACATCATTTGCTTATGTTTGTCCATTTAAGGGGCAAAATTACCTTCACGCTTCAAATAAACTAACTGCACAAACTAGGGACACGGTTGATGATGTTGTTGTTGTTGTTGAAGTGAGGTTGATTTTTCTTTCTTTTTAGTTTTGATGTTTTTAATGCCAGTGCTTCAGTTGGTATGTGGAAATAGATGGAAATCTTTAGTTGTTGCATACAATTTAGCTGATTTTGAGAGTCTCAATATGAGCCACTAGACGGCATTAAAACTATTCCAAATTCCTAATTCTGTTGCGAAAAAAAAAAAAAAATCTTAGGTAAACACAACCAAACAAATGCATTCGATCAAACCAGTTAAAGTTTCCTGGAAATATATTCAGCCCATGCTCTTGGAAACATAACCTATTGTGCAAGGAACTACATGAAAATACTTTTTTTATTAATTAATAATCTGTGCCCCCGGCCGGTCAAATCCCTGAAAGATGAGTTTATGTATAAACTACCTGATGAGCCACTCGTGATCGACTAGTTTTACCGCAAATTAGTTAAAAAAAATACACTAATCTCGAGTTTAGCTCCTAACGGCGCGGACGCAAAGTCAGGACTGGAGCAAAAGCCCGTTCCTCTCTGCACTCTAAGCGTTCTGTTATCACTCCGCTCTAATCCACTACGGGTTTTCCAGTCTCACTCACAGTAAAAAAACTGCTCCTTGTTCAATCTAATTTAAAAAAGATAATCTTATGTTTTATTTTTTTATATATCACAAACGTCTGAATTTATAATACTATATGTAATGCTCTGGAAAGTATTCTACATGTTTAATAAATGTTCCAGCTGCTTACACAAGGAAACAGTATGGGAAAGCGCAGGTAAAAATAAGAATTTGACAAATTCTACAAACAAGCTTAGTTTGCCAACAGTTAATACGCAAACCCCCAAACGTTGATTTTATGAATGGGAATATGAATATTATATGAAATATGAATATGTATTGGGTTTAAAACCATACAGATTTTTGAAGGCTGATAAAACATGGAAAACAGCGATTGGTGGACATGATAACCCTATGGAATTGATCTCTGGAATTTTTATGTGTCTTAAGTGTGGCCATCTTTGAAGGTCATTTGAGCTTGGAATGTTACCTCGATGAACTGGCATGTTCTGCTGGGTAAAAATCTCACGACAGGCAACAGAAGTTGTTTGAGTCCAGCCCGGCGACTTCCAAGTCTGACAACTTGTAACGGTCAACCACTTTCTCTTGTCCCATAGTCCTAAGGAGAATTCCCAACTTCTTCCCTGTAAGACTGAGCCGAGTCATGAGTCGCTCTGTACAAAATGAGGCGGTACTCCCTGGGTCCAAAAATGCATATGTGACCACGGGTGCTTGCCCCCTCTTAGATTTCACTTGAACAGGCAAGATAGAGAGCGTACAGTCCATCTTACCAGCCCCAGTCAAGCCACTAGACTGAACAGACACCACAGCATCGTGTCTGGCCATATCCAAGCCACCATTGGCCTGTGTTGGACTCGTTGGTTTTGCTGTGGGGTGGATATGCAACAAAGTGGGATGCATATTATTGCATACTTTACATGTCATAAGTTTTTGGTAGTTACTCATGTGTCCAATGCACAGACATCCAAAACACATACGATTCTCCTTCAAAAAGGAAATTTTCTCATCTTGTGTTCTTCTATCCAAACTGAAACAAGCATCTAACGAATGCCTAGCCCCACAAAACAAACTTTCGCTAACGAGTTCTTCCCCCGTTTAAACCCAGGCTCCACCTTATTCTCAGCAGGTGCTACAGTAGTAGCGGAACTACTGCCTCTAACCTTTGAACTAGGTTGAGACCGGACCATTTTTACTTCATTTCTTCCACTCGCAAATGTCTCTTGTATATTTCCAAAAAGAGGGTCACTCGCAATCTTGATTTGCCTCTCAACAAACTCTACAATATCTGAGAACGTAGCTCTACGATGAAACTTCTCCTGAATATCGAGGGCCACACTTCTCCAATGATCCCTCAGCATATAAGGCAGTTTTTCACAATGATTATATTCGTAGGTACATTCAGATCACTTGCAGAAACTCCCATAGAATTGCTGAATTCTCGTAATAATAAACTGTAGGCCCGTAAAGCCTTAACATCTTCAGCCTTAAGCATCGGCCAGGAAAGCACCTTGTCCATATAGGCAGAAGCTACCTTAAATGGATCACTAAAATGCTCCTGAAGTAGTGATTTTGCCTTAACTATAACCATGGGATGCAGGCAGATGTTGACAACTTCAGATCAAATCCCTAGGCTGACCTCTTGTATACTGCTTGAGGTAATACAAAAAATCCATCTGACTTTGTGTTCTCGCCTCAATGTTATGTTCAAATCCTCTCATGAAAGTTTGATACTGCAGTGGATCTCCGACAAAAACTTGTAGATCTTGCTTAAGTAAGAGGAAAAGTGCCTGTTGTTCAACCAATAAAGACATGATTTGATTTTGCCTTTCTAAAACTGTAAGAAAACGCTGATCAGAATCACTTACGGTTACAGGTGCGGCTCCATGCTGAAAGTGAGTGATGAGCGGATTAGAAACACCTTCTGGCAAAGTGTGCTGATCAACTCTAGTCACAGCAGCAGGCAGAGTAGGCAAAGTTGACTGAATGGCCAAGGTCGCAGCAGCAGGAAACTGGCTTTTGTTATATGTCTTGGGCCTCACAGAAGCATAACTTGGACGCAAAATTTCATCTACCGACTCTGAAGCCAATGGTTGAGTGTTAAACTCAGGCACAAAAATTGCAGCTTCATGGCTCAACTGTGTGCTTTTCCCTCTTTCCAAATACGAGTTCATCCCATCTAATTCCAGAGAAACATGAGAAGAACAAGATTCTTCTGAAACCTTGAACACACTCAGTTTCGCCATAGACACTGCCAGCTCCATATCCATCTCCAGCACCTCCTTCTTTCTTCTCAACACTTCCTGCTGTTCCTCCAGAGCATGCTTCTTGCTCAGCAGCTTTTGATGAGCCATAAGGGCAGCAGTCTCAGCCTCAGCTCTTATTCTGGCTGATGATGGAGTAGACATGGATTTACTCATTATTGTACTGAATTTCTTTGATCTCAACGACACAGTCTTAGGCTTAGGCCGCATATTCCCTCGGGGCACCTAGTCTGATCTGCAGCCTTTTACTAATGTACTAATGTTTGTTTGTTTTCCTTGTTTTTTTTTTTTTCATTTTCTCCCCTGTGAGTGTGTGTAGTCCGAGCCATTGTTTGTTGTTTGTTTTGTGTTTTAACTTGAAAAATCCTTTAAAACAAAGTACAAAAAAACCCCACAAGTTAACAACACACACACAAAAAAATACCAGCCTATATTTCTAAGAATGCAAATAGATGTTTAGAGACACGCTGCTCTGTCACTGCTAGTCGTTTATCTGCTGCCTGTTAGCGTCACCCTCAGCCACGACTGTAGGTTTGAGGTTTCAAAATGAAAGTGTTGGCTAACAAAGCATTTCAATCAAACACTATAAACAATGGTTTGCTCTTGATGTAAAGTGTAACAATTATTGTCAGTCGTCTTGCCCCCTCTGTTGGCATTTTTAATACATAATATACATAAGTTCTACAGTCTATGAATTCTATTTTATTTTGTGGACACCACTTAGCCTGCCAGCCATTGAGTGAGGACAGTGAGGAACACGTGACACCAACGTGTGACTCCAACGTCGCACCACAATGAATTAATATCTATTTTTTACCCCTGATGACATTGAAAATATCATTGATAAAAATTTAGTATTATATACAAAGTTGTATATGTTATTTATGTCATCTCTGAATGGTTTACGAACATAATATTGTTTTTCTTTTTAATAATTCACTCACTTTCTACTGGATATGAGGACTATGCAAATTATACACCATCAAAGTCACAATGTTTTGCACAATAATTAACAAAACCATTAAAGTTGAACAGATAAATTAATTAATTGTAATCTATAAACATAATATTTTGGAAGGTGTTATTCTGAGTTTTTACTTTTGAAGGTGGTAATAATTTTAATGAACACAGTTTGACCACAATGGGTGAATACACACTATGAAACTATTCACAATATTGTTTACAGGAGAAGGTGACAAGAAAGTAGCTATTTTAGCTATTATTTTCAAGAAATCAACAATGGAAAAAATATATATGGCAGGGAAATAGTCTTTTAGTCACAAAATGCAACACAATGTATGTTCATGTTCAAATGTTCAAAACTAGGGCTGTCATTGTCGACTATTTTATTTATATATTTTGTAGTCATAAAGATAGATCTGAAGTGAACAATATCCTTTGACTTACATACATATTACAAATGAGGCAATATAATTGGTACAAATAAAGTATTAAAAGTAATTAATTATATTGTTTTATTTAACAACACTATTAAAATGCATGAAGAAATATATAAACAATAAACTTATGTATATTATGTATTAAAAATGCCAACAGAGGGCGCAAGACATTGAAACCTCAAACATCTATTTGCATTCTTAGAAATATAGGCTGGTAAAAAAATTTTGTGTGTGTTTGTGTGTTTTTAAGTTGCTAAATAAGTTAAACAGCACAAGTTTCCCAAATGCACATTATTGTGATAAAAGTACCGAAGCATAGAGTAAAATGAATGTCCATTTTTGCCACAAACTCAACTCTGTTGAACAGAATAATAGGTTAAATGTAGGCTATAAGGATGTTGTCCCACAACCGTATTTATTTTTCGTTCTTCTTTGGAAAAAAAAAATACAAGACTTAAGGACTTTTACACGTCACTCAAAAATATGTTTTTTTGGATTTCCTCTGATAAACATTGGCTCATTTCAGAGAAATGTTATAAACTCTGGTTTTACCTGCGTAAGTGATTCCTTACAGGCATTTTTATTCACATTGACATCTAATGAATTGTATATTTATTAGCCTAATTTACTGTAAAAATGCTATAGCCTAGGCTATTTATTATCATGTTTAAGTTTAAATCAATAGTTATGTATTTCGTTATAGGGCCTACTCATTTAAACTATGCAGATAACACATCTAATTGCCTTAGCAGCTAGCGACAACCGTAAATTAAAATACATAAATTATGTCAATACAATATTAACATTTAACATTATTTTATATTTTAAAAATATATATTTCATACACAGTCTGCTCTGATTCCCGACTTGCAGCTGAAATATGATGTAGCCTAAATATTTTTCCACCTTCAAATATTAGCGATTCATGCATTTCACACATTTATATAAAAATATATCCTATAAAAGTGTACTGTCCACAACAGTGAATAAGATCAATGGATTTATTTCCATTCAAATTGATTGAAACCAAATT
>JAOTRC010000005.1:737160-753239 GCA_027497675.1 Cyprinella lutrensis
TTAATCGCATCCAAAATTAAAGTTTGTGTTTACATAATATATTTGTGTGTGCTTTGAATAATTATTTTATATATATAAATACTCATACTGTACATGCATGTATATATTTAATAAAATGTGTTATTCCTATTTAAAATATGTATATTTATATATAAGATAGATAGATTAGTAATGTGAGTAGTAATAGAGCACCTGCGAGTAGTTCTGTAGAATTAAATATCCTAATTCCTTTATATTCGCGTGTGGCACTGATATCCGTCATGTTAAAAAACATGACTGTTTTCACTCATCCATAAATATTATTAGATCCATCAGCATGACAGTAAGTCTCATCATTCCGCTTATCACTGTCATCAACCTACGCCTTTATTATTGTACGAGGTTAGCGATCCCTAGCGGTGAAAAAAATGACATATTTTAATATAATCTAATACA
Organism: Cyprinella lutrensis; assembly: GCA_027497675.1. Lineage (NCBI taxonomy): Eukaryota > Metazoa > Chordata > Actinopteri > Cypriniformes > Leuciscidae > Cyprinella > Cyprinella lutrensis. Next base: position 737,596 of record JAOTRC010000005.1, read on the forward strand.
ATATTTGAAAACGTTTCTTATATAATAAAATATTATAATAAAATATAAATAATTATGTATGAAAACTTGCTAATATAATGTATTTTTAAAAATCAAAATGAAAAAATACGATTTTTTAAAAATCATAATATATCTTTATCTCCACGGACAATTGTTTTTCTCCTCTTGACTTTGCAGTGCCATCTCAGTAGAACTGTACTACATCTTTGCCACTGCGTGGGGTCGTGAACACTACACACTCTACGGCATCCTGTTGTGCGTGTTTGCCATCCTGCTCTCAGTGGGCGCCTGCATCTCTGTGGCCCTCACCTACTTCCTGCTCTCAGGCGAGGACTACCGCTGGTGGTGGAGAAGTGTTCTCAGCACCGGCTCCACTGGCATCTTTATATTCCTTTACTCTCTCTTCTACTACCACAATCGCTCTAACATGAGCGGCCTTGTACAGAGCGTCGAATTCTTCGGATATTCTTTGCTCACTGCGTTTGTTTTCTCGCTCATGCTGGGAACAGTCTCCTTCTGGGCATCTCTGGCTTTTATTCGTTACATCTACCGTAGCCTTAAGATGGACTGAGGGCCGTATCCTCTCAAAATGCCCCCCTCCCCCTTCGAACGGGGAAAGAGACTTATGGAGCAGTTCCTCATGGATCCCTGCATGAGCAGGTTTTGTGTTGCTGAAGTATATTAAACTATCAATGCCAATCTTAAAAGGAATAGGGAACAGACAGAGCGACGGACTAAAGACTAATTTAATATTCCATTTTGCTCACCAACAACCTGATACTTAAAATTCACATAGATATATAGTTGCTAGATTATCTGCACTTCAAATACAGAAGTATTTGAGAGTCAGCTGGATTGTTTGTGCTGCTGAAAGGCTCAGATTTTCATACTTCAAAATGTTGCTTGCCATATATCAAAGACTTGAAAGTTGTAAAGTCTGTTTTGGATTTTGTTAATGTAGTGACTACATGATTACATGTCAGTTTCAAGACATAAGGGGACAAGCCTTCGTACTTTGTTTCAGAAGACCTTTGAGAAGATAAAGCGCTTATGTGTACTGTAGGTGAGTTTACTTGATGATTAAAGGGGAATGTGTGGTTATATGGAAGGATATCATCTTTGAGGAAAAGAGACGTGCCATATTGTGTACATGGTGCAATATTTGCTTTGGGTTTAAGGAAAGTTTAACACGAGCAAGCTGAAGAAATGAAGAATAGATTATGGAAGCAATACCATTGTCTGAAGTCGCCATCAACTGTGATCTGCTGAAATGTAAATATACTATGTTTTCAATAAAGTCACTTTTATTACAGTAAGAGAAATAAATGTGGGTGAAATGCAATGGTGGTGTCGATCATATAAATGACGAAAAGATTTAAAGATGTCAGGTATACCCTTTTGATCTGTTCTAGCGTTCAAAAGTTTGGGGTCAGTTAGAGTTTTAGAAAGTGTCTCTTTAACCAAAGCTGCATTTATTTGATAACTTGAGGTTCTTATTTGAATATTAATATATTTTAAAATGTAATTTTCAGGATTACATCAGTCATTACTTTAGTCTTCAATGATCCTTCTCATGCTGATTTGGCACTATAGTAACATTTCTTATAATTAATGTAGAAAACAATTGTGTTTCTTAAAATTACACTAACTTTTTGTCACTTAGCAGTTAAAAAACAAAATACATTTTGTGGAAGAATACGTTTATTATAGTCAACCCCCTGTAAACAAAGTGAATGTGAAAAAGGTGACGTCATGCACATGCGACTCGATCAAAAACCTATGCATTTTCCCCATGGACTTTTGAAAATCGCAAAAATAAATAAATAAATAAATAAGATCTGTGTTCAACTTAAAGATGTGACCCTTACACGTTTTGTCTACTAAGATAATCTTTACAAGTTAATCCCTATGGTTAAACCAAAATGTATATTTTGAAGCGTCTATAAAGTTAAAAAAAAACACAAGCAGGTTATAACTGGTGTGTTTTGTCACATATCAAAACGTGTAAATATTTAGAGGCTTTATATCTAAACCAAAGAATTTGAGACGATTTAGCAAAAAACGCAAAAACTCATTCAAAATGAGAGTTTAGGGCGAAGGAACCGGAAGTGCTAAAATGCTAACTTACGTCCGCGTTTTGGCCTACAAAGTGACGTCATAAATTCGCGTGTTCAGTGGCCTGGCAGCATTACAGCCGTTTTAAGCATTTTCACAGATCCTTGTGAACAGGATAATTTACAATATTTTTGTCTATACACGAAAAAACAAAAAACTAAATTTTTAGTACATTGTGTAGATATACTCTTAGGTCATTTGTACTGGTACACAACACTATTTTCAACTAAACTGTTTAGACCATTCATTTACATGACAACGTATTTTATAGGTCTAAAAATAGAGACTTAAAAAAAAGGTTTCAAAAGTGCAAACTTATGAAAACTAGCATTATAGTTCGTGTAAATACAAAAATGGGGATTTCATACGCATGCTTGTTCATATGTGTGCCGCCTCTTTACAAAATAATAATTGCCAACTGACCTGGAAGGCATAAAACAGTGTTTCGTCATTTTCAAGGATCAGCGTCAACAGAGATCATTGACTATGTTTTATATATATATATTAAAAGAAAAAAAAGCTTTGTACATCGTTGTCATGTAAACGCACCCTTTATTCACAAGATACCGCTACAAGGCTGCAGTTATGACCAGTCCTGATGAAACAATTATAGGACCCATTAAAAGCAGTATGTTTCAGTGTTGACCAGGCCTATGGCAAATAACACTTGAATACAGAACTACATGCTAAAGGTAAAGAAAAAAGCCAAAAATTTAGGAACAGATAAAACATTTATTGCTCAACTGGGTCAAAGAATGTTTTGTGTGGGCAGGAATACTTTGCAAGCACAAAGCTTGAGTGTCAATTATAAAGTCCAGATACAGGTGGGCAAGAATTTCATAAATGCACAAATGTAACTGATCACATACAAAAGCAGTAAACGCATGGAAATTGATACACAGGACGAAACAGTGCAGACCACCTTTTCTTGTACACAGATGTAGAGCAGTGCCTTGCATTCAAATTCATAGAACTCATTTTAAGAAATCGACTTGTCATGACTAAATCTAAAATGAAAACGAGCACCTGGAAGAGCAGAGGAATCAAGATATTAAATACTCTGAAAAGGTACAATGAATTTATAAAAATAGATCTCGGTATAAAAACACGCTGGGCTTAAAAAAGGCAAACTTTACAGATTCAAAAAAATCTTGACATGTCTCACTTGGCCACAATTGGCAACCCATGACATCAGCACCTAAAATATCCTTGTTGCCAAAAAATTACTATTTACAAATACAGGGAGTACCCAAGGCTGCGGGGGTGAAAGCAATGGATATATACAACAAGCAGCCGCACTCACAGCAAAGTCATTCCTTTTGTTGACCATTGGGCACTAGGCATGGACGCCATTTGAGTAGGGCTGCTTCCTTTGTTCACTGCATTGCCACCATCACGGCCTTGAATGTAGCTAGTAGGGTTGGGGAACTCGTAGTGCGTCACAGCTGGGGGCAGAGGCCAGTTTCCCTGAGGTCTCGCAGTGGCCTGAGAAGGAGAGCGTGGCTGTGGGTAGCTGGGGTAGAAGGGCGTTTGTTGAGGACTCCTCTTGAACAGCAGCTCTCTCACCTGAGGGTTACTGTAGTGATCTTGGTTCGCTCGAGTGGTTTCAGTCTGAAACTTAAAAACAAAACACCAAATTATGAGTAAATTAAAACTAATGATGGGTCATTTGTATCATCGTGCCTTTAAGACATTATCCAAACTACTGAAATGCCTCCTTTGTAGATGATAACTTGCTCTACGTCCACACTGATCAGTTCTGCTACCAACAAGACAGAACAAGCAACAGTGTGGACGTCGTGGTTTTAAACCTGTATGACTTTATTCTGTGAAACTAAGAGATTATTTTGAAAAATATCCCCATGTTTATCTCCAATGTTTTTGACCCAATTGACTTTCATGTCATGGATAATCATTTTGAGAAATCAAAATATCTGCTTTTGTGTTCAACAGAAACACATACCTTTTTATTACTACAGTTGTGGTAATTTGTACCAATTACATGCGGTCACTATTCAGGTTTCTGAAACATTCGGAATAACATGTTTACATGCGTGAGCAAAGGATATGCCGATAAACGTTTACATGACCAAATATTTGGGTTAGAAAAGGGGCAACCCAGGAATCATATTCAGGTTTTTAAAAACCGGAATGAGCATATTCAGGATTTTGCTGGTGTTTACATGGCCGGGTTATTGCTAATATTCTGGTTTTGAATGGGTTATTGGCTGTTTGAAAACGTAGTCGTTGTGCCTTTAAGACATCAAAACTATTGAAATGCCTTCGAGAACGATAATTTGCTCTGAAAATTTCATCAGTGTAGATATAGTTCCTCTACCAACACCACATCATATTCTTTCGGAAGAAAATATATATATTTTTTGTGGAAAACTGTTCATTTGGACCCCATTGACTTGCATGGACCAAAATGGTTAAAACATTAATGTCTTTTGTGTAGCTCAGAAGGAAGAAAGATCCATGTTTGGAATGACATGGTTTGGCCTGAAACAGCACTCACCTGGGAATGAGCTGATGTGTTTGCTACGGCATTAACAACGTATCTCTCGGTCATGCAACTACTGTCTCTTTGATGCCTCTTGAGTTTCATCCTACGATTTTGAAACCACGTTTTCACCTTTGGAGAGAAAAAGCGTTTTTCATCATGACACAAACAGCAATCCATTAAAGCTTTAATTCTTTCAACAGTCTTCAGTCTCTTTATACCACTAACCTGTTTGTATGTTAGTCCCGTCCCTCCAGCCAGCGTCTTCATCTCTGCGGGCGTGAGGTATCTCTGGACATTAAACCGATGGATAAGAACATTCATTTGCTCTTCAGAAAAGGCAGCACGAGTCTTGCGAGGCTGGGCTGGACGTCGGGCTGGAGATGTGGTCAACGTGGGCACGGGCGGCATGGCATCCACCCCAAAATTCTGGCTCACCGGCTCCTCTCCTTCAGCAGAGACGGAGTTTGAGATCGGTTCTCCGCTGTCAGGACTCCCACTGTCCGTTTCATAGTCACGATCTTTCCAGGACGGGTGACTGAGATTGGTCAGAGCGCCCGCCTCACGACTGCTCCCAGAGCTCCAGGAATCTATACAAATGGGGGAAAATAAAAGCTTTACTTTATGGACTATGCCATTTGGTACATCGAATTGATAAACCTTTCAAATGAGTTAGTTTTTAGATAGATAGATAGATAGATAGATAGATAGATAGATAGATAGATAGATAGAGCTGTGAAACATACATTAGATGAAAAACAAACGCATTAAGTTGTTAGGAGTGGAAAATTATCAAATAAAGTAAAACATTAACAGATAGATATTCTAAAATGTACACTAATAACCTTTGTATCATTCACAGCTCATTTTTATTGACGTTGAAACAGCAAGTTATCATTTCATATGGGAATTTTGATTAATATTGGGGCAACTACCTGGGGTATGAGCCTCTGAGTCACTGGGTGTATCGCTGCTGGCCTTCTCTGCATCTTTGACCTTTGCATCAGGCTCAGTCTTATATGAGATGAAGAGCCGTCCGTTCTGCGTGTGGCCCGGGTAGTTGCCGTAGTTGCTCGCATTGCCGTTCTCCGAGCCCCAGGATGGCGACTGCGGGGTGGTTTGAGAGGAGTAATAGCTCGCGGTGACCCCGCCGGACTGAGCGTACGCGGCCTCGGCCCAGCTGAGATTCGGGTGGCCGTGCTCAGACACCTGCGGGTACATGAGCCCGTATGCATATGCATGATAAGATGGGTTGAAGTTGTAACTCACTGGTATCTTCCAATCAGCCATTCCCTCGTCGGATGGACGCAGAGCAAAAACAAATGTGCAGAGAATAACACCTGACTACAAAAACCCCAAAGGGTTTGACTACCCTCTGAAACAAATGCCGATAATAGCTCTCCTCCTCATAATCACGCGAAAAGACCCCTTGACATGACCTGATGTAAAGAAACGCGTGAAGGTGATTTATAATGCCAGGTGAGTGGATGTGGGCGGGGTGGATTTGCGAAGAGATGCGCGGACCAATCAGGGCCAGCTTCTGAGAGCTGGAAACCACACCCTCATTCCACATCAGCCAGGTATTCTCACATTTACATGATATGTTTGCATTTTTCATGTAGCGTTTTAGGTTTTACATTTACACAATTAGGCTATTTATTGATGAAAATTACACTGAAAACGTAATTGAAATTAAAAACTTTTCACTCAATTAAAATCTTTTGAAAATTCTGGCAACACTCTAAATAATACTGGGTTGTTTGAACCCACATTTGGGTAAAATATGGAAAAACCCAAATGTTGGGTTAAAAATGTAATTTCAAATTTTAACCCAACTTCAACTTTCTCATTCATTTGCACTGCATTTTTAACCCAACATTTGGGGTTGTCCATATTTGACCCAAATTTTGGTTCAAACAACCCAGCATTATTTTTTATTTTTTAGTTAAAACAACTAACTCCATAAAACTCTATAAAAACAGAGAACTATTAATCTTTAAAACTGTTAAAAAATTAATCATTAAGAAAAAACACATTTAAAAACTCTATTTTAACACACATTAAAAAAGTGAGAAATATTTAATAAACCTATAAAATTATTAGGCTACACTCTAAAAAAATGCTAGGTTGTTTTAACCCAATTTTGGGTTAAATATGGACAAACCCAATTGTTGGATTAAAAAAATACAATTTATACTGTAAATTTAACCCAACAGCTGGGCTTGTCCATGTTTGACCCAAAATTGGGTTAAAATAACCCAGCATTTTTTAGAGTGTACTTGTGATGTACGCGACACCCATGTTTTTGTCATGTAGGCCTACATGATTATAGAAAGATTATCAGTATTTTAAACCTAAAAATGAGCTACATTTTCCATATTTAATTAGAGCAGTTCCTTCTCATCCCTCTAATCCATTGTCTGTTTTAACATGTTTACCACAGTTACTTTCAGGCTAGAGCCTACCAATAATTTCTTTAGATTAGCATGATTAATCCTGTAAAACTTTTCAAAGCCTCATGTGAACAAGAAGTTACCCTATAAGTGCACCAATCTAGAGCCATTTAATTTTGAAATTGTGTGTGGATTAGGAATGTACTGTCTGGACTTGAATGCCTTAAACAGGTTTGCCTTAAAATTACCACCTGAATAGCAGTAGGCGTGTTTGTAGTCCACCCATTCCCGGGCTACTAAATTAGAATGGAAATATGTCTGTATGAGGTGAAAATATGAGCTAATCATGGGGTGATTAGAGAGACCACATCTGTTTATGGGGAAAGAGGTGTGAAAGGGTGGGGAGGTGTGGCACTGGATTTGCCTTTTGCACTTGTTTACCAATTCAGCAAATCATTTAGACAAAATCATTTAGAAATTTAGAAACAAGTAAGGTCAATGTTTACATATTCCAGATGTGTATTATTGTTGTGGTGTTTGAGTTAAACTTCAATGCATTTATTTTTTATTTATTTGCTTTTTTTCCCATTTTGTTTTTTAAGCATGATTTGTTTAAATGATGAGACCATTGTTGTCAGATTGTATTTATGTTCTGTTTATTTATATATCTTCTATTTGTTTTTATCTAGGTTTTTAAACTTTTTTTGTGGGGGCTAGAAAATGATTGGAGTTTAAATTGTGATATATATTTGATTATATTGAGTCAAATGATTTGTTTATTTGTTGTAGTTATTTATATTGTATTTATTTGTTTTTGGTTTTTATTTTATTTTATTAATTTTTATTATTTATTTTTTTAAAGCATGATTTGAATGTATAGGCTACTGTTGATACCATTGCTGTCGGATTATTTATTTACATTTATTAAGTTTTATGTTTTATTTTTTTAAATAGACGATTTAAATAAATCTATCTAGATTTTAATTTAAATTGTGATACCATTGATATCAGATTAGTATTATTGTATTATTGCTGTTTCAGAGATTTGTTTTTTTTCACCATTCTGTATTTATTTATTTATTTATTTGATTTATTTTGTGGCTCATGTATTCATTTACAGTTTTTCTCCGTCACTTTGGTGCATTTACTGTATCACATCACTATTTACATTTGCACAACAGTTAATGCAGTTTTCAAAACAATTAGTACAAACTGCAAAACTAACCTCCAAAAGTGTGTCACTTGCTCAAAATGGATAACTCATTCATCAAAAGCAAGTATTCATGTCATTGAAAGTGTCAGTGTCGTCAAGATGAAAAGTCCTAGCGACACCAGCGTTTATGAACAAGATAGTCAAATGGCTTTGTCATGTTTTCAGTATGACAGTTTACTCTGTAAGTGTTTGCCAACGCAAAAAAAGTCAGATCTTGGTGACACTACCTGAAAATGCTCAAGACAGTCCTTTGAACTATTTGCACAGCCATTTGAGAACTACAGTAAAGTTTCACATTACTGCATTTAGTGAGGAGTAACTGAGTACAAGACACTGAATATGTTTCACATTTTTACTGCATAGTCTTTGCAATTCTAATTTGTTCAGAGCATTGCTATTCTTGCTAAAGAAAAAATACACCCTTATTTACAACAAACATAAACTCCCTTTGGGTAGATCTGTGCAAAACTGTAAACAATATCACAATACATATTGGAACTGAAAATACAACATACAAATACTGTAAATCCTTCATGCACATCTCTTCTCATCAAGCTGAGGTTCACCTGAGAAATTGTTCAATTTAGGATAAAAAGGTTTTTTTTAAAGATAAAAAAATTTTTGCTTGACGGATATTGACAACTAGTTTAACATTTTTGTATGTGATGACTCAAGCAATGAAATGAGGACTATTAGTTTTATATGGAATGAGTATTCAACATTCACAAGTATAGTTCATTTGGACTGATATGACATAAGCAAATGATGTTATAAAACAGCAGTGAGTTGTATGAAAGCAATTGATGCATGTCCAAAAGCATTTGCAATTTGTTGGAAGGAATGAGAAACTGACACTATGATGTGCACAAATGACAAAATGTTGTGGAGGTTGAACTAACTGTTGTGCAAAATAGTGTAAATATGTAAATAGTGATGTGAGAAATGCACCAAAGCGACTGAGAAAAACTGTAATGCAGCCTTCCTCATTGATTTGCAGTTAGTAGAATACTGTTTATATTGTTTTCAGATTTTTTTTCAACTTGTTTTTCTGTAGGCTAGTGGAGTTTTCTCAGTAATGATAATCGTTGTTTGCCATCAGTCGATTGCAGCTTTTTTTATGGAGATTCAAATGCAAATAGCCCATTAGCGCTTCATCATCTCTAGCAATTTTACGCCACCTAAACATGATTCTGATCCACTTCAAAACAAACAGAAGCAAAATATGAACAACTTTAGATACTTTGTTGTTAACGTACTTGAATGACGCACAAACAAGTTTCATTATCATGTGGTTCATCCACAGATTTTATTTCTCTGTGCCATAGACTGTAAAAAAATTGGTCTGTGCACAGTGAATTTCGACCTCCTTTACCACAGCAGGCGCTGTTGTTATATTTCTGTCAAATGTATGTCTTAATCACATGGCGTTCAGGGCTGTGGTCCCTTTAACGTCCAACTCATGCGGCGTTTTCTCCTTCTGTCCAGCGTGGTGGTGGGAACTTTGGGAACTCCGCACATAAGCGCTCGTTCAGTTAAATAATATTTCCACATGACAGTTTATTTATGTGATACTGACGTAGTAATCTAATATTCTTCGACAGATTGTCATCTGGCCCAAATATTGTGTGAAAACTGTCATTTGTCAACTGCATGTCATCTGATTTGGTCTGGTGGTCGCTGTAGATTATTTGGGAATATTGAATAAATAACGGTTAAACATGATGTCAGAAGAGCTCGAGCGCGTCCTGGTGCGGCTGACAGAACCGGACAACGCTGTTATTCAGCAGGTAACAGTTAGATACTTATATGAAACGGTCATACTGTCCCAAAATAGGCGTTATGCTATATTTGATTCATTAAATATTGATTATATTAGTTAATGGTAATTTTCAGTGCTATATGGGGTTTAGGGACTGTTACATGGTCTTTTTTAAGCCCATGATGACGTTTAAGCAGAGTGATTTTCTTTGTCAGGCCACTGCTGAGTTGAAACAGGCATTTAAAGATCCAGCTATCATTCCTGCTTTGTGTGCTGTCATGACTGGATCTCAGAACCCACAGGCAAGTTACTGTTATTCATTTTGTCAAGTTTTAATAGTCCTACTCAAAGACTTGCTTTAATGCTTTCATTCTTGCTTCAGGTCCGTCAGTCGGCTGCAGTGATGCTCCGGATGAGAGTTAGAAAGCATTGGAAGAAAATCAGTCCAGACCACCGAGAAAGGTTTGGATATGTTTTTCACTTATATAATTTCGTCTATTTTGATAGACATTTGCTAATTTGTGATTCATATGTTTTCATCCTGCTCCCCCAGTCTGAAGGCAGTGGTGCTGCAGGCTTTACAGCAAGAAACAGAGTAAGTCTGGTGGTCCCATCCATGGTACATGATGTTATAATGTAAACTATGATAGTATATAATAACATACTTTAACACTGTACTATGTTGTCTATTATGGTATTACCTTAGTCAGCTTTAATGAACAGATATTGTTTAATAAACAAACTATATCTGTTTAATAAATAAAGCTTTAACCCCTTAACTGTCACCCCCCTTTTTGAGAATGGGGATTAAAATGCACTATTCACACTTAAATGGTTGTAATTCATGAATGCTTTGGAATATATATCCAAGTTTGGTCTTGTTTTAAAGAAAACACTCAGCAGATTATTGTTGAAGTGAAAACACTTCAAAAAATGAAAGTATGAAAAAGTTATGGAAGTTTAAATTCACAGTAAATCAAATGTACTGTACTATATATTTTATATAAAATATATATTTTACAAAATCTTTTTTACTCTAAAATTACTATAAAAGCCACAAATCTATCCAAAATTTGAAGTTGATATCACAAAAATTGAAGTTCCCATGAGATTTTGTTTAGGCGTAGTACCAAAAATAGCCACTGGGTGCCATTGAATTCCATTGAATTTAATTGAATGCATTCTGCAGAAATAGAAAATCAGAAAATCGTCTGAATACATTCAAAAACGGTAAAACTCAACTATTTAACTCTGGGGGAGTTGTAAAAAAAGCCTATTTCCAAAAAAAGTGAAGTATCCCTTTAATAAATGTTGAAATTAACATTAACCAAGATTAATAAATGCTATTGAAGTTTACACTTTTATTTCTGACTCTATTGTAAAGTGTTTCAATAGTTTCTTTGACGTTTGATGATGTTGCTCGAGCTCGTTCTCGTCGGCCGTCTGCTCGATTCACTGATGTGAGCGCAAATGTGCTGTAAATGAATTCTGGGCAGCTCGCCCACACACACACACACACACACACACACACACACACACTAAGTATGCCACATAACAAACATGTGCTCAAAGGTACACAACATCAATGTGTTTTTCTCCAGTTTGTGGCCAAACACACACCCGAACGGAAACATAACTGTGCTCTCTCTCTCACACACACACACACACACACACACTCGCTCACGAGGGTTTCTGTGGCTCCGGGCGTGACGGAAGCTGATATACTGCTGTCAGCTCACACACACTTCCTGATAATGCCGGCTGTCGTATTGTTCATTATCTTCCTGATAATGCCGTCAGTCAACATGTTTTATCAGAATCAGTTGGGAATAAGTTTGTGTTCAGCACTTCTGGTTGTGAGTGTGTGTTTGAAATGCCTGACAGAAGTCAGTGGCCAACACAAGCTGCAGTTCTGTAAATCAGACACGGCCTCACAATATCTTGTGGCATAAAGACTCTTGGCTTATATTCCATTAAAGTCCAGGCTTTTGTGTCGTGGGATCCGCACCGCCTCAGTGCTGTCTTTGGGAAAGAGTAGAACAGTGTGAATGATCCTGTTAATGAGATCAGAACTGCTTTATCTGCATTTCAGAAGTGCAGGGATATTGTCCTTGATCATTGGTTGAGTGTGTTTATTCAGTCGAGGCCACTGTGACCACACCGTTAGAGTGTTTCCTGACTGAACAAGCCATTAACTTTCTCTGCAGTTTCACTTTCATTTATCACAATAAACCAGATACACGGACGCGGAGGAATCAATCTGCAGGAATACCTGCTCCCTCTCTCACTCCGGCTCTATCAGCCTCATCCCGTTCCCTCCTCCAGACTCCGAGTGATTGGGATTTTGTTCCCTGTTTTAGACTCTGTTTGATTGGGATTTTGTTTCCTGTTCCAGACTCGGAGATATTGGGATTTCGTTCCCTCATTCCCTGTTTCAAACTTGAAATGATTGGGATTTCGTTCCCTCGTTCCCTGTTCCAGACTCGGGGTGATTGGGATTTTGTTCCCTGTTCCAAACTTGGAGTGATTGGGATTTCGTTTCCTGTTCCAGCCTCGGAGATATTGGGATTTCGTTCCCTCATTCCCTGTTTCAGACTTGAAATGATTGGGATTTCGTTCCCTCGTTCGCTGTTCCAGACTCGGGGTGATTGGGATTTCGTTCCCTCGTTCGCTGTTCCAGACTTGGAGTGATTGGGATTTCATTCCCTGATTCTAGACTCGGATTGATTGGGATTTCGTTCCCTCTTCCAGACTCAGAGTGATTGGGATTTCGTTCCCTGTTCCTTGATTGGGATTGTGTTCCCTTGTTCCCTGTTCCAGACTCAGAGTGATTGGGATTTCATTCCCTGTTCCAGCCTCGAAATGATTAGGATTTCATTTCCTCGTTCCCTGTTCCAGACTCGGGAGTGATTTGTGATTTCTTTCCCTTGTTCCCTGTTCTAGACTCGGAGTAATTGTGATTTCATTCCCTCGTTCCGTGCTCCAGACTCAGACCGATTTGGGATTGTGAAGAAAAAGTAAATACTTTTTGAGTGTGTAGTAAAAGAGTAGACAAGCTTTGGGACATACTACTTTAACGGACAGCTCTGTCGTGTGTATCCAATCACAGTAAACTGCCCTGTCAATCATCCAATCACAGTAAACTGCCCTGTCAATCATCCAATCACAGTTGAAATCCTCCATTTACTCTAATTTTCTACTGTTTCAGAGAGAAATGTTGTATCATGTTCATCTACCCGTCGTGGGTCTTTCATGCGGAGACTCTCCTCGTGTGTTTCCAATTTGAGTATAATGATGCATAATAATTAGCCTGACTTCGTCATACTCATATTCTTGTATAAATGAAGGAGACTTGACTTGACTTCACAGATCTGCACCCATCCAGGTATCTTAGCAATACTCATTTCAACATCCTACGATTTGGCACATAATTATATTTTCTGTTTAGGACGGACAGTATGCGGATTGAGTGTGTGTCCTCATAGCACTGTTTCTTCCAGTCAGACCTCTAATGTTAGCGGCGTTCCTCTCCAGACTGGGAACGGGCACCGGGAACCATTGGGAATGATTAAGGAAAGCCTCGGGGTGGGTTTAGATCTCCTTGACCTGCAGCTCGTCTGTGTGGAGACGGAGGGATTTCATTATGATCCGCGTGTGTTGGAGAAGTATGGAGGTTAATGGTGTGTGTGATGTGAAGGACACTGCTTTCATTGGGCTCTTCTGAGCTCCTGACCGTCAACAGCTGTTTAACGTTTCTGGTTTGTTTTGGACCTCAAATAGTCTCATAACTCTGTCTTTTCCTCGTTAATCTGTTCAGGCGTTATTTTAGACTTCAGGCTTTAATAATAAAGTAACGAAAACACACACAGCCAAGAACAGGGAACAGAACTGAGAACATGGAGAACACTGGGCTTTAAATACTTAAAATAAAACTATACAACTCCAACACTCATGACATGGGTCAAGCGTGTTTCGTCCGATTTTATTTTATTTTTGAAATATTCATTTATCGGCCATTATAACTGCCCATACCGATAGTTTGGAAAATGCCGAATATCGGCCGATAATATCGGTCTGGCTCTACATATAAGTGCATAATAATAATAAAATTAAACAATTTAACAATAGTTTTGAACACTTGTGTTGCATCCACCGCCGCTGCTCCAGTATATCTAGAGATGCACAGTATATCGCTGTCCCAATACATGCACATTTTTAATGTTATCACTATGGGCCCCATAAGAAGATTTAGCCGATATTTTTTAAAACCGATAATGTTTTCTTTCCTCCTGGCTACATCAAAATATGGGCTTTTAATGATGAGACGATTGTTTTTGTAATCGGTCAGGTATAATGATATACATGACATAAAAATTTAGATTTTTATTATCGGTTAATATATCGGTCCGCTTTGGACGCCTCAGATGTAAAGTTACTCGCTGTCGCAGTGACACCCAAAATGAATGGGAGTCAATGGGATGCTAACAGCAGGTGTTAGCCCGCTACAACGGCGGCTCCCGCGGGGATTCGACTTCGGGCGGATGGATTACACACTTGCGTTTATCGTCTGTGTTCTGCGAGGTGCTGACGCCTGTGATGCTCATGCGCTGTGTGTGTGTGTGTGTGTGTGTGTGTGTGTGTGCGCCTGTAGGCAGGAACAGTCTTGTCTCTCCTAATTTAGCCCTGGTGTTGTATCTCATGTAGCCCTTTTCTTTCTCTCATTAGATATGATGTGGCACTGTGCCAAAGGCTGGATTATGCAAGCCGCTCTCCCTCCTGACACACACACACACACACACACACACACACAGAGCAACTGATGAGAGCGCGTGTTAGCAGGTGGCAGCATTTATAATTGATGCGACTGATGTTTTACCTGTGATTTCCATATGGAGAAGCGCAGGTGTGTGTGTGTGTGTGTGTTCTTCTATTTCACTGTGGAGCAAATCTGTCTTTTGGATGTTTACAATTAGACATCGCCCATCCCTCAGCATTGAGGAGGAGTGACGAGGAGAAACAAGTGTCGTGTTGTTATCCGCGGCGCTTTAGCTGCCGTTAGCTGATGTGTACAGGAACTGCTAAAGCTAAAGCACACACCACGACTGCGAGCATCAACTGCAACAATGAGCGATTAAAGACGTATTAAGAGGATTTAGACAAAATTAGACAAAACAATCAGTAGTAATATGACTTTATGGTTTATCACTTTCGACCAGTAGGTTGCGCTGTGACCAGACTGATGTGTTGTGGTCCGAGTGAGGCGACGATGACTCATGCCAGGTTTGGTGTCCAGATTTCAACGCATCTAGAGTCAACACTATCTCACGCCCAATTCGTACGAATACGACGAATGAGTAAAAAACGTTTAATTCGTACGACCTCACTCGTACGATTTGTCTAAACCCACGTGACGGTTAGGTTTAGGGGCGGGGTCAGGGGTAGGTCATTTGTACGAATTCATACGAATTGGCCAATTTGTAAAATATGTACGATTTAGCAAAATTCGTACAAGTGAGGTTTGTTACGAATTAGCCACTTTTTAATCATTCGTCAAATTCGTACGACTTGGTCATGATCGGGTTGCTAGAGCCCGACCGATAAAGGATTTTGAAGGCCGATACCGATACAAATATTTGTTGGTTTTAAAATCTGATATTCCGA
>JAOTRC010000005.1:932616-948195 GCA_027497675.1 Cyprinella lutrensis
TTGTGTTTCATTTTTTAATTATATTTTTAACCCAACGTTTGGGTTTGTCCATATTTGACCCAAAGTTGGGTTGAAACAACCCAGCATTTTTTAGTGTATACATGCTTAACAATAATAATGTTGTAAAACGTGTAAAATGAAAACCTGTATGCATTTTCATGGAACATGAATTTAATAAATAAATAAATACACCGAATCTATTATGGATAAACCCAAACGCTGGGTTAAAAATGTAACTTTCAACTGTACATTTTTTTAATTACATTTTTAACCCAACATTTAGGTTTGTCAATATTTGACCCAAATTTGGGTTAAAACAACCCAGCATTTTTTAGTGTATACATGCTTAACAATAATAACGGGTAGAAAATACTTGAAATGAAAACCTGTATGTATTTTTTTCATGGAACATAAATAAATAAATACACTGAATCTATCTTACTCATAGCTTTGTGTGTGGAAAAGACAACTGTTCTAAGTTCCCACACTCTAAACAATGCTGGGTTGTTTGAACCCAAAATTGGGTAAAATATGGACAAACCCAAATGTTGGGTTAAAAATGCAATTAGAAACGTGAAAGTTGAAGTTGGGTTACAATTTGAAATTATATTTTCAACCCAACATTTGGGTTTGTCCATATTTCACCCACATTTGGGTTCGAACAACCCAGCATTGTTTAGAGTGCAGTAAACCGAGGCTTCACAGGGCTTACTGCTTTAATATATATCCTTTGTGACCTGCAGAAAGAAAGTTAAAAAGACAAACGACGGGGACTCGGATTGCAGGAGACCGTGTGGAGGAGCAGAATACGAGACTGACACGAGGAGTCTAACCCTTGGTTTACACTCGGCCCAAATGGAGTTAATTAGAAACTGGAGAGAGGATTATGTGTGAAAGCAAAGCCTGTTTATTTAAGAGATAGACCCTGATCACATGAAGTGACCTCTGACCCCTGAGAAACACATGCACACCAGTTCTAACTCTCGACAGCCCAATTCATAAGCATCAGATCACACGTAAATATACAATCCGGTGTGTAGGCCTGTGATCTCTTCGAACAGGGCAAGGCTATCATGAGTGTTATCCTGCAGCTCTGTGTTATCGCTCTGGGAAAGGCTTTAATTGGCTCCAGGTAATGGGATAGTTGATGTTAGGAGACCCCCATGTAGAGGGGAAGTGGGGTCTGCTCTTTCCCCTTTCACCATCCTCTTTTCATTGGCCACAAGCCTTCAATAACATATATTATTACCTTGCTCGTACAACCAAAACCATTGGGAGACGTTTGAAATGAAATATGCGAATGGTAGCAGGTTTTTTTTTTTACATTCATTAATTTAGAACAATGTTCTGGTATTTAGTTGCATGCATTAAAAATGCATTCGCATATCAATAATTATTTAATGAACAAAAAATGGGGATTAGGCTACCACTAGCTTTTTTTAAATCAAATACTTTCTTTCCAGAACAAATTATAAGTAAGATTGAAGTAAAAAATGAACATTCAGTATTTGTTATGTCTGTCCCTGTTTTGTAATAAAAACAGACTTTGCAGAGGTATACCAAGACAAAAATTAATTTTGGCAACTCCCAGCCATTTCAGAAAACCAATTGAAGCACAAATCCGTTATTTTGGTTAAAACCACTGGGAGATGTTTGAAATGATTCATGCAAATGGTAGCTGTTAATGGTGAACTAACACGTTTTTTACATTCATTAATCTGGAACAATGTCCTTTTATTTGGTTAAATGCATTAAAAATGCACTAGCTTATAAATAATAATTTCCTTAAAAATGGTACCCCTTTTCTTTCTAGTACAAATTTTATGCAGCATACTAAGATTGTAGTAAAACATGAACATGCATTTCAGTATTTGGTATGTCTGTCCCTGTTTTATAATAAAGACAGACTTTGCAAAGGTATACCAACACGAAAAATAAATTCCCCAACTCCCAGACATTTCACAAAACCATCGAATTGAAGCACAAATCAATTATTTTTTTACAAATGTCAAGCACTAGTTTGTTGGAGCGTCTGGGTCTGAGTTTGTAATAACGGGTTCTGGACTTTACATCAGCACTCTCAGAGTTCAGATCCAGGCCTTGTTTTTGTTGTCGGGGCCCCTGAGGGTCTCACCTTCGGTTTGCTTCAACACCGATGACAGATTCCAGACATTACGACTCTTATTGTGTTTATTTAGACAGTTTGGAAAAGGAGTAAAGTCAGATGTGTGAAGAGCCAGAGGCAGTGAATGAAAGAAGTGGGATCATGTTTCGTTAAAAGCCCACTGTTGATTCCAGACTCATTGCTACAGGCGGGTGGAGTTAAACAGCGGCACGGCACACTCCTCCCTTGATGTCATGGCCATTCCCCCTTGAACGAGCCATCCAAGCTCCACAGCTCTTCACTTCAGCCCTGAGCCGGGAAGCAGCAGCTGTGTGTGAGTGAGTAGTGCTTCAGAATAACATTGATTTGGCTTACGCTTCATTTAAAAATCAGAAGGGTCTGAATATAATCTTTTAGCAAAGTGATTTTGTTGTGTAAATAGTGATCAATATTTTACCATGATTGTTTGTTGTTTAATATTTGTATTAAGTAACATGTCCGTTGATATCAGTAAAACTAAGTTGTAACTCTAAAGTTCTAATTTTTGTGACTTAGATTCTCTTTAAATGGTAATTTATAGAGCACCTGGTTGTGGTGGTACTGTTTTATTTATAAATTATTTTTAACGCATTTGTTTTCTTTTTAGTATTTCTTTATAACCATAGAGTAGGTTTTTGAATATCTTTTGTGAGTCGTAGTTGTAGAGTCTTGTGATGCATTAGAACGCCTATCTAGGTGCTTAGCACATTTGACCCCACGTAAAAGGAAATAGGAGACCTCACACACAGTCATGCTCCAGGTTTTGCTCCTTCTGGCCGCTCTTATTGAGTGTCCACCCTGTTGGGCCCACAATACGGGCTCCGCTCCCCTCATTATCCAATATCGTGTCTGGGAAGAACAGCCCTCAGGGACTAGGGTGGGTCGCCTGCTGGATGACCTACGTCAGCGTGGGGTGACAGGGTCACTGGAAAACTTCCGGGTCGTGCAACACGGACACGCCCCACCGGTCACGGTTGCTTTAAGGGATGGTACCGTGTCAACACTTGGCCGGCTGGACCGCGAGGAGCTATGCTCAGGTGAAGAACTTTGCGAACTGGCTTTCAGCGTGCTCTACAGAAAGGGTGGTGCTATGCATTTCCTCTCAGTTCATGTGGAGGTGATGGACCTTAATGACCACAGCCCAGTCTTTCCCAGTCTAGTGCAGGAGGTGGAGATCTCGGAGACGGCCTCACTAAAAATGCGCATCCCTCTGGACCGTGCTGTGGATCCAGATTCGGGACCGAACGGCCTGCAGACTTACTCCCTGTCTTCCAACCTGCACTTTGCTCTCGATGTCCGAACCTCTGGAGGGGCCAAGCAGGCCGAATTAGTGATCATCAAAGAATTGGACAGGGAGCTGCAGGCATCTTTAGAACTGGTTCTGACAGCCTGGGACAAAGGGAACCCACCAAAATCAGGCAGCACAAAAGTTATAGTCACGATTCTCGACTCCAACGACAATAGCCCTGTATTCGAGGAGGCCCCAACAGTTATTGAGCTGGCAGAGGACACAGTCCGCGGGACGATAGTCATCAATCTCCGTGCTACAGACCCTGATCAAGGTGCTAACGGAGAGGTTGAGTACTCCCTCAGTAAACATGTCCCACTGGAAGTGCAAAGACTATTTAGCATCCATCCCAAAACAGGTGCTTTGACTTTACAAGGCCCTTTAGATTTTGAAGAAAAGAATGTGTATGAGGTGGACATCCAAGCTCGAGATCTGGGGCCCAATGCTAACCCGTCCCACCACAAGTTGCAGATTAAATTGCTAGATGTCAACGATAACGCACCTCGGATACACATAACATGGAATCCACAAAACTCCCCTGTTGCAACAGTCTCAGAGGGAGCACCCAATGAAACTTTCCTTGCTCTGGTGATGGTGTCTGATGCAGATTCTGGGGCAAACGGGCGGGTACAAGTGCACATTCTGAGTGGATCTGGCCCCTTCAGACTCAAACAAATCCATGGAGACAATTACATGATTGTAACCAATGACACTCTGGATCGTGAGAGACAGATGGAATATAACCTTACTCTTCTAGCGCAAGACAGTGGCAAGCCTTCCCTGACCTGTGTTAAGCACATGACTGTACATGTTTTGGATGAAAACGATAACGCACCAATGTTTACCAAAAGTCACTATCGAAGTGTCCTCAAAGAGAACAACACACCTGGTTTCCATTTCTTGACTGTGGAGGCACATGATGATGACCTGGACCTCAGTGGAAGGGTATCGTTCTCCATTAAAGAGTCAAATGAACTGGGGACACCAACAGCATTTTTCTCTGTCCACCCCAGCACTGGGGCTGTAACTGTCCAGCAATCCTTAGACTACGAGGAATCCCGTTCCTACTCATTTATTGTTGAGGCTGTAGATCAAGGATTCCCACCAAAGACCAGCAGTGCAGCAGTGCTGGTTGAAGTACAGGACGTCAATGACAATTACCCCATAATCCATGAGCCACCTACCAAGAAGGGAGTTGCATTGCTAAATGTCCCAGTGAATGTGGACAAAGGGGAGATTGTGACTGAACTTGGAGATAAAGCCCTAGAGGATAACTTCCACAAACCAAAAAATTACTCTTCCCTCAATAAACCCGAAGGTTTTCTGGCCACTACCATTCGGGCCAGTGATCCTGATTCTGGTCTCAATGGAAGGCTCAGTTTTAGAATAACAGACGGCAACCCTTCTAACGTATTTTTTCTTGACAAAGCTACTGGGCAACTCTATGTGAACACATCTAATGCAACAGAATTGATCGGCAGAACTTTTAAGCTGGGCATAGCGGTATCTGATATGGGAACGCCTATGCTCACCACAAGAACCAACTTGGAAGTAACGTTCATCAATTTCCGTGACCACCTGAAGAACTTGTCTCGCGACAACCAGGCCAAGTACAGTTTTACAATGCTTTTGGCCATTTGCCTTGGATCAACCTGCCTGGTTTTATTTCTAGCCATTGCTTTGGCCAAGACATTCTGTCATCCCGACAAACGGGATAACCGTGCTTACAACTGTCGGCAAGCTGAGTCAACCTACACCCGTCACCCACGACGGCCTCAAAAGCACATTCGCAAGACCGACATCCAATTGGTGCCGGCGCTTCGAGGTCGTAAAGAAACCCCACAAGAAGATGAAGCTGAGGCATTGTCACCGACATTACCCTTAGTGGAAAAACCAAATCCACAGGGCCAATTTACACTTACACCAACCCTCGCTCGCATGACTCAAAATCAAGCTAATATGGAAATGGACGGGAACCCCCCACTCACTCAAAGCAAGATACTCAGAAAGCCTGGGAGCATCGAGTGGAACGGGACACTTCCCTATAACCCAGGAACACCCTATCGAACCCTGCAAAAGACCAGAAATTCGTCCTCCTCTTCTTTCGCAAACTCCCAGACCAGCACACTTAGACGAAACAGAAACGACGATGTCAAGCCCATGAACATGGACTCCTCACAAACAATGGCTTCAGTTCCTAGTAATCAGGCCACATTACGGAGACCAAAGGCCACAGAAAGAAGAGGACGGATAGAAGAGTCCGACCACAGGCAGATCCTGAGGAATCTTGTTCGGCTCTCTATGGCGGCCTTTGCAGAAAACGGTTCTATTGAACTGTCCTCGGCCTCGCCGGAGGTGCAAGTAAGATTCTTTTTTTATACTATTTTGAAAATACATTCTACTTTGAAGGCTATTTCAAGGCACACCAGTTCATATAAGCTCAAGTTGATGATAGTTTCCCCAGTTGTCCCGGCCCATATCTATGGCAGCCTTAGGGGACAGCTGACAGATGATGAAGTGTATACAGAAACAGTTCAGTGTCACACAGGAACTTAAACCTTTAATATGCCTCAGGAGAAAACGCTGCCAATCCTCAATGTTATCCCATTACAGATTCCCACTGAATGCGAGAAAAAAATGGTCCATGATACTTCTTGCACAGTAACATTATACTTCTCTGGCATGTATGGGCTGGAGGGAGTCAGCAACAAATAGCTTGAACTGATCTGACTCTCATTATATTCAAAAAGAAAAGTGGGAATGACTACTTTTCACCAGCTAATATTTCAAAACACCCAAAAATGCTGTGCTAGTCAAACGCTGTATCCTTTGGGTCTGGGTCCGCCCAGATGGTTACCTCTACCAAAGTGTTTAGCAGAACAAAAGGTCCTGGCACGGGTTTGAGCCCTCACGTGAATACTGAGGCCAGTCAGGAAGAGCGTGGATCCTGACCTCCCTCCACCCCTCTCTCTAATCCACCCTCCCTTACTCACTTGGCCCAGTTGGCAAATTAGACCTGTGGCGGCTGCAAAGGAAAGGGGTTGAAATGTCACCGGTGCCTGTCCTCGCAGCCAAGGCTGGGTTTCTTATGTGCATCCTGGAAGGAAACAGCCTCTAGAAGAATAGACCCTGTGTAGAAACAGCTTCCTGTCCTTAACAACTTAACAATCTCTCAAACCATTTTCCCATCCCAGACTGCCTAATGGAGGCTGGCTGTCAAATATGTTGTAGCTTAATCTGCAACAAACACTTTACACTTTATTTTGATGGTCCCTTTTGAACATGCTTTTGACTATAAGTAACCTACTACATGCCAACTACAGTCTCAGAAAAAAGGTAAAAAAAAAAGCCATCACTGGGGCTGTACCTTTTCAAAAGGGACAACTTTTGTCCATTTTAGGTACTAATATGTACATTTTAGGTGCTAATATGGACATTTAGGTGCTAATATGTACATTTTAGGTGATATTATGTACATTTTAGATGCTAATATGTAGGTGCTAATATGGACATTAAGGTGCTAATATGTACATTTAAGGTGCTACTATGGACATTTAGGTGCTAATATGTATATTTTAGGTGAGATTATGGACATTTAAGTGCTAATATGTACATGTTAGGTGCTATTATGTACATTTTAGGTGCTAATATGAACATTTAGGTAATATTATGGACATTTTAGGTGCTATTATGTACATTTTAGATGCTAATATGTAGCCTACATTTTAGGTGCTAATATAAACATTTAGGTGCTAATACTGTATGTACATTTTAGGTGCTAATATGTACATTTTAGGTGCTATTATGTACATTTAGGTGCTAATATGTACATTTTAGGTGCTAATATGTACATTTTAGGTGCTATTATTTACATTTTAGGTGCTAATATGTACCATTACGGTACCAATATGCACCCTTTAGGTACTTTTGAAAAGGTACAGCCACAGTGACAGCTTTTGTACCTTTTTATCTGAGAGTGTACATGCAAACATAACTGGAGTAATGTTAGTCTTGTAGTGGACAGGAGGAATAACACAGTATGTACACTTCACAGCTGCCATAGCAACTCTGGGGAGTCTTGTCAGCTTCTGCCAGCTAACCTTTCATTCAGGATACTCTAAACACGTGTTATGTGCTTGATTTCCTTCAAATGTTGTGTTTAAAGAATGAGTTGCAAATTATAGAAATTACAGAGAGTTAAAGCAAGCTTTAATGTGAGCAAAATATCAAAGTAACATGACCAAGAGTTAAGAAAAAAAGTAAATATGACAAATAAGAAAATGTGTTTAAGTTGCATTTGATTGCTGGCAAACGTGTGTACGCTCTTGCAAATGTATAAAGCATTGCGTTGTGAGTTTCTCTGCGTGTCGTCTTGCTTGACTTGGGCGGACTTTGCTCTGAAAGTCCTCCCTTTTGGCTCCAAATGGACCCTGGGTCCACATGCTCCATTTCAGAGGGATAAACATTCACATATGTTGAAAAACTCGCCGTACAGCTCCACACAGCCAAGCACACGGTCTAGACAGCCCAGACTCATTACATTTCCATGCTTGTGAGGGTTTTTTTCCATTCATTTCTCTCTCTCACTCTCCCAAAGGTGTTCTTTCTACTCTCAGTGGGTTCTGTGCTGGCAAACCCAATTAAATCATTATATCACAACACAGCTTTGATGGACCCCATACGAGCTGCGCAGAGAGAGCCAGAAACCCAATCTGAACTACAGCCAGAGACCTGTGTACTATTGTGCGGTGACAGACAGAAGAGGTGGAGTGAGGGAGAAGGAGAGATAAAGAGAGGTATATGACATGCTGAATGAGCTGAGATCTGTCCTGGTGCACGGAACAGCACCATGAGGAACATCTGCTTGACCTCTGGACAGCTCCCCAGGCAAACGCCCCATCCTTGCCAGGAGTGATAAATTTCAAAAAGAAAAAGAAAAAACATGAGAAAGGCATAGAGGCCGTCGAAGAATTTTGGTCTCGGTTGAAGGTTATTTTTAGGGTTCCTCTGTATAGTAGGCCGTACGTAAAACTGTTCAGGCTACATTTATTTGATAAAAATTCAGTTAAAAAAAAGAAAAAAAATATTAGAAAACAACTGGTTAAAACAATACTTATGTATAATGCATTATAAAGTGTTTTTAATACATGAATTATGCCTTGTAATGCACCGAATAATGCATTTAATGGTCTCATGAATAATTGTGATCACAGTTATAAAACACCTTATAATACAGAAAGTATAATGCATTAAAGCACAACAGACAGCCAATTTCAGATGTAACTAAGGATTCTGTGAATATTATAATGCATGTTTAACTTTGGATACAATTATTCAGATTAAAATCATGTTAACACACACATTATTTATATCCGGTGGCTGAAATACTGAAATATTTTTGATGTTCACCTACTTCTTGGCTCCATTTAATTTGATTGTAAGTGTCTCAGATCTGCTTTCATCACTTTATTTAAAGAAAATGAAGGACATTTTTTTGCATTAAACAGTTACAACTGCAGTTGATTAAGATCAATTTGGAATATTTATTTTAAAAGAGGAGAGGAGAGGAGAGGAGAGGAGAGCAGAGGAGAGGAGAGGAGAGGAGAGGAGAGGAGAGGGGTTTGGGCTTCTTTTTGCAAGCCCAACTAAGCACAGAGGAGTTTATCGATTTAATTGCGGGAATAGGGCTGTAATTAGTCTCGAGGAATTAGAAGGAAAAGTCTAAAAACTAAATTAGCTCCAGGCTTTGGGAAGAGTTTCAAACCTCAAGAATTTCTAAAGGGAATATGAAAGCAATAAACCCATTCTGGAGTTCAGCCAGACCCCTAGCCCCCAAACCCAAACCATCTTCATCCTTTCCAAAGCCATCAAACTCAGTGCCAGCATACAGATGGGTATGCGTGTTTTTAAAAGATTGTAGCATGCAATAAAAAATGAGTCAAACTTATAGTAAAGAAATCAAAAGCACAAGTTATATGCCTGTCATCAGATCTCTAAAGAAAGTAGGCTACCGTTACCGTTACTTCTATACCTTGAGGTCAAGTCAGCCACCTTCATTTATATAGCGCTTTTTACAATACAGATTGTTTCAAATCAGCTTTACAGTTACAAGTGCAGTGAAGCAGCTACAGGTAGTTCAGAGTGGGCTACCGGATATAATTGTTGCCCTCTGACAGGCGGCTGCTTTCAGTCATTTCCAAGCGCAGGGCTCCAGACTAACTGATCACAAAAGACTATTAAAAATATAAATCCTGAATGTTCTGCGCATCTCTGTGTAAATGGAGCAGATGTATGGTTTCATTTACCCCCCACACACAGACACACTGAAGGATGTGTGACATTCGCTGTGTTATCAGCCTCTACCACCTCAATATATGAGGACATGAATGCATGAACTAACTTCATCTCCAGAATCACTTTATGACCATTTTATATTTTCATTTGAGAAAAAAACATTATGTGTATAATCATTTTATCATACACCCACAGAAACTTAAAGTTACACTGTGTAACTCTTTTAGTTTATTCTTAGCTAAAACACTTAGTTCTTTCAAAAAAATATGTGCTCATTAATGTATATTTACTTTGTTCAAGTAATAAAGTATTCTTGTGAGTGTATAATATGCCATTGAAAATACATACGTGTAAGGGGTTCTAATGTCAGTCGCCATGTTGCCTCTCCATCTTGAAAGTTGGAGCCAAAAATTATTAGCCAAAGAGGGACATACCTGTTAATTCAAGCTTCGCCTTTCGCGTTTACGTTTGAGTTAACACTATACGGACGAGGTCCTATGAAGATAAAAGAGTAGGAATGTAAAAGAGTAGCAATACTTGAGAGCACGTAGTTGTGAATTTGAGAACTTGTACAATAAATATTTGTACGTGAACACAAACATTTACACTTACAGCTTCGATGTGAAAACCTTTAAAATAAAAATCTGAACTTGAACGCTGAGATTTGCACTTGCAGACAATAGTCACAAACCTGTATTCTGAATCTGAAGCTGCAGATAAGCAGTCACAAATGTGTAAAATGCCATTCAGAAAGATCCAATGACAGACACAAACTTGCAATACAAATTTGCACTTCTAATAGACAAATTCGCAGTACAACCTCAATTTGGCACTTGCAACGTCTCAAATCTATCACTGCAAGTTCAAATTTCACGCCTTGACTTTTGCTAATCTTTTTCATCGTCTGGTGTCGTTTAAAGCCCTTTGAAGATGCACTGAAACTTTCATTCGGACCTTGAACCGTTTGATTCCCATTGAAGTCCATTATATGGAGAAAATCCTGGAATGTTTTCATCAAAAACCTTCATTTTTCGACTGAAGAAAGAAAGACATGGACATCTTGGATGACATGGGGGTGAGTAAATTATCTGCAAAATTTTTATTTTAAAGTGAACTACTCCTTTAAATCTTTACATTTCAATCAAAATTATTTGACCCTAGCCTAAACGAAGCAATTCATCACCCATTGTTACACTTAGATTCACCTCTCTTAAACTGGTACAATGGCTGAGCTTGCGGTACAAATTAGTTATTTGCAATGACTTGGCTGACTGATTCCGGCAGCGTGTTTTATGAAGCACCCTCAAGGGCATCACTGCACATGCATTGAGCTGCAGGAGCGTCTCACATGCACAGAAACAGCCATCGCTTCAAGTTCTGTTGCTCTCGGTCAGCGAAGCCGCCGGTGCTTTTGCGAGTCATTGATTAATTGTGGTCATTAGGCGGCGAGAGAATGGCCTCACCTGGAGTTAGAGGTGGAAATCAACAGGAGATTAAAATTAATCACTCTGAAAAGCGACAGCATCGCCGGTAGCCTGCAGAGAGCAGGATGCAGAGGAGGGAATGAGTGAATATCTCAGAAAACGTGTGTAGAATAATAGCTTTCATTTTTATTTAAAAAAAAACAACATCACAAAAAGCACAAAAAAATCAAATAAGGTTTTTACATGATGTGCAACCCAAACAAAGAGGAAGAGAAAAAAAGTTTTGTAATATTAGTATACAGTATTTTAAAAGAAAAACAAAATCTACAGTTAATATCATTGGTTGTCTCTTATTAGTAATGAGAGTTTCCTATCTCTTTAAATGGCACTGTACAGAGAACCGGCCTAACCTCTACTTTTATGAAATATCAAACGGGCCCCATCCAAACAGATCCTTCGGTTCCAAGAAGCTGATTTGCAGAGCTAGCAGGTTTACTGATGAAGGATCAGATTTCTGTGTTTACACTGGCATTAGTCTCTACGTTTAAACAAGCTGAACTGATCCTGTAACAGCAACCCTATTCTTAGAGGCTTAATAAATAAAAGCCCAGGGAAATCACAAGTGTGTGTGCTTTCAGATAATGACAACATGTGTATAATAAATGTTAATAATACCTTATCCAGATGGTGGATGATTAGCCTGATCACTCTCATGTCCTTCATTACATTTGCAGCCTATACCCAAGCGGTAACATAGTACAGACGTAAAGACAAACGCAATCAATCGCACCCAACATTTACAGTAAATATATTTACACATTCAACCCTGGCTAAAAGACAAGCAGATTGTGAAAAGGCTGCTTCTGTATACAACAGACAGACACAGACAAGTGTATAGTTGTCAGCATACACAATACTCTCCCATGAGACCAAAACCAGCATTTCAGAGAAAAAGTTCAGTATACATATATCAATAATAAATCGAGTAATATTTGTTGCACAGAGACTGGCAACAAATCATATAGCGTTAGATTGTGCATTGCCACTCACCACAAATCAATATGTACTTCAACAGATGATAGCTTTGTAATTGTTCATGTATTATTTACCTTCCACTGCTGATGTGGATTGTGTGATAGACTAGTTCATTACACCCAAAGTTAAAAAAGGCACAGAGTGAACATTAGGATGACCCTGCGGGATAAAATATAAAGTAATCCACACCGTGAGGACTGTAATGTTTCTGCATGACAGGTAAATATTATGGTAGATGCGATGTTAAGAAATCATATTCAAGCTAAATCCTAATCAAAGCACTATTAATTAAAAAAAAAGAATCTATTATAAATCTATGGATGATCATCTGTTTAAATGGACATTATTCAATTGATTTAAACTGAATATGTGATGTGAGGCAAATCCTTCAATAAGATGTCCTTCATCTAATAAAACTGCACAACACGTCAAAATGACAATTAGCTTTAAAGCGGGGTGTGTTGACGGCCAAGCCAAATGCAGGTTTAGGATTAGTATAGCTTGTTAAAGTCTGCGCATTACGCAGCTCTTTAATCAAAGACATCTGTGATCAGCTTTTCTGGCCTAGCTGGGGCAGAGAAGTGGTGGTGGCTGCTAGTCTTTAAACTTACCCAAGTCTGATTGCTCAATGAACCGTATTTTACCACCCAGCATAAGCATCTTTTCAAATAAACCCTTTAATCTTACTTTGACGACTAACACTACGCTGGCTGCAGTGTAGGGGGAGGTGGAGGTTTGTGGGTCACTAGCCAATCAGAGGTTTGTATACTAATCCCTCTGACATGTACCGATTGGGGTTTAAAACTGCCAAATGGTCCATTAAAAAAAGCCAAGCAGGTTAGGAGTCACAGTATTAGCTCATTTTCAGATAAATCTATTTCATATTGCTATATACAAATCGCATGTAAATAATCTTCAATCCAAACAAACGCTTTAATCTTTTTTTAAAACAGTCTCATCCAGAAAACAAAGCCAACCCACATACTTCCCGAAGAGTAAATCTTTGCCAGTCTTTTTGTAGCATAAAGAGGAAATAATTGTCATAGATAAATGGTTTAAGTTGCCTTAAAATGTTTCAAAGTGATTTAAACCACATACATTTAATTTAGTTTGATTTTGGGGTCATTTTATCTCTGGAGAACACTTAAAAGGCAAACAATTCAAGTGCCGTACATCAGACAGGGCCTTCTATTTAAAAAGAAAAAAAAAAAACATCATGCACTGCATTATTTACAAAACAGGAGCAGGCATATCAATCACCTTTCCGCATCCCGTTGAATAAAGTTTTTTGTGAATGTTTGTTAAAGTTCTGGAAGTCAAATTTGATTTAATCGGATTTCAGCTCACTTTGATCTCTCTGCAGAGACCTTCATTTGCTCCTTCACAAATTCCGGTGGAACAATGGATAGAATAGTGACAGTCAAAATGTGCAGAGGCTGATCCCAGTTCAACTTTACACAATAGACCCATCCCTGTTCTGGGCAGGGATCATGACGGGAATGGCCCCCATGCGGCTGAGGTTGGGACCGGCCATTCTGCTGGGTGGGGGAATTGGGGCATGGCTAGGGGGCCTCTCGTACTCCTCAGAGGGTATTTTGTCGTACGAAGGCTTGGTGTACTCATGCAGGTTGGAAGGAGACATGGAGCCCAGAGAGGAGCGCTGGCTGCCCACACTGGTGAAACTGCGCGCGGTAGAAACACGACTCTTTGGAGGGGGGACATCCTCTCTGTGGTAAGGAGAGAAGAAAAAAAGTGTTCAATCAAAACCTGTCAGGGAATTTTCTTAAAAAACAAGGTTGAAAGAACTAAACTTACCTTAATAAAAATATGTAATAATAAAAAACACCAAAGGTCAAATTTATCTGACATCAAATCAGGATCCCCTCTATGATATAATTGCCTGTTTTCATCTTTTTGTTTGTTTCCTCATGTCAGTTAGATCACATGACTTTGTTGGTTGAGTCTGATTTCACAGACAGAAGTGTTTTTAAACATTAAGATTATGCACAAAGTTTGGGGTCAGTAATACCTTATGCTCACCAAGGACGCATTTATTTGGTGAAACATACAGTTATAAACAGTAATATTGCAAAATATTGTAACAATGTAAAATTTATTAATTTAATTTGAAGTCTTTGTTGAATAAAAGATATAAAAAAATGTATCCCTCCAATAAATACATAAATCATTAATGCAAAATAAATGAACAAAACTAAAACTAAATGATCTAAATAAATGATATCCTGGAGAAAAGGTTGGAAGGAACATAGTGGACCGGTCAAGTCAAACATCTCCTCCTGCAGTAGAATCAAACTTTAACAGAGGCAGGGATGGGGCACAATGAGGCTAGAATAGCAGCTGAGACAAGAATAGTTTGGCTTGTTTTGCTGCTTTGGCCTCAGATTGGCTAAATAAAACTATGGACGAATTTCCAGTGTAGCCCATCAGGCCTTGCTCTTCCACCATCCTCCAAATTAACAAGTAATCAGCAGCAATAATCCATTACAGCAGAGAACACAGCAAAAGAGAGAAACGGCGGGGTCTCCTCTAAGAGAAACTGGCTTATTTGGATAATCCTCTTTTGTCATGGCCTAAGTGACGCAGCGCAAGTCTCCCAGACAGAGAGTCCAGCTCTGGGGTCCAAGGGGGGCCTAATAAAGGGCCTGACCCACAGCCTGCCCCTTCACAGTGAGGAATGCCATTTCAATAGGACGGGGGAGCGAGAGAGGGACAGAGGGGATAGGCATTGACAGAACAGGAATCGACTGAACAAACAAACGCACAGAACTGATTACACCAGCCTTTCGTTTGAAGAGAAAAGGGGTGAGAGGGGAAGGGTGATCGCACCGCTAGCCAGTTTCACTGGCCATCAGCTTTGTTTGGTCATCAGTAAATGCGGGGGAGGCCTGCGATTGAATAGAGGCTGAGTGAATCAAACAGACATAGGGACAGTGACACGTACCAAATGGCAACTGGGTCAAGAGCTCCCTTTCCATACCATTCTTGTTCCTTTCATTATTAGATTGAAGAATGAT
This sequence comes from Cyprinella lutrensis, assembly GCA_027497675.1. Taxonomy (NCBI): domain Eukaryota; kingdom Metazoa; phylum Chordata; class Actinopteri; order Cypriniformes; family Leuciscidae; genus Cyprinella; species Cyprinella lutrensis. The sequence goes on from JAOTRC010000005.1 coordinate 947,836, forward strand.
GGCTCCAGACATGTCAGTTTGGAAAAACTGTTTTTTTTCTGGGGTCTTGTGGGAAAAGGTTGATTTCCATTACACGAGAGTAGATGTTAAAACTTCATGCTGATTTATACTTGGCTTTCGCCAAGGTAAGCTAAGACATAGCTTTACAGTAAACTATGCTTCTCCATCCATTTACTCCCCTTCTGTCTGGCGTTAACGGCTGCAGTGTACTTGCCGCGTCAGCACGCACGACGGCTGCAACTACAGTGTGGTCTCCCTAGTGGACCAGCACCACAACCGTCTAGATTGAGCCGAGTAGGGGGACATCTCTAGGGTCTTCAAGTGGGCACCTTCCGTCCTCAGTGTTTCGTCGACTAGCCC
>JAOTRC010000005.1:1314727-1326680 GCA_027497675.1 Cyprinella lutrensis
TAATTTATATATTTTTATTTATTTATAATTTTATATATTTATATTTTTTGGAGTTTCTGATGATTAAATCAATCTCCTTTATTGCATTAACTTGTATTCTCCATTTCATTGAACTTAAAATTTGATGGCAACCAGGTTACTTCATTTTTTAAGTTAAACCAACAAATTTCCTTCAAAATGTGCAGGATTCATCCAGCATCCCACAATGCAATGCACTCAACTTTACCTTACATTTTCAGTGCGACAAACAAACAAACAAACAAACCTAAAATAATCATCATCATGCATATCCATATCCAATTCATGATTTGTAATCACATTTTTTCTTTTGTCAAATCAACTTAAATAATTTATGTAGTTCAGATAACATAAAATTGTAAGTTTCTGATGCTTAAATCAATCTCCTTCATTGTATGAACTCAATTTTTCCATTTCAATGAACTTACATTTTTTAAGGCAACCAGGTTACTTCATTTCTTAAGTTAAACCAACAATATTTTTTTACAGTATGAAACACAAAACTGGATTAAATGCAAAATAATCTACAGTCTGACCTTTTCCGCAATAATTGTCATTATTCCGTCATTTTCCACTCATTATTTTTTTCTCGTTCTGTTTACTTCTTCATCTCACAATCGAGGTGAAGTGTGTACGGTACAGTAATAGAGAGGCAGGGGTTAATTGAGGTTGACGTAGTAAACACTATTCGTTTTTTTGTTTTCCTCAAAATTAAATTCAAGCCTCCTGCCAATTGAGGACTGATTTATGGCCTGCCTTTAATTGTCTATTAAAACGCAATTACGAACTGTTTTCGGACCGAATATGGAGACGGTGGTTTTCTGATACCCCTCAATAAAACATGAACACGCAAAAATGATACAAACAACCTCTTGGATATGCCATTCCTTTCAGTTTTGGTGGTAAATCAATTAAGACGATACTTTACTCATGACTAGCTCACATCTGACTCCAGTTACTGTTTTGGCTGCAGTTCCATATATGATTCAGAGCGTTAATAATCCGAAAATCTTTAGTGGGTCATGATTAAAGTTGAAACCGGGATCTAGATTAGCTAACCTGAACTAACAGGATTAACCACAGGGCCAGATTTACGAACAGCTTGCGCCAACGCAAACCCTTTTTTGGCATTAAAAATACTAGGATTTCCAGTGAAAAAATAGCACTGGAGAGGTGTGGACGGGGTTATTTTTGCGGCTGACATCTTCGAATATGCATTTGTAGGAGTTTCCCTTTCAGATGTAAAATTTATGTGTTGAGAATATTTAAATGAGTCACATTCACACTGATTTACTAAGGTTTGCGCTCATCAGTTTACTGGTATTAGCGGAATTATTTACCGCCCATAAAAAACATTTCTGTAAAGAAGGACTCGCTATTAATGTTCGGGGTAACGGGGGATCAGCCAATCAGTGCCTTTGTTTTGAGGTCACATAGAGGACACCTGTTTGTGGTGACTGATAAGTTTAGTTTTTGAGTTAGCAGTGAGAGCGGCAAGGAAGTCAATAGTTGCCATCTGTGTAGCTATACACATAGGTAAATGTGTATATTGGTGAATTAGGTTTTTTTATGAGGGTTATATATTCTGGGATACTGAGTTGAAATGCGGTATTTTAGCATACATTTTGCGAGCAGCTTGCTAATGCCTAATACTATTATTGATTCCGATTCCTTGTTTCGATTCCGGTTCCCAAAGATTCTCAATTCTGATTCTTTTAATAGTTAAAAAAAGTTTAGATAACCTCGCTAACCAAACCAAATACTCATTTTGTCACAAATTTTGCCGACATTTTTTTATTTTTTAGAAAAGTGAAGCCACACTTTGGACCGCAGACGTAAGCTACTCATGTTCGACTCGCGCGGTTATGCCAACACTTCCGGTAGACGCTTCTTCATTGGTGTTGTTCAGCGGTTTCTTCTTCTGGTCGGCGGACTGTGAATATCGAAACTAGGAATCGAAATTTTAACTTTTGAACGATTCCGGGAAAAACGAAAAGTGAGTCCCGGTTCCAATCGATACTCGATTCTCGATACCCAACCCTAACCGTAGCAAATCTCGATGGGTAGCATGAATCGTCAGAACACCGGCATCACTTTCAAAAGATTGCACTTTGAAACCCGTTTTGCGTTTGCAGGCCCACAAAACACGTCTGTCGTGTGAATGAATGACCAAAACGTGTTGTTGAGTGTGTTTTGGTGTTTCAGTGTGTCTGAGCCCGCGGTGAGCAGTGTCCCGGAGGCCGTGAGCGGAGAGGCGCCCGTCGTCCCCTTCGGAGTGGATCTGTACTACTGGGGACAGGAGCAGCCCACCGCCGGGAAGATCATCAAGTACGCCCTCGTCCATGACAAACACTAGAGAGCACCAATGCATGACTTCACATCTCCTTATCATCATGTGGCATCATGATACAAGATTTCTGTATACAATATAGAGTCATGAAAAACCTGGAAATATCAGGAAATCATCATTTCACGGGATGGAGAGGTCATTGAGGTCAAAAGATGTGCTATTTCTACATGATGATGCGATGTGTTTTTTCAGGAACACGTCGCAGCACCAGTTCTGGGTTCCTCACGAGGTGGAAGAAGAAGTGGAAAACGAGGAGCTTTCTGCCGAGATGAAGTCCCGATACATCACGTTCGCTGGGAAATTCAAGCCCGTGGAGCACAAGTGCAAGGCACCGAAGCCAGACGGGTCTTTGTGTGAACGCCAGGACAGAGTAAAGGTCAGAGAGCGACCGCACATGACACCGGTTGAATAGAGGACTGGAATGAAATGTGATGTGATTTCAGTGCCCGTTCCATGGACACATCATTCCTCGGGATGAGCTGGGAAGGCCGGTTAACCCGGAAGATGCTCTGCGGCTGGAGAAGGAGAAGCGGAAACGCCAGGAGCAGCAGCCAGGTCAGACAAGACATGCATCAACTATATATTCACACACTTATATTTTATAAAATGATGATAAATATGAGCAGAACTCAGTTCTCAGATCAGTGGATATTTGACTGGTTTTGTCCGTCCTTCTGTTGGACTCTCGCACATGAATTATGTTGTTAAATTGAACTACACAATTAGATAATACCAGTTTAGCTCAACCAGTGACCAAGCAATGCTACATGTTGTTCTGTGTGTGTGTGTGTGTGTGTGTGTGTGTAAAAGAGTAGAAAACACACTTCAGCAGAACATCATCACCTTTTTTGTGTTTTTAAGTCATTTTTGCTCCCAAATTTGTCAATGTATGAAGAGTTTATGTGTATAATGTCACAGTTTACTTAATTCTGCCCTCCTCACTTACAGAAATGAACTATAGTGTCCTGCTCTCGCAATTCTGACTTCATAACGCAATTGTAATTTTACATCTCGCAATTCTGACTTTATAACGCACAATTGTAAGTTTATATCTTGCAATTTTGACTTTATAACGCAATTGTAAGTTTATATCTTGCAATTTTGACTTTATAATGCGCAATTGTAAGTTTATATCTCGCAATTCTGACTTTATAACGCAATTGTAAGTTTATATCTTTATATCTCGCAATTCTAACTTTTATAACGCAATATTAATTTTACATCTCACAATTCTGACTTTATAACACAATTGTAAGTTTATATCTTTATATCTTGCAATTCTGACTTTATAACGCAATTGTAATTTTACATCTCGCAATTCTGACTTTATAACGCGCAATTTTAAGTTTATATCTCGCAATTCTGATTTCATATTGCGCAATTCTAAGTTATCTGACTTTATAACACGCAATTGTAAGCTTATATCTCGCAATTCTGACTTTATAACTCACACAACTTTAAGTTTATATCTGGCAATTCTGACTTTATAAAATGCGTAATTCTAAGTTTATATCTCACAATTCTGACTTTATAACGCGCAATTGTAACGTTACATCTCGCAATTCTGACTTTATAACGCAATTGTAATTTTATATCTCACAATTCTGACTTTATAACGTGCAATTTTAAGTTATCTGACTTTATGACGTGCAATTGTAAGTTTATATCTTGTAATTCTGACTTTATAATGCGCAATTCTAAGTTTATATCTCACAAATCTAACTTTATAACACAATTGTAAGTTTATATCTCGCAATTGTGACTTTATAATGTGCAATTGTAAGTTTATATCTAGCAATTCTGACTTTATAATGTGCAATTGTGAGTTTATCTCGCAGTTATGAGATCTTTTCTTAGAGTTGTGAGAAATAAACTCTCAATTACCTAATTTTTTTTTTCTATGGCAGAAACAAGCCTCTATAGATAAAAATATATTGCTGTCGTAAGTTAAAATGGTCCTGCAAAATAGAACATTTAATAATTCTAAAAAATTCTTTGAGTCTCACATTCAATTCCTCAAACTTTTATTTTGAAGGAATGCTGGTGAAACGCTTTAAACTTCTGTCAACAAAATGTCGGAGATTACGCAAATTAAGTGAACCCAGTTCACATCGCGTTCCCTAAATGCACGTTAAACTCGCCTCACACACATAGATGCTGTTGAAAAGCAGCATTTACTTACTCAGATTAATTGTGCAGCCGTGCGTTTTTATTGTAACGTCACATTTGATGTAATTATTAGCTTTTTTCATTTGTCAAACCCTGTCTTAAGGCCTGTTTAGTGCATTCTCGCCAAATGGACTTAACACACACACACACACACACACACACACCAAACCTGAAAGCTTGATAATCTTCTTTTATTTCCCGTGGTGTTGTGGAGACCCCCGGCCCTTCACGAGCCAGTGTCCAGGCCAAATCCCAAATCCCAGACATCCATCACCCACAGTCTGCGGGACTCCAGGAAGAGATGAACTGATGCAATCCCATCCGAGTCATCGTCAATACTCGGATAATAGGACAGGCTGCATCTCACTCCTTCTCTTTCTCTCTCCGGCTTCTTTTCTTGTGGAGTCGGGTGCTAAAAGCCAATTAAGCGGCGTCTCCATGCTGTCACTGGAGCGTCGGATGTGCTTTCTTTGGCCACACTTTACTTGTTAACAAACAGTTATCTGAGGCAAGTGACTTCAGGGCCCGCTGACCACTGGCTTGTGAAATAGCATCTTTTGTTACTAAGTAAGCTATCGATCCCCGCGACTCCATCACGCCCTGTGCCGTGGACATGCCGGTTCTCAGGACAACACACACAGTCCCCCGACTGAACACTCGAACCGTTGATTTCCGCTCGTGACTCTCGACTCTGCGTTTGTTGAGTGTGTTTGTCGTTCTCTTGAGTTGAAACAAACCCCTGATCTACACTGAGTGTGACCTCAGATCTAACGCCTTCTTGCAATTCGATGAAGCGAGTCAAAAATCATATTGATTTACATTGGGACCTGAGCCATATCTAGAGATCGGGATGTCGGAGAGAGTGTGTTACTGAAGCTGTCAGTGATGCACAGTGGAGTACGTGATCAGAGTCAATCATAGCATCCCTTAAATCATCTTTGAGCACCAAAACGACATATTTAAAACATTTTTCCCCTTTAAAAGCCTTAAAATATCTTGACTGTAACCCGACATCCTTGTCTCATTTAGTATGGGTGGTTCTTTAAATATGCAAATACATATTTCAATTGTTTTTAAAGTTTTCTTGGTACACGAGAGATAATCCCAAAGCAACGTAGCCTACTTGCAAGCGACGTAAACAGTGACGTAACGACGTCGTTCCCTGGGCGCTCTAGTCAGTGGAAAAGCAAACAGGTTCTGAACGGGTTCGCAAGTTGAACCAGCTCCGAACCAACTTTGAACCAGCACCAGTTCCGAACCAGTTCTTTTTTCGGTGGAAAAGGGGTATGTGACTCGCCCAGAAAAAGCACACAAGTTTGTGAGAATTCAAAATGAAAAAAAAAAAAAAATAGTATGAAATTGATGACAGTCAGAAGGACAGTTGACAGATGTGAACGTGATAACTTCTTGTTATTCAATTTGTTTTGTAATGCTGCCTGAATCACACACTGTTCCTTCGTTGGCCAGAGGAGAACTGGACCCCGACTGAGCCTGGTTTCTCCATTCCAAACCTGGTTTCTCCATCTCCAAGTTTTTTTCTCCATTCTGTCACCTGAGTTTTGGTTCCTTGCCACTGTTGCCTTGCTTTGCTGGTCACTATTCACTGCCATTATATGGATGAGAGTGAGCGGGACATTTTTTTTTTAAATGTTGTTTATATGTCTATGTGGTGTTCCTTTAAGTCAAACCATGTACAAATTCTAAAGTCGACACCATTGCTGAGTATTTTCTTGTTAAAACTGCAGTGAACCAAAGACCAAATCACAGTTTGAAATGGCTGGTGTTTTATTAATTCACAAACTACCCTGTAACCAATCAAATCAACATATGATCTTTACCGAGTGGATCTCTGAGCTGGTGATCAAAATTAGTTTTAAGGGATATAATTATTGACAGAAGTTGGACTTTAACTAAAATATAATATTTCCAAACAATGTTGAAGATTTTTTTCTATCTCCATTCTTTCTCCAATCTATCTCAAGTAGACAGGAGCTGTACTTTTGTAGCTAGAAATAGCTTCCCCAGCCAGGCACAACACTGGCCACAGAGTGACCAGATCAGCGTTACTGGGAATCTGGCAATACTCACAACAATAGAGCAGCCACCAGGAACTTTCAGCCCATTGATAACCATGTCCTCATGCAACCAGCGATTGGTTCCTGGAGCAGTGGGGTACAGTCGCAGACTTTCCTTCAAGACCTAATGCATTGAGTCAACAATACAAAGACCATTTAAAGAAATGAATCCAATCCTGTTCTTGGAGATCTACCTACCAGAAGAGTTCATTATCCAACCGTGATCCAGCACACCTGTCTGTAATTAACAAATGCTCCAGAAGATCTCAACTGAACTTTGATCTGAACTTTGCAGGAAGATTTACAGGAACAGGATTGGGCATCCCAGCTTGTAGACCAACCTGAGACAAGTAAGTGAATTTCCCAAGGTCTTCATATGAAATATCTCTCTTTGTCCCAAGAACTTCATCCACTTCTGCTTTAGCCCTAGGAATGAAAAGAAATTCAAAGTAGAGCATTGTAATACAAATTAATGTGGAATAGGTCCAAATTTCCAAGGACTGTTTTAGAATTTACCGTTTATATATCTCAGGATGTCTCCCTAATTCCATGATTGCAAACGAGAGCTGATTTGCTGTTGTCTCTTGCCCTGCAAAAGAATCAAGCACTGTTTATATTGGCTGGGGTTTATGAGCAAAAATCAAACAAAGCCGTAACTCACCAGCAATGAAGAAAGTCACGAAATTGTCCAACATCAGCTCATCATCTTTCGTGTTAGTAACTTTTTCCTCCTCTGCAGCAAAAATGGAGGGTGTTAAATAGTTGAGTAACTCTGCCAGAGTTGTGTTGAATATGTTGTTATTATTAGGGCTATTGACTGATTCAAATATGGAATTAAATTAATTACATAATTGCTGATTAACCAGTTGTATTCCCTAATTTACTTCAGGCAAAATCGAAGAACAAACAGGTGTGGATACTGCTGTATGGTATTCATTTTTTAATTTGACTTTTTAATTTGTCTGTGTGCAGTGTTTAATTTTAATTTTAGTTTGATTGTAGAATGTTTGATTAAAAAGTTTAGTATGCTTTTAGTTATTTATCTGTTTATTGTTTTTGTTTTGTTATTCGCTAAAAATGGCCCCCACTCTGGCCCTGTGTTGATCCATGTAAACATTTAAGATGGACGTGGACATCGTCAGTTGTCAAAGCTACGATTTTAAGACAATGAGTCAAGTTAAAGTACATGCAGTTTAACCTTTTTTTTCCAAATGTGTCTTGATTCCTGTAATCTGTCTCTTTCTGTGTTTTTTTTTTTGGCCAAGTTGTATTTGAACTTGAACTGCTCCAATGGTAAATTATTTACCATTTTTTTCACATTCATTAGGTTTAACATTTACAAATACAGTTAAACTTTTTAAAATGTCTGGCTCCTGTATTCTGTTGCTTTTAGCTGCATTTTTTACTTGTTGGTGTAGTATTTTAATTTTTTTATTGCTCAAATGGTAAATTACTTATCATTTTTTCATACTTGTTAGGTTTAACCATGATATGGTATGATTAAATGGTTAATTTAAGAACATTTTGAAAATAATTCACTTTTTTTATAATTTGCAGCCCATATAAAAAAGACCCGTAGAACAAATGGAAGAAGGAAAATACACATACCTGCCGTTTTGAGGATTTGTGAGAGAATGTCTTGCGGTACATCGTCTCCATTTTCTATTGCTGTCTTCCTGTTTTGTATCCATTTTTCTCCTGTTTTACGCAGGAGTTCAGTTGCATCTTTAACTTGCTGTATAATCTTCCAATTCTTGGGAAAAAGCTGGGGTCCCACATTTAAAAAATAAAAACAAATTGTATATCATTAACCCTATTACTTTAGGTTGACATAAGCAATTATGAAAACATTCTTACTCTAAATAATGGGTCTCTGAGATCCAGCACCATGCCTTTTAAACACAGTTCTACTGCATTCTGGAAGGGGCTGTCAGTTTGCTTCAAGAAATTTAAATCGACACCGAAAGCCACCTGTGGATATAAACACAAATACTAAGTGTATTGATCAACAGCTGATTTGACTTTCCTTGTATTAGGTTTTCCCTTGAATTAGCACAAAGGAAAGTGAAACCTTGCAAATGACATCGAGTGTGACACAGTTGACCAGGTCGTGCATGACGGCAGGTGTTTTCGTCTCAGCTATTTCATCCAGCTTGTCCATTAGACGCTCCGACATCTCGTTAAAAGTGCCCATCAAGCCTCGTAAGTATCTGACCAATGAGACGGCATCAGCTGAGGTGCATCTGTATCACATTTCAGTATATCAGAGATTGTCTGTATTTGACTCACGAGCTACTAAAGGCAGGATCCATGATGCGACGCTGCCTGTACCAGACGTCATGGTCCGCAGCCGTAATCAGCCCATTCCCAAGGAACCTGAGAATATTGAGTCATGTGACTACTGGCAATGAAAATCCCATAAAATATTCAAATTCGAATATGAATTAAGCCGCAGTCACACTAAACTTTGGGAATGCAAAATGTATTTAACAAACTTTTTTTTTTTAAAACATACATTCAACAACAAAATAATAATCAATGCAAAATGTAAAAAGAGTATACAGTATACTCCCCTCAAAACTGCAAACTCGCAGCTTTAAAGTGCGAGTTCTTTGAATATCTTTGGAAAGCCAAAGGTATTATATACTGTAATTTTTACTCAAATATAATACACCTATGGTATATTGCTTGTATGTTTCGAAGACACTCGTTATACATTTGTAATTGTAACACAAATAAAGCACACTAGTCCCTACACAGCCATATACTTAAAGTATACTTGAAGTTGTTCCAATTTAGCACACTACACTAAAGTACACTAAAAGTTATACTTTACTACAATTTAATTACAACTAAAATATACTTAGTACAAAAATAGTTGATCCGAAATAGCACACTTCAAGTCAACTAATCATTAACACACTTGAAGAATACTGAATTAGTCTGGCTGCAAGTATACTTTTTCACCAGGGAAAGCATATAAAGTGGTAGCCAAAAGTGATGTTTGGCCAAGGGAAATTATTCACCCTTTATTCAAAAATTACTACAATTTGTTAGAGATTTTGTAAGCGGATTGCGTAGTTGTGCAATGAAACATGCCAAATAGTGCAGCAATAATTTTGTGCAGGCAGTCAACAAGAAGAACAAGCAAGCCAAATTCGAGCAAGCCAAGTACGCTTAATTTTATTAGCTTACAGATTATATGGGCAAAGGAACTCATGAAACCAACTTTAGCATTTTGTTCTTCCCTAATATTTAAAAAACATAAATGGTTTTATCAAACTTATATTGTCATTAAAAACAAATAACCCCTCCAGACATCACTTTTTGCCACTACTGTAGATGATTTAAAGGTATTGGACTAAATGCAGCATAGCTCAGATTTTGATTCTAGATGATAGTAGTAATGAGCCTTAGAGTAGCCCACAGATATCAACAGATATCTAGACTTCACCTTGCAGTGCTATGACATATCCAGAAAAAATGAAACATACCTTTTTCCAAACAAGTTAAAGAGCCGTTTGTAGACAAATGGATCTTTGAGATACTTGGGTGACATCAGGACTGTCTACAATAACAGGGCACAGATTTTATTTTGTTTGATTTTGTGGCTTTGGATAGGTTATTTATTTTTTTCATAAAGACATAAAATATTTACCTTTGTAGTCTCAGGACAATAAACCATGATCATGACATAATGAAAGCTGTTCATCCTGCAGACAGGGCCATATTTTTCTGCCCTTAAAAACAAGAACATGGTCACATTGGTGAGAGCGCTTTACCAAATTTCCCCTTGAGGATCAATAAACAGTATCCCTATTTTCTATATATTTCTTTAGCCACAGTGAGGAAATGCCTGCTAATTGGTGAAACAACTGTGATTTTTAGGTAACTCTTTACTTTAAAGATTTGGTGTCCATAAGACTGACATGACAACTTCATAATCATGTCATGAATATGAAGGAGGGTTTATGCATGTTTATGACAACTGTCATTAAGTGTCATTTACTCATGACATTTTTTAATTCAAATATGACATTGTTTGAGATGTCTTTGTTATGACACCTTGATATAAACCAATACATCATAACCTGTCATAAATATGTCATGACATAGCAGATTATCAAACTTAAGAAACCACTTAGCTTGATGGGTTAACATTACATTAAACTGTCAAGTGCTTGGTTTTGACATTGGCTGTCATGAGACCATTATAACTGTGTCATGAATATTTTTCTTGACATCAACTACAGTGTTACAAATTTGTTTAATTTGTACCACTGTAACACAAATTCTTTTAATTTGTCATTAAAATGTTATAATGGCTCCATAACAGCCAATGTCAAAACCAACCACCTGGCAGTTTAATGTGATGTTCACCCATAAAGATAAATGGTTTCTTAAGTTTCATAATTAATATGCTATGTCATGTTTATGACATATTTATGACAGGCTGTGTTGTCGTATAGCTGTCATTGTCACGGTTCTGTCACAGCTATTCTGGTTATTCTTGGTTTGGTGACAGAGCCATGACATTCCTGGTCTTGTGTTTGTGTATAGTCTTGTTTACTGTGAGTGCATGGCTGTCATGAGTTCTCTGTGTGCCATGTGCTCTTGTGGATTGTCTAGCCCCTCCCACCTTGTTACCTTGTTAATGGATTATTGGTTTCACCTAGTTTCCCTGGTTACCCGCTTTGTTTGCCATTGTTTGTTTGCTATTTAGTCTGCTGCCCTGTGCTCGTTCGTTGTTTTTAATGGTGTTGAGCCATGTCTGCCATGTGCCTGCCATGTCATGTTCCTGAATTTATTATTTAGCTCTTGAGACCTGGATTTCCTTTGTTTGTTTGTTTGTTTGATTTATGTTTTACTTAATTAAACACTTCTTCACCTCTGCACTTGTGTCCTCACACTATTCTACGCAACCGTGACAGTCATGGCCAAGACACTGTATTGGTTTATGTCAAGTTGTCATAACAAATGACATCTCAAACAATGTCATATTTACATTAATAATTTTACAAGTGAGCAAATAACACTTAATGACAGTTGTCATTCATGACATTTGTCCTGTCATGATTATGAAGGTGTCATGTCAGTCTTATGCAGTGCACACCCTTTCAAGTAAAGAGTTAATCTATTTTAGTAAATGTAAATGTATTGTGTAAATGTATAGTGCTGACAAAAAAGAAAAAGAATTGGAAGATGAATAAAAGTGTTATTTTGCAGCAGTTTCTCAGCTTACATGCCAGAAGATGGCTTAATATCTCTCTATATTTCTAAAACGTTCAGAAATATACTTCTGAAATTATAAATTATATTAAATTATTTAGCTTTTTAGAGT
>JAOTRC010000005.1:1677582-1687657 GCA_027497675.1 Cyprinella lutrensis
GAACCACTGATAAGATTTTGGAAACATTATTTTAAGTAAACAATGTTAGATAGTGTTGCTTTAATGCTAATTATAATGTTACACTAACTAAAATTAAAACAATGGGGAAGAAACCCTTAAGATAAGCTGTAAAAAAACACATTGTTGGCTCTTTCATACTAACAGATTGGCAAGCGTTCTACGTCCGCTAATCCCCCGCGATAACACCCTGACCTGTCGGCGAGCTCAACGATTAGCAAATCGGGCGTAAATCAGGCTTAAAATCCTGTAGTGTGAACTTGGCTTAATGTGTGTTTGCACTTGTGCTTCATGTAGTGTGTATGCTTGTGTGTGTGTTCGTCAGGCTGCACTGAGCGCGTGCCACTATGAGTGGGAAGAGCCTCTTGCTGAAGGTCATTCTGCTGGGGGACGGCGGCGTGGGCAAAAGCTCCCTCATGAACCGCTACGTGACGGACCGCTTCGACTCGCAGTCGTTCCACACCATCGGCGTGGAGTTCCTGAACCGGGACCTGGAGATCGAGGGCCGGCTGGTGACCCTGCAGATCTGGGACACGGCGGGCCAGGAGCGCTTCAAGAGCCTGCGCACGCCCTTCTACCGCGGCGCCGACTGCTGCCTGCTAACCTTCGCCGTCGACGACCTGCAGAGCTTCCAGAACCTGGGCTGCTGGAAGAAGGAGTTCATGTACTACTCGGACGTGCGAGACCCCGAGCGCTTCCCCTTTGTCGTGCTGGGAAACAAGGTGGACAAGGAGGAGCGCGAGGTCGGGGAGGACGAGGCCAGGGCTTGGTGCGAGGAGAACGGGTGCTGTCCGTACTTCGAGACCAGCGCTAAAGACGACATGAACGTGGGGGCGGCGTTCGAGGCTGCGGTTCGGGAAGTCCTGGCTAGCGAGGACCCCATTGATCACGCTCTCCTGAGCAGCTCCATCGATCTTCACGGGAACCGTAAAGTGTCTCGCTCGTCCTGTTGCTGAGGTGTCTTTCCAGCCGCTCCCGTCCGGGTTAGTGTTGAAAGTACCGGCCTCGGTGTTGAGCGGAATTATAAACGCCTCTGATTGGCCGCTGTGTTCACGAGCTCATCGGATATGTCTGTGATTGGCTGTAATGATCAGGGAGCGTTTGAACCGATCCGACCGCTGATAGACGCTCGCGTGTAGCCAATCACAGACACATTTGATGAGCGCGCGAGTACAACGGCCAATCAGAGGCGGTTACGATTCCACTCAAAGCGCCACATTTTTTAAATTTCAGCCTCGACTTGGTACCGAAGTCGGTACTTTCGTCAACTCTAGTCCGTGTTGACTCGCACTCTCCCACTGATGTGCCTGAGAGCTTTCCGGACCGGACGCGTCTCGCGAGCTACACACACTCATCTCCCCACAGTCTGGCACAAAGTAGCGAGCAACGAGCAATCGCATCCAGAATAAAAGTTTGTGTTTACTTAATATATGTGTATGTACTGTGTGTAATTATTTTGTATATATAGATACACACATATGCATGTATATATTTAAGAAATATAACACATTTTTCTTTAATAAAAGGTACACATGCATATTTGTGTAAAACAAAATAATTATACACATATATTATGTAAACACAAAGTTTAATTGTGGATGTGATTAATCGTGGTCTTTTCCCAGTCGAAGGCTTTTCTGCTCGCGGTGTGTGTTGGCCGCTCTTCTACATCCTGCTGTTTTTAATGCACATTACTGTGTTGTGGTACTCGTTTTGTCTGATATTTTATAATTCATAACCTCAGAGAGTGACACATTGCTGACCACTGCTGTCAGTGATATAAGAGAAAGGGCATTTATGTGGTATTGAAAGAAATAAGGCATTTTTAATTTATTTTTGCTCATAAGTTATTCTTCGGGTAAAGTCTGATGAGAATATGTTGTCATATTTCAGCACAAATTCACCACATGTTTTGATATTATTATCATTACACATTTTAAACACATTCTCATTATTGTAATGTGGAAAAAAAAACATTGGATGTTTCATAACATTTAAACTAAATTATTTTAGCGTTTTTTTTATTGTTTCAGTAATTATTATTAAAAATAATTGTGTCCAGACAGGACGAATGAATTATAGTACGAAAAACCTTAATGTTCTTCTCGCAAAGTTGATTTTGGGATGAAATATGACCATTTCTTCGTTAGATTCATCCTGTTATGGTACGTGTGGTAAAACACATTACCTCAGATTAGCTTATTGCTAACGAGCTGTCTGAGATAAATCGGTACATTTTTTTTTCCTTTTGATCGAAGTTTACCATTTTTTGTTTTGTGAGGTACAGAGAGTTGGTGTCAGATATTAAATATTTTTTTTAGTTGTATTTTTCTTTTAATTATTTGTTTCAGTCGTCAGCCTGTGTTGTGTATATTTGAGCAATTTTACAGTGTCTAATTGAAGGTTGCGCTGAAGAGAGAAAGTCTCTTGTTGTGTGAGGTGTGCGTGTTTGTTTGAGGGTGAAGCACAAAGTATACTGTGGTTTTTACATGTGAGAGTGTGCGTAAAGTGTGTCCCGCGATTCGGAAATAATTATTTAGCATTTTGGTACACACATTCACTCTGAATTTGTTTTGCAGTTGCACTAATCATTCGTTCCACTAGGTGGCAACACTGTCCCGGGCCGCTGTTTTTAACAGAATAAAACTAAACTAAAATATGAAGTTCTTTTCCCACCACAGAATAAAAAATTAAAAGATAATTGTGACTTTTTATCTCACAATTCTGACTTTTCATCTCCGAATTGTGTGATATAAAGTCACAATTGCATTGCCAGACTTTTTTTTCTGAGAATTGCATGTTTACCTTCCAATTCTGACTTTATAACAGGCAATTGGAAGATATAAAGTGGCAATTCCGTGATATAAACTCACAATAATCACAAATCCAATAATACGCAATTACAACTTTATATTACGCAATTCTGACGTTATTTCTCAGGACGTTTCCTGTCAGATGTCAAATAGACGTTTAGAAGATGTCTGATGTAATGATTTAGCATATATGTTAAATTGACATCTTTAAGATGTCTATCAGTTGTTAGTAAACAGCAAATGCTTTCCAGATGAAGTGATCTTTAGCAGACATCTTGCAGACGTACGTGTTCTATCTGGGAAGTCTCCAGACTTTTTTCCCTCAGAATTGCATGTTTATCTTCCAATTCTGATTTTAAAACAGGCAACTGCGTGATATAAAGTCAGAATTGTGAGATATAAACTCACAATCCTGAAGAAAAAAATCTTTTTTTTTTTTTACATAGATTTGACTTTTTATTTAGTTTCGTTTATTTCTCGCAATTCTGACTTTAAAACACTCAATTGTAACTTTATATCACGCAATTCTGACGTTATTTCGTGTAAGGGGTTATGAATATGACATTTAACGCACATAACTTCAAGTAGAGTAAACTTTGTAAAACTTTACTGCGTTCGACTGCACTCGTGTGTGTTTAAAACGCAATATACTTTGTGCTTTATATACTGTCTCACTGAAGGACTCTCAGGAGCGTTGCGTACACACACAGTTGAACCGTACAACAACACCGTCACTGGCCCTGATGTTTCCTCAGTTTCAGTTCAGGGTTGATATGAAGCCTAAGCACATGGTACCCAGTATCTTGCACTGACCTTTAACCCTGCTTAGAGGGCACTTTTTTGCATTATAGGTACTTATTTCACTTCTCTCTTTTATAATATCGACTTATTTCCTAGTGCTTTCCGCCCTATATGAATGTTTTCTACACTTGTACTGCTACAGCTCTCAGCCTGATGTTCTGACAGCTTTCCACGACTGGTCACATGTTTCCATTTACAGACATTCGCTTATCATGCATTTGTTATACACGTAAAACACAAGAAATTGTTTGTTGTTACTTAATTTTTGGTACACTGTGAAATGGAAGATGCAACACTGTGTCTCTTGTACACAAACTGCTGAACATATTCATTCCTACAGTAATATCGGATTGTATTTTCCAGTAAATGAAGGTACCAAACGTCTGTTTACAGTGAAGAAATGTTACGTCAGATCTCGTTACGTGATGGAAAGACTCTTTACGTGTTTCTTGGTTACTAAAGTCTTTTGATTAGTCGAAATACCAACTAAAGCTTTGCAATAAGCAGTGAATCTCAGAGAAATATGCAGGGCATGTTTCACCACACGAGTAAAAGAAGAAATGAAAGCATTGCATTCTGATTTTATGACATTTAAACTTTTTTCGAAAGCAATTACTTTAGTTTAATGAAAATCTAGACACAATGATGGACATACGCATGTGTGTATATTATACATACACTTATATACAGGTCAAACTCCAGAAATTAGAATATCGTGCAAAAGTTTGTGTATTTCAGTAATTCAAATTAATTGGTGAAACTAATATATTTAGTATATAACTATATGCTAGAGCCCGACCAATAAAGGATTTTAAAGAGCGATACCGATACAAATATTTGTTGGTTTTAAAATCCAATATATCGGCCGATATTTAAAAAAAATTGCAAGATTTTGACTTTTCAAAAGTTTTCAAACTTGCAATTCTTGCAAAAAGTGTCTATTGTCGGTTTTTATTTTATTTTTGAAATATTAATTTATCTGCCATTATAACTGCAGATACCGATGGTTTGGAAAACACCTAATATCGGCCGATAATATCGGTCTGGTTTGCATTCAGATATGCCTCCAACCATTCAACACTACATGTTTTCCCTGTTTTCTATCATGTAGAGCCCGACCGAAAAAGGTTTTTAAAGGCCGATACAGATGCAAATATTTGTTGTTTTTAAAATCCGATATATCAGCCGATATTTAAAAAAATATATATTTCAGAAACGCGCAACAAAACATTAACAGATTTCCCTAACATTAGTTATTCATAGTTATTTATGAGTTAACTAAAATAATTGACAATGCATTTTAAAAAGAAACTTGCAACACTCACGACATGGTTGAAGCGTGTTTCGTCCGTTTTATATTTTATTTTTGAAAGATTAATTTATCGGCCATTATAACTGGCGATACCAATAATTTGAAAACGCCTAATATCGGCCGATAATATCGGTCTGGCTCTTACTTTTCAAAGGGCCAACATTTCTGTCTTTAAAATCCTTTTTTTATTGATTTCATCTGATTATCCAAATTTTCTGAGATTTTGAAGTTGGGGTTTTCATAAGCCGTACGCCTCATCAAAATGATAACTTTTGCACGATATTATGATTTTTTTTGTATGTATTTGGTAGTGAAGTATATCCTGGATGTTTCTGGTGAGATTCACAGTGTTCCTGACGCAGTATTTATCATGTTACAGTACACAGGAGTGTTGAATTGCATTAATAATACTGTATTCCTCATTATTTTTCAGCTGTGGGGGATGAAGTGTGGTGAATTAAGGGCATTACTGCATTGAATGTACTGACTGTCCCTTTCTACCGTGTGATTGGTATAAGCTTGGTACCCCAGTGTTCAATCAATCCTGTATTATTCACTGACATGCTTTAAACGGACCAAATGAGTGTGTGGGAAGCAGGGGTTGTGTTATAATCCCTGACGATGTCTGTTTCACGTCATCTCCGATGCAATAAGGAGGTCAAGACTGCTTTAGTTTGCAAGAATCCAGTGTGACGAATAAACAAACTGCAACAGCAATCATATAATGTGTGGTTTATGCTTTAACCGTCATAGTTTTAAACATGTTAAACAAAATGCTCTGTCCTGTTTAGCCAGGCAACAAACTTTGCAACTCAAATATAGCGTTTGCTTTATAACAAATCAAGTCAATATGTGGTCTGGAGTCACACATCTGGTGTGTGAAGATCGTAAGGGGAACGCAGGGTTCCTCTGTGCTCATCTAACACTCGTCCGAAGAGCGCATGTAGTCTCATCTCCTCCTTCTCTCTGCGATCTCGCTCTGCTAACACGAGCTGCCATGCTGTGAGGTGCAGTGGACAGTGGATCTACAACACAACACACAGTAAAACACAACTCCACCCAAGGCACTGAGCTTTATTCTCCAGTTTTACAGTACCTATGTGCGGAGTCTGTACACACACATCTAGGAAATACTGATAGCGATAATAACAGCAAATAACAAACTAAAAAAGTCCTTTGATGAGAGAAAATCACTGATTAATTAAAGAAAAAGAAAGAGTTATACAATAACTACAATAATCTCCTGATAATTAGAGTTACATAACAAAATGGGTCACGCTTCAGATATTTTGTCACAGTCACATGTCGTTTCAAACCTCATTTTTGTTTTGGTTCCCTTAAAAAGATGCTAATATTATCGATTTGACTGCACTGACACAATGGGAACACTACTTGAACTGAGTTGAGCTGAATAAGAACACCTTTGTCTTCTGCTGAAACCGCTGAAACGGAATTTGTTTTATACTTGATTCATTTTGCAAAATTAAGGGGCCGTTCACAGAGAACGCGCGTTTTCATTCCACTGCACTATTTTTCCATTCTTTTACAGTGGAAACAAACATTAGACTGACGTGTTTGAGTGTTGTGCTCACGTCTTTTAAAAGTTTCTTGCGCGTAACACAGCGTCTAAAAACACAGTGCAGAATTCTATAAACAACGTAGTGTTCTACAAACAGCGCAGAATTCTAAAAACACTGCCTAGCGTTCTAAAAACACAGCGTAGTGTTTTAAAAACAACGTAGCATTCTACAAACACAGCGCAGAATTCTAAGAACACAGCGTAGCGTTCTAAAAACAGCGCAGGGTTCTAAAAACACAGCGTAGCGTTCTAAAAACAGCGCAGGGTTCTAAAAACACAGCGTAGCATTCTAAAAACAGCGCAGGGTTCTAAAAACACAGCGTAGCATTCTAAAAACAGCGCAGCGTTCTAAAAACACAGCGCAGTGTTCTAAAAACACAGCGTAGCATTCTAAAATCACAGCACAGTATTCTAAAAAACACAGCATAGCATTCTAAAAACGCAGTGCAGCGTTCTAAAAACAAAGGGCAGCGTCCTAAAACCACAGGGCAGTGTTCTAAAAACACAGGGCAGCATTCTAAAAACCCAGCGCAGCGTTCTAAAAACAAAGGGCAGCGTTCTAAAAACACAGTGCAGCGTTCTAAAAACAAAGGGCAGCGTTCTAAAAACAGCGCAGTGTTCTAAAAACACAGGGCAGCGTTCTATAAACACAGGGCAACATTCTAAAAACGCAGCGCAGCGTTCTATAAACACAGCGTAGCGTTCTAAAAACACAGCGCAGCGTTCTATAAATGGCGTAGCGTTCTAAAAACAGCCTAGCATTCTAAAAACACAGGCTTCTAAAAACGCAGCGTTCTATAAACAGCCTAGCGTTCTAAAAACAAAGCTGAACAATCCCTACCACTGTTATTTCCCTGTTTATTAATGTGAAGTTGCTTTGAAACATTCCTCATATGAAGCTCTATATAAATAAATGTGACGACTTGAGTATATATTTTTTGTGGAACACAACAGGAGTTATTTCTAAGAATGTTCACGCTGCTCTTTTCCAAACAGGAATAGCAGGCAAAAGCTCCATCATGACATACAGGCGTATTTCATTATATACGTCCATATAATTCTTCTATGATTAATCCCGACAGGATTGTTTTCAAATTACTCAAAATTGCATTGAGCTAAATTTGAATACGAGGAAGCACAAATAAGATGAAAACCCATGGTAAAGGGCATGTTTTTCAAGGGAAATAAAAAAATCTTAGATTTCGGTTTGAAACGACGTATGGCGATTCACTGATGACCGTTTTCATTTGTGAACTATTTAGGTGAACTACTGCTTTAAATCTACACTTGAATCCTGCTGTCACCAAACACTAGGGGGCGATCAAGCAGCAAACAAAACACTTTCATTGTAAAAAAAAAAAATGTTCAAATAATCAATCCCTGAATTGGTTAACTTTTGTTATGGAACAAAAAATGTATATACAGAAAACTAAACTAAATTAAGCTACGGCTAGGAAGACTCAATTATGAGTGAAATATCCCAGGCGTGAAACACAATTAGCACTGATACCCTCTATGCATTAGACATCATTAGCCCCATCTGTGCACAGGCTTTTATTCGAGCGGCTGAAAGTCCCAGAAGCCTCTTTGTGCGCGGGCGATATCTTGTGACGCGTAAACTGACCCCTGTGGCGTGGAAAGCTCCCCCAACAAAGAGGGGCGGGTCCATTATTGAGGCTTTACTCAGTCCTTTCAAGAGACTGTGAGAAAAAAGTTCTGGGGTCACACATTGCTCTCTCTCTCTCCATGGCAACCAGATGTGAGGGATGGTCACCATGGAAACCAGGGATCACCACGAGAGAGGGTCTAAAAATCTGATGTTGTGGTATTACAACCCAATGGTTTTTGTTGGCAACACTTTATTTTACAGCGTCCTTGTCATGTACTTAGAGTAAATGAAGCTTAATAACACGCACCTAAACTTATAGTAAGTACATGTAGTTAATTATTACTCAATACTTAAATGCATTATTACACTATAACACGGACACTTTTATGTAAAGCGTAGCCATTTTGTTTTTTTGTTTTCTAAAACAACTACAGATTTTGTCCAATCAAGAAATTTCAGTCATGAATACACCAGCAGACTGTGTCAAATGGACTGTAAATTAATATTTCGTAAAATTATCCTGCTATTGACCTCAAGTAGCTCCGCCCCTTTACAGCTCTGCGCTCGTTGCGTTCGTTCTTCCGGTTTGTATTCCCACGGCTCGTTTTAAAATCTTCCCGGTCTGCTGACATTTCTCATGACATCCGCTTCAAACATTACAATGCTAAACTTTCGTTAACTCAATAGTAAGTAAACCCACTTCAGCTAATTACTCTTCGACAGCGATCTAAAGATGACGCACACTTGTTTCTATGGCACGTAAGATCTATAGCATAGATACGTATACATAGATGCCACATTCGGCCGCTTTAGACACGTCGGCGCTCCCGCCATCTTGGAACAGTCAGCGTTTTCCGTAAAAATTAAAGCTGGTATTGAGAAGCGCTTTGGTCTTCGCCAAATACATTTGTAAACAAGGTCAAAAACATTTTGAGCTTGTCCACTTCCCAGACAGCAACATAGTGTCAGCCCAGATATGCGTTGAATCCATATGTGGCCCGGATGTGGCCCGACACTATGTTGCTGTGTGGGTTTCCACCGCTTCCAGAGGTAGTTGAAAACCCATTAGACCGGATTGCTTCCGCAGTGTAAACGCTCATGGGGTCGAATGTGTTCAAACAGCCACAAACAACGTCTGCTCTCCTGATCTAATGAGTGAACATTATGGGAAGAGCGCTAGCCAGATGGGAGATAAACTCTGTTGGCTGGAGACCCAAGTTTGGTTTGAAGATGAAAAACGTACCAAGGACAAAGTTGGCTGGTCTTGAGGTCTCCAGACGCGTTCATATGTACATTGCATGAGCTTATTTTGTCCATTAGATCGAAAGATCTGAAAACCTATACATTTCCCGCCTATAGACAATGACAGTGGACAGAAGTGGTTGAAAGTGGACAAAAGAGATGGATAAAAACACTGGGTGTAAACGGGAATGTATCTCATTCGTCTACTTGTGATCCGATCGAAACAAAACACACCTTAATACCAGGAGGGCCAGTGATGCCACGACATTGCACAGCTTCTCATTGTGAAACTACCCAGATTTAAATTCCTGAAGAAATGGGAGAACCTTTCACAGACGAGAATGTGTTGGGTTGCGTTATGTCTCAATGTTTTTACTTATATTATGGTAACTTTTTAATGTCATGTTAGCTTCATCTTGCTGTATTAAGTTAGTTTAGCAAAAATCAACTGCTGAAGTCCATTTCATAGATAGATATGCATACATGTATCTAACTACAGTCGCCCAATCAATTTGCTCTCAAATGTTCACGGACCGGCTTTGACTGTTCCAATATGGCGGACCTCTTGCGTAAAGCGACTCATAGAAACTGCCACTAACGAGGAACATATGAAGAGTTCAGATTCAAAAGCCTCTAAATGCCATTTGAAATTTTCTTCTAAAATGACCATTTTTATCAAGCTTGTATATTTAAGTTCAGTA
>JAOTRC010000005.1:2604292-2617210 GCA_027497675.1 Cyprinella lutrensis
ATACATTTAGATGTATACAACTCAATGAATGATAATATCAGCAGAAACAACAGAATGAATAATTATTATCATCCACCATTAATAATAATAATGTTGAATTAAAATAGAGAGAAAAAAAAACAAAACAAAAACCAATAATAAAAACGGATAAACTGATAAATAAGAGCAATCAGGGTATATACAGTTTCAGTAAGGGAGCACAACAAAAAATTCAGTGGAGGGCAGAGCAGACGTTACTGTTCAGAGTCAGCGTTGAACTGGGTAAGATGATCCAGAAATGGTTGCCATATGTTGTAAAATTTATCAAGGTTACTCATAATTCCATACCGTACTCTCTCCATGTGGAGTATTCCAGTGAGTTGAGTCAACCAGGTCTTGAACTGAGGAACAGTATCTGATTTCCAGAGTCTTAGAATGATGCTCTTGGCAATAATCATTCCATAAATAATAGTGCTTTGTACAGAGACACTATGGCCTGATAAAGAAACAGAATAACCAAATAATGCAATCTCTGGATCAGGGTTAAACACAAAACCATACATGTCAGAGAACCATTTAAAGACCTTACACCAAAACTCGTAAAGCTTAGGGCATGTCCAAAAGAGATGGGTAAGAGAGCCCTCTGCAGATTTACAACGGTCACATGTAGGAGAAACAGTGGGGAAAATTCTGTGTAGTTTAGATTTTGAATAATGCAGTCTATGCATCACCTTAAATTGAATCAACTGATGTCTGGAGTTAATAGAACAAGAACGAATCCTGCTAAGGCTTTCCTCCCACACTTCAGCCCCAATCTGAATACCCAGTTCCTCCTCCCAAGCATTTTTTAAGGAGTGTGTAGAACAACTAATTTCTTCAGAAAACACAGTAACAAAATTTGAAATCAAATTTTTGGAAACAGGCGGTCCCAACAACAGTTTATAAATCCTCTTTTCCTCTGGCATAGATTCAAAATTAGGCACTGTGTGGCATACATAATTTCTTATCTGTAAATGTCGAAAAAAGTGTGTTGCGGGTAGAGAAAACTTCTCTTTTAATTGAGAAAAAGAAGCAAAATGTTTGTTAATGTACAAATCCTCCAAGGTAACAATACCATTCAGCCTCCACATATTGAATGTAGCATCTGATAAGGAAGGGGGAAATGCGTGATTTCGGTATACAGGTGCGAAAATAGCAGTATTGGGCAGTCTGCAAACTTTCTTAATTTGGCGCAATATCCTCAAACAGTTTGAAACGATAAAATTATCCACCTTAACAGATGTAGGCAATACAGTGTTTGTAAAGAGAAGTGCTGGAAGCGAACTATTTTTAACACCGTTTTTTTCAATGGCAACCCAGGGGGGAGTGTCAGTTGAAATTTCTGTTTTATAATCCTCCTGCCAATAAACAAGGGCCCTCGCATTCGCTGCCCAATAATAATGTAGGAAGCAAGGTAACCCTAGCCCGCCCTTATCCCTTGGTTTCTGTAAATGTATTTTTGATATTCTGTGAGCTTTAAAACCCCAGATAAAAGGCAGGACAATTGAATCTAATGTTTTGAAAAAAGACTTTGTCAAAAAAATTGGAAGATTTTGAAATAGATACAAGAATCTCGGCAGAGAAACCATTTTAATAGCGTTTATACGGCCTATCATAGAAAGAGGAAGAGTTCTCCATTTGCTAATGTCTGTCTTTAAATCTTCTAATTTCTGTAAAAAATTCAACTTAAAAATTAATTTATGGTTTTTGGGCAAAACAACTCCAAGATATTTAAGTCTGTCTGTAATTTTGAAGGGGAGATTTTGCAGAAATTCAGGATCAAGGTCACCACCTAAAGACATGAATTCACTCTTCTGCCAATTAATTGTATATCCAGATACTGTACCAAAAGATTCGATAAGATCTAACAGCAAAGGGACTGACTGCTCGGGATTTGACAGAAAGAGAACAACATCATCTGCGTATAGAGAGATGTGATGATCCACATTTCCCAGTCTTACAGGCTCAATAGATGGATGGTTTCTAATACTAATCGCAAGGGGTTCGATCGCAATTGCAAAAAGCAAGGGGCTGAGGGGACATCCTTGACGCGTCCCTCGATGTAATAAAAAGGACTTCGACTTTTCTTGGTTTGTGAGTACAGAAGAGGTTGGGCGAGCATATAATGTTGTAATCCATGACACAAAACGACTACCAAACCCACATTCCTCCATGACTCTTACCATATAAGGCCATTCCACCTGATCAAAAGCCTTTTCTGCATCTAAGCATAGAGTAGCCACTTTAGAGCCTTTTTTATATTTATGGTATACTATATTCATTAATCTTCTAACATTAAAAAATGAAAATCTATTAGGAACAAAACCAGTTTGATCCAAATGTATAATGGATGAAATGTATTTATTTAACCTATTAGCTAATAATTTCGTAAAAATTTTAATGTCAGAGTTAAGTAATGCAATAGGCCGATAAGATGAAGGCTCAGTCTCATCCCTACCCTCTTTTAATATAAGTGAAATATTAGCATCGTATAATGTATCAGGGAACTTTTGAGTTTCAAGAGAATGAGTGAACATCCTCAATAAAAGGGGAGCCAGCTTTTCAGAATATTTTTTATATAATTCAATACTGAAACCATCTGGTCCCGCCACCTTGCCGTTAGGAAAAGATCTTATAGAATCAACAATCTCTGGGATGGTGATTTCAGAGTTTAAAGCCTCGCAGGCAGCGTCACTCAATTTAGGAAGATTCAATTGTCCTAGCCAATTAGAAATGTCCCCTTTTGCTCTTGAAGTATACAATTGTTCATAATATTCCCTAAAACGATCATTTATACTTTTAGGATCCACAAGTATGTCCCCTGCTTTTGATTTTATTTTGTGTATGGCTTTATTTGCTTGTAAACCCCTCAGCTGTCGTGCAAGCAATTTATGAGGCTTATCCCCTAGCTCAAAATATTTTTGTCTTATCTTCAACAATTGATCCCATACCTGTCCTGATAAAATAGTATTGTATTCATATTTTAATTTAAGAATAGTCTGTAAGGTAGAGGGGCTAGAGGAAATTCTATAAGAGGGTTCCAATTGAGATAATTCCTCATCTATTTCTGCAAGGCGTCTATTTTTGGCTCGTCTGGCCGAAGATTCAAAAGAGATTATTTGACCCCTGATTACAGCCTTAAAAGATTCCCATAAAGTTGAGTCAGTGACTTCAGAATTATCATTAATATCTAGAAAATCTGAGATTTTTTCAGAAATAAATTGGCAAAATGATTCATCAGAAAGTAGAGAAGGATGAAAACGCCAGCAATATGGTTTAGTCTTATGGCCAAGGTCGAAAACCACTGAAGTCGGAGAGTGATCAGAGATTAAGATGTTGTGATAGTCTGAAGATATTACGTTTGATATAAGTTTTGAATCAATTAAAAAATAATCTATTCTAGAAAAAGACTTGTGTCTTTGTGAAAAAAAAGAATAGTCTCTACCTGTAGGGTGTATCAGTCTCCATATGTCAACTATATTCATAGAGGACATAAGGTTATTTAAAACTGTGGAGGCAGAAGGTAACTGGCTTATTTGGGCAGACCTGTCCAAAACATTATCAAGCACACAGTTAAAATCACCACCTAAAATAACGTGCGAATCGGCAGAATCAGACAGTAAGTTAAATATTTTAGCAAAGAAAGTAGGATCATCAAAGTTAGGCCCATATACATTAAGAAGTGTAACATGAAATGAATAAATGTAACCAGTTACCATAATGTATCGACCGTTTTGATCACTCAGAGTAGAAACATGTCTAAAAGGAACTGTTTTACGGATTAAAATTGCAACTCCTCTAGCCTTGCTTGAGAACGTGGACTGGAAGATATGGCCAACCCAGCTGCATTTAAGCATCTTTTCTCTCGTAGGCCTAATATGGGTCTCCTGTAAGTACATCACATCAGCGGACAGGGATTTCAAATGCGAGAAAACTTTAGCTCGTTTAACCACATGACCCAGGCCACGCACGTTCCAGCTGGCAAAAGCGATGCCACTGCCCTTTGAGGTTACATTAGGATTCATACAAAAGCTGAAAATAAACAATGTACAAGCCTGGCGCCCTTTTAGAACAATTAGTGGTAAAACAAAAAGAAAAAGAAAAAAAGAAAAAAATCTCGTGGAAAAGGAACGTTACCCCCCCACCCCCGTCCCACTTCCCCGAACAAAGTGAGAACACGCATCCCAAACACTCACTGAGGGGTAGCTGGACCATCGGAACAACGAAACTAAAACTAGAAAGCCCTAACTCCTTCTCCAATCACTTGAGCAAGTTGTAAACAAAGAAAACGGTCATATAATGTTACCTGTCCGAGTAACAGTAGCTGTTAAATAACAGTCACATACCAGCTGTTAAGACAGCATAAGTAGGCACTAAATGCTTTTCAGGACAGCGTCCCGATGAAGGCTTCCGCTTCCTCGGGCGAGGAAAACACCTTATCAGTGGTACCATGGGTGACGCGCAATCTTGCCGGATAAATGAAGCCGCTCCTCACACCGGTTTCTCGGAGACGCTTCCTGACATCATTGAATGACTGCCGCTGCTTCATTATTTCAGCCGGAAGATCGGGGAAGATGTGTATTGGCCTGCCCTTGTAGCGCAGAGGAAATTGTTGACGAGCCAGCTGAAGTATTTTTTCTTTTATTTGAAAGTGATGGATCCGGGCAATCATCACACGCGGCCGCGCGTCTTCTCCAGAAAACTGCCTCCCGAGACGATGTGCTCGATCTACTTCTAACGGCTTCAAGAAGTTGCTAGCGCCCAGCAAGTCTGGGATAAACTTGGTCAGAAATTCCGTGGGGCGCCCATTTTCAATCTTCTCAGGTAATCCTACGATTTTAATGTTTTGCCGTCTGGAGCGAGCCTCTAAATCGATCACTTTCTCACGGAGTGATCTGTTCTCTGACTGTACTTTTAAGCACTTCTGCTCGACGAGAGAAAGGCGGCGGTCATAGTCAGCGGTAGCATTCTCCACCTCCTTAATTCTATCCCCGAGGCACGCTAAAGATGCTTGAGTGGATGCCAGAGATGCTTCCAGAAGATCAAATCGATCAGTCATCGTCTTGTTCATATTCTGTATTGCCAGAAGTATATTGGTAGATTCCGCGTCACCTTCGCCACTCGACCCCGGGGATGCCGCGGCCTGCTCTGCCATCTCCGACTGCGATTGAGCAGGGGATTCATTCAATGCTTTATCCAACTTCTTCCCCTTTTCAGCTTTTGGCTTTGTCATTGTACAGCTCTTCAATAAAACACGTAATCCCGGTAGAAAAAAAAGAGAAATTTAAACAATGACCGAATAATTGGAAATATGGAGAGGAGCTCAGTAAAACACGTCTACTTCGCGCGGTACTCCATAGCGCCCCCCACGTTTTATAGTATTAAACAATTATTAAATATATAAACTGCATTATTAAATTACAGTTATTATTATCAGTACGGTTATTATTATCAATCAAAAATAACAGTTAAATAAAATAAACATTGTTCAATAAAACATATGTAATCAACTAACTTCAATAATTGATTAAAAAAGCTTCAATAATATGAATAAGATTAACTTATTTTTTATCATTAATAGCTTATTAAATTATGTTTGAAAAATAATTGAGTTCAATTAAATGTTTTTTTATTCCAATTTTTTAATGATTTAAAAGAAATATATTATCAAAAATGGTGGTAATCAAATAAAGTTTAGCAAACGTTTTAATCCTTTTATTTTTTGGCAAAGTGCTGCAAAACAGATTTAGTCAATTAAAACATGGACAAACAATATATATTCCTTAAAGAATGTGTAAATACATTTTATTGTTGGCGTTTAAACAACACTTCCTCTTTAAAAAAGGGGAGGAGACCGCAAGAAACTCTGAGTTTACTGAAGAAAACCTGCTCCCGACCAGGTTAGGTTCACAGAGTAAGTTACCATGGTAACTGACTCTGAGTATAAGTTACCTCTCTTTCAGAAACGGGCTTGACTTACTCTGCTTTCTCGGGTTTGATATACCCCCCTTTCTGAAACGGAAAACTCAGAGTTTCCATCATTTCAGGGTTAACATACTCAGAGTTTTCACTTAACCTCCTTTCTGAAACAGGCCCCTGCTCAAATGCATCATTTTTCAGATGCAAGCGAGCAAGGATATGGTGTGGTATCCTATCTGCTGCTCCATAATGACCAACAACAGGCATACTCTTAGTAAGCAAGGCAAGAGTTACACCATTAAGATCCGTTACAATCCCTCGCCTGGAACTTACAGCTGCCACTCTTACAAGCCGTATTGACAAAATCTGGATGAAGGAACTCAAGATGCCCTTTCAAAACTCAGTTTTTTGGACTGACAGTACTTCAGTACTCAAATACCTTCGAAATAGCACCACTAGATTTAAGTGCTTTGTGGCTAATAGAGTGTCCGAAATCCTGAAGGTTTCCGATGTAGAACAATGGAGGTACGTGAATTCATCAAGCAATCCGGCAGATCTGACATCAAGAGGAGTGAAGGTGGATTCACTTTTGAAGAACGAGATGTGGATTTCTGGTCCCGCATTTCTCACTTGATCACCAAAGGAGTGGCCAATGGACCTTACCTGTAGGGATGCTATATTGCCTCTCGACCCTGAGATTAAAAGGAGTGCTTTGGTAAACATGATAGAAGTCAATGAAAATTCCGACCCTATATCAGATCTCTTTGATTACTTCTCATCTTGGATACGACTAAAGAAAGCCATAGCATGGATCCTTCGCCTGAGACAAATCTTGATGGACCGTAGCAAGGAAAGGAAACGACTGCAGACCGTTCTCATCTCCTCCAATACAGATCCATATGTACAGGAGATGATGGTTAATCAGGAGATGCAGAAGTTTAAATCTACAGTGCATGAGGACTTACTTTCATTGGAAGAATTGGAAAGGGCTGAAGTGGAAATCATCCGACTTTCTCAAAGAAAGAGATTCCCGGAAGAACTAAATAGTCTACGAAAGCATGGAGTAGTCAAGAAAAATAGTCCTCTCTATAGTCTTAATCCAATACTCCAGCATGATCTCATCAAGGTTGGTGGACGTCTTACTAACGCATTGATCCCTGAACACTCTAAACATCCAATTATATTGGCAAAAGATCTACACATTTCTAATCTAATCCTGTGACAAATTCATGAAGAAGTGGGACATAGTGGACGGAATTTCATGTTGGCGGCTCTTCGACAGCGATATTGGATCCCTGGAGCTAGCGTAGTCATAAGAACATTTCTGTCAAAATGTGTGGTGTGTAAAAGGTTTAACGCAACTGTAGGTCATCAACAGATGGCTGATTTACCTCACGATCGAGTCTCACCAGACAAACCCCCCTTTACTCACGTTGGACTTGATTGCTTCGGTCCATTTGAAGTAAAGAGAGGAAGAACCACACTAAAACGTTATGGAGTCATTTTCACTTGCTTGAACATTAGAGCCGTTCACATTGAGATGGTTGCGTCACTGGACACCGACTCATTCATTCACGCACTTAGACGTTTTATTGCTCGACGAGGACAAGTGACTGAAATACGTTCAGATAATGGAACGAACTTTGTCGGGGCTGATCGTGAATTAAAAGAGGCGATACAAAATTGGAACCAGAGTCAGATAAACGACGTTCTTCTACAAAAGAAGATTAAATGGACTTTCAATCCTCCTACCGGTTCACACCACGGAGGGATCTGGGAAAGGCTCATCAGATCTATAAAGAAGATACTGAACTCCATTCTTCGAGGGCAGAGTTTGAATGAAGAAAGTCTTCATACTCTTTTGTGTGAAGTAGAGTCTATACTTAACGACCGACCCATAACTAGATCATCTTTGGATCCTGATGACATGGAAGCTTTAACACCTAATCATCTTCTCCTTCTGAAAACAAAGTTTACATTAACACCTGGATTGTTTGAGAAGGAAGATTTGTATGCCCGCCGAAGATGGCGTCAAATTCAGTATTTAGCCAACCAATTTTGGAAAAGATGGATTAGTGAATATCTACCTTTACTGCAAGAACGCCAAAAGTGGATGGTAAAGACACAGAACTATCGGTTGGGAGATGTTGTGCTGTTAATGGATGAAAATGCACCAAGAAGTTCCTGGATCATGGGTAAAATTATTCACGTGATAACGGACAAAAAAGGATTGACAAGGCAAGTTAAGATCAAGACTAGGAGTACCTGCTTAACCAGGCCAATTACAAAAATTTGTCGTCTTCTGGAAGCTGAGGAATTTAAAGATTAACTATGATTGACATTTGAGAGCTCTCAACTGACTTTTTTGACTTGACTTTTCGACTTTGACTTGACTGAATTACTGACTTTACTGACTTTGACTTTACCTTTGCAGGAACTTTACTCCATTACAATGATGAACACTTGAGTGCTTTGGACACTTTCGCACACATGCATTGTTTCACATTTCCTTGAGCTTTGTAAAAAAAAAAAGGGGAAATCATGTACAACAATTATGTGTGTTAATATGGTTCATATTTTGATTATATTTGTGATTATTTCAGGTTTATTGTGTAATAATCAGGGGCTGGAATGTATGTGTAGATAACGTCTTGTCTTTTATTTTGTAATTGTGTGTACGTTTCCAGGTGTGTTGGTCACATGGGTATGGTGGGTATATACCTGGTAGTGTTTCCTGTTTAGGGAGGGTGGAGAGGGGGTGAGTAGCGGGAAATGCTCACTTTCTGTTGACCGTTTGCACATGTTCTTAATCGTCTCTGTGCGTAGTCTGTTACTATGTCAATAAACGCCACTGAATATTCAATGCAAGAAAACGCGTCACGGATATTTCCTGCTGCTTAGCCTCTCAGCGGTTATAGGTTGCCGCTACATTAAGTCAACAGAAAACTACACAAGGAAGGGATTATGGACGCAACTTGGAAACGGCTGTTTCTGCATACAGCACGTTGTGGCGGACGTGCACGGCAGAGTTCGGATTGACGGACACGACGCACATACAGACGGCAAACGCGGTATGTTCGCGGTTTCAATGGATTGTGCTGTATCGCCGTTGTCGAAGACGCTGTTGTAGTCATTGGATTGACGTTGAGTTGAACGCGCTCTGTGTTGCTCTTGTATTTATGGGCTCTCGTGTACTGCCTCGTTACGTTCATTCATTGTTTGGCTCGGCGAGCGTGCTGTTTGAAACGGAGCTCGTATTGTCCGTTGCGTTGAAGAATGATGAATTCTGAGGATATGGATAACGCTGTTGTTGATGGCAGCAAACGAGAGCATAAACCCACAGCAAAGGCGCTGGTGGCTAAAATTGAAGCCTTGCAAAGGGATCGCAAGAGTAAAGTGAACAAAGTGAAGAATTTGATTGGGTCCATGAAAGAGCTGATGGAATGCGATGACAATGCGTCTCAAGTGTGTTCTATGTTGAAAACGATACAGCTGCTTATGGATGATGCATCTGCGCTACATAAAAGAGTACTGCCTCTAATACCTGTTGAGGAACAAAGTAAACAAAATGAATGGTTTGACTCCATCTTGGAACATTATAATGGTTTTGTGGATGACGTTCAACAATGGACGAATGAAGCTAGGAAATTGAATACCGGCACCGCTCCATCTATTATCCGTGGGCCTGTGGTCGAGGAAGCCATTGCAACATCTCAAGGAGTTCATGCATCTAATATTACACCCTCTGTTAACATTGTGTCTACGACACACAGTACTCAGCCCTCCAATGTACATCATCTACATGCTGGAATGGATTTTGGGAACAGCGATGATGAAATTCAACCAACGGATAGTGCTTCTAATATAAGCAGTAAAAGATCTTCTGGAGCTACATCTCATGGATCTCGATCCCGCCGATCTTCTATGCGTCTTAAGGCTGAGGCAGAATTGGCTGTTTTATTGGCTTCTCAAAAAATGCTGCAATTGAAACATGATTTAGAGGAACGAGGGGAAGAGTTGAGGAAAAGGAAGGAAAAACTGGATTTGGAAATCAAATTAGCTGAGTCAATGGCAAGAGTAAAAGTGTATCAAGATGTTCAATCTGTATCTTATTCATCTGTGGATAGGAATGTGATGAAGCCCCTACATTCAGTAGCAGAACCATTTGTTCCTTCTGCTAGTGTCCTAGTAGCATCAGAGCCCATACCTGTAGCACGTACATCAAATATCGATAGTACACAAAGGATTTCAAATTATTCTCCATTTCAGCAAGGACCACAACAATCAACAAGACCTAAAATGAAACCTTCACAAGCTACATTGCCTAACTGGTCATCATTGAATACTCAGAACAGCGGAAATGCTCATGGGTCAAGACCAAGTTCCCAAACTGACACAAGCCATTCAAGCATGATTCAGCTTATGGGTAAGCAAAATGAAAAAGCTGCCCTATTGGTTAAACAGCATAACTTGTCTTCCCTTCCACCTAGAGAAATACAGTACTTTGATGGAGATCCTTTGCGCTTTCATGAGTTTATGCGCACATTTGAGGAAGTGGTGGAAAAGAAGGCAGACAACCCAGGAGATTGTCTGCACTTCCTGGAGCAATATACACGAGGACAGTCGAGAGAACTTGTTAGAAGTTGCCAGCTCATGACCCCATCACAAGGTTACTTGAAGGCTAAGGCTTTGCTTAAAGAGAACTTTGGCAATGAGGTAAAAATAGCTTCGTCATACATGGAAAAGGCTCTTTTATGGAAGGCTATAAAATCTGAAGATGCTAAGTCTCTGCAAGAGTATGGTCTTTTCCTAAGGAGTTGTTGCAATGCTATGCAAGATATTCATTATATGAATGAGCTGAATCTCACCACTAACTTGCAAATTATCCTCTCAAAGCTTCCTTACAAACTCAAAGACAGATGGAGAGTCGTTGCATATGAGTTAAAGGAGCGACGCCACAATCAAACCACCTTTTCTGATGTCGTTGATTTCATCGAGAAACAAGTAAAAATTCTATCTGATCCTGTGTTTGGTAATATTCAGGATGTGCCACCTGTTGGAGGTAGGAAGATGAATTTCAAAGCAGGTCAGTCGAAAACTAGAAGAAGCTTTGCAACTACTGTCACTGCTATACCTGAAATGAAAGAACACCATAAGATTTCAACTAACAGAACCTGCCTCTTTTGTAACGGTGAACACATGCTGGATGTCTGTAACAAACTGATCAGAAAAAGTCACAGAGAAAAGATGAACTTTCTGATGACGAGAGGAGTTTGCTTTGGCTGCTTGCATACAGGTCACCTCAGTAGGGACTGCAAAATGAGAAGTGTCTGTAACATATGTGGTCTTAGACACCCAAGTCTTCTTCACATTTACCCTCATGAGAAGGTGGATACATTGGACAAGAAGAAAGCTGAATCTAAGTCAGCAGTATCTAGTGCTATGGTCTCTCTCCAAACTAGTGGTCTTACTGGGGCTGGTAACGACAGCTGTGCATTACCTATCGTCCCAGTTTGTGTTAAATCAAGAAAGAGTCACAATGTGGTGATGACCTATGCTTTTCTCGATTCAGGAAGTTCTGCTTCTTTCTGTACTGAAAGTTTGATGAACAAGCTCAACCTCCCTGGAAAGAGAGTTAATATCCTTCTCAGAACTATGAGTCAAGATAAATCAGTCAGTAGCTATGTTCTAAAAGACTTGGAGATTTCTGGGTTGAGTCAAGAATATTACTGTGCACTGCCCGAAGTGTATACGCAAGAGAGCATGCCTGTGACCATGGCAAACATCGCCTCACAAAAGGATCTTGAACGTTGGCCGTACTTGAGTCATATTTGTCTACCTACGATTAATGCTGGCATTGAGCTTTTGATTGGAGCTAATGTTCCAGAGGCATTGGAGCCTTGGGAGGTCTTACGTAGTCAGAATAATGGCGCGATTAATATGGCTTCAAAGAATTTCGGATGGACCGTTAATGGACCACTTAAAGGAGTTGGCATGAATGGAGATGATGCTGCCAACCAACTTTCTGTGACTTCCAACTTCACCACTGCAATCTTTCAGTGACTTTCGCAGAGTTGTGGAAGCAGCAATTTAAGGCCGATTTTCCAGAGACTGCTCATGAAGAGATGGTGGGAACATCTAAAGAAGATCAGCAGTTTATGAATTTTGTGTCCGATTCAGCAAAACTAATTAATGATCATTATTATATAGGTCTACCATTCAGAGATGCTGAAGTAGTCATGCCTATGAACAGGAGAATTGCAGAACAACGTGCTCTAACTCTACAAAAGAAGTTTAAAGTGAATTCTTCCTTTCAAGCAGATTACACCACTTTTATGGAGGATGTGATTCATAAAGGTTATGCAGAAAGGGTACCTGCGGCTGAACTGGAGAGACGTGACGGACGTCTGTGGTATTTACCCCATCACGGTGTCTATCATCTAAAAAAACACAAGATCAGGGTTGTGTTTGATTGTGGAGCTTCTTTTCAGGGCACATCACTAAATAACAAGCTTCTACAAGGTCCAGACTTAACCAGCTCACTGGTGAGTGTACTAGTACGATTTAGATTGGAACCCATTGCCCTGATGGCTGACATTGAGGCCATGTTCCATCAAATCAGAGTTCACCCAGAAGATTGTGACTTCTTGAGATTTCTGTGGTGGCCAGAAGGTGATTTAAACAGCAATCTAGAGGAATACAGAATGGTGGTTCATATATTTGGGGCTACATCATCACCTAGTTGCTCAAGTTTTGCATTGAGGAAATGTGCAATGGATCATAAGGATCTATTCAACCCTAAGACAATGGACGTCGTTCTCAATAATTTCTATGTGGATGACTGTGTAAGGAAGGACTTTCCCAAGACTGAATTTAGGAATTCGAAACTGCAGTAAAACAATAAAAACTCACTAATCTGTAAAAAAGATCAAAGGAACAGAGGCCACTACACAACTGGCCAACCTGATATCAACCCCCATG
>JAOTRC010000005.1:2972367-2983032 GCA_027497675.1 Cyprinella lutrensis
ATTTAAGAAATATTTTCATGTATAGATTTATATTTAATTTATATTATATATAAATATAAATATTTTATATATAAATCATATTTTTTCTTAAATATTCATGTATGTGTGTGTACTTGTATATATACAAAATAATTATACACAATGCACCCACATATATTATGTAAACACAAACTTTTATTTTGGAATGCAATTAATCGTTTGACAGCCCTAAATATAATAGATCATAAATATTAATAATAATGAATATTTTACATTTTAATCACTTTATAAAAAACAGCCAGGACGGCCAGGACAGGACGTGAAATCCGGAATGTCCTGGGAAAACAGGACTGTTGGTCACCCTAACATATAGCAATACTGTTATCAGACCAATCAAATAGTGAGTTGAGAAGGAGATATTACAAATTGTGGTTGATTACTTTCATTGGTCGAGGTCGAGGGCACTGAATTGTGGGATACGGTACACTACAGTGTGTTACTAACCTAAAGGAATAGGTTCTGTGAGTACAGATGAAAGTCGAACAATCTGAATATTGTGCAACAGTACATGTATTTCAGTTATTCAAATTAAAAGGTGACACTAATTTACATAACTATATACATATGCATGAATATACTTTTCAGAGGGCTGACATTTCTGTTTTTAAAATCCTTTTTTTAATTGGTTTCAAGTAATATTCTAATTTTCTAATTTTGGGTTTTTATAAGCTGTAAGCCATAATCATCAAAATTATAACTCTTGAGTTTCACCTGTATACAGTTTACATAAAATCTTACCAGTGATATTATATTATGATATTTGAAATATGACAACTGCTCACCGCTGAGAGAGAAATCCACACTTGAGGCTCCAAATATGATGCTCTCTTTGGAATAAATGGCCACCTCTCTGTCTGCCCTCAAGTCATAGAGACGACACTATGAACACATACAGTGAGGACAAGATTGAATGCATTTTTTACTATTTCAACACAGGAAGTATGACAAAATCAAAAGGAGAGGACAGACTCACAGTAGCGTCATCTGAGCCTGAAGCGAAAGCATCTCCGCTTGGATAGTACCTGCAGTGATAATAAAATACGAGCAGTCATGTGACTCTCTCGCTCGGTAAACATTCAACAACACTCGAAGGTGCAGCCAAAGACAAGTCAGATCAGTCGACGGCCATTACCTTTACATGGTCACAACATTTTGAGGGTATACAGACTATAAATATTGAGCAGCATTGTAAAGGCCTGAGTCTACTTTGTTCTTTATGCTCTATGACAAACCTGAAGGGGGGAAAACAGGCCTGAGGACACTCACCGCACACTGTTGATGTCTGATTCGTGAGTCTCAAAAGACTGGACACACTGTCCCGTGCGCAAGTCCCACACGCAAGCCTTCTTATCGCAGCCCTGAGAGAAGCGAGAACATCCAGGTCACTGCACAGGCATGCTAACAGCTCCATTGTGCTCATGTGTCTGTGTGAATGAATGCTGTGTGTGGGCTTGTTCTGCTACTCTTGTGGGCACCAGAATGAACAGCAAACCCCCATAAAACCTCCCCAAGGGGATGACCAAAAAAAAAGGTCAATAAAGAGACTAAATTTAGCTCTGGTTTATGTTTTAAAAATACCAATCATCAACCCAATAATTCAAAAAGACCTAGGCCTGATTTCACAGTCAGGGCTTAGATTAAGCCAGGATTAGGCCTTTTCAATTAGGACATTTAAATAACTTTTATAAACATGACTTTTTTTGCTCACCAGCCACTGTTGCTAGTTTTTTTTTAAAGTTACGAGGCACTCAGCATTTTCACTGGCCACAATTTCTGACATTGATAATACCATGGGGAAAAACTGTTATATAAATATTTTTAATATTAACTTATAATATGCCAGCAGGTTTATTAGGCTGCTGCCACTTTAAGACCTGACGCACTGATCCATTACTCTGTTACACATGCATTTTCCCTCTCAACTGTTTAGTAGGGCTGTCACTTTTTATTCGATATTTGAATATGCATTCGAACATGACGTGAAATATCCGTATTCGAATATAAATAATCTAACCGGTTTTTAAAGTGCCATGTTTAGCGCATTTTTTGCTCTCTATGATTAGACCGTTTGTTTTATTATATTATTGTTTGCCATCTCATCCAAGAGCTGGCGCTCTAAAGGGGGTCGCACACTGGACGAGAAGCTCAGCGCCGCGTCACATCTTTAAAATTCGAACAAATTATTCTCTTTGAGTGTACACACACCGGCGGCTCCATTCGGCGTCTGTCCGCGGCGCCCAGAAACGACTCAGGACCGTGTTCAAAATCCTGCTGCGCCACAGAGTGCCATTCACATAGTTTTATATAAAGTTTAAATTATTTTCGTCTCAAATCGTTGCTGATGGATCCTGACTTCGCCCTATCCTGCAATATACATTTAGTTTTGCATTCATTTACAGTTATCAGCTGCTTGAATGACAATTGCTGATGTTATTGGATTTTCAGGTGAGATTCTCAATTCATTGCAGACTGCAGACTCAGCAACTATTGTATTTAATTGTACAGTACAATCATAACATAGAACAGACATTATCTTCATTTCATGTCATTAAACATAACAATATTGCTGGCCATACATTGATGAGAGTGCGCGTCCAGTGTGCGATACCTGGAGTTGTCCTAGATGTGGTGTGGCGCTTCTCGTCCGGTGTGCGAGCACCAAATCAAGCGAATAATTGCATATAGTCTCCCTGTTTTGAAAATGGAAGATAACGCGCAGAACGGCCAGAACAGACAATTACGACCACAGCTCACCTAAAAAGTACTCTGGAAATATTTTGGGTTTTACACCGTAGATACCACTCCTCTCAGCATTGACACACAAATACCTGTTTGTGCGCGCGCACTCCGAGCGCGTTCTCCACCGCGGGGAACATGGCCAATAAAAAGATAGCCGCACTTCATCCAGATCAAGTTGATGAATTGGTGTTTCTAGCAAACAATATTAAGAAATGAATGCAGGCTAGGCTAAAGGCTTTACTTCTGCTGCTGTTTAAGCTGTCAAGTTATTGTTTGTGCCGTGCTGTTCCGATTCAGTTTTTTTTTCATGTAGCCTAATTTTGTGATTGGCTATGCATAGTGCCACTTCATATAGATTAAGTTGATAACCTGCTGTTTCAAAGAATTTTTTTTTCTAACAGGCCTGGGTCCTGTTTATGACTGTCAGACTGTTAATAAATTTGTGATTGAATCTCTGTTACAGTGTTTTTCTTTTCTTTTTTTGTGGGGGGCGGGGCTCGTAGGAATTCGAATATATTCGAATACATTGCTTGATATTTGATAACTGTTCGAATTAGATTTTTCTCATAAGTGACAGCCCTAATGCAAAGATGCGCTATGTGCGTAAAAAATCATGCGACGATATGAATACTCCACATTCGCGTGTCAAGTTCACGCGAATTGAGCGTCTGGCACGTTACGCGCGAATGATTTAGTTAGTGCTATTTGTGCATTCACACGTTTGACGCGAATTCGCGTCTGCCACCTGAGTTGAAAAATCTGAACTTGGCGTCAAGTTCTAATGGACAACAGAGCAAATATTGTATCACTTAAAGGTGCTCTAAGCGATGTCGGGTGACGTGACTACTTGTTGACGTTTAAAGTATTTTCAAACAAAACGGAGGCTAAATAGACCCTCCCTCCTCCTCATCTGCACTGACCCCCCAAACTCCACCCCCAGGGCCTTCTTGTCAGTTATTTGCTGGAATAGTTTGTTATGTTTCATTGAGCGGGTCGCCGCAATTTGCTTTTCTTGCCATTTGTGTAGTCTGGGTTGTCTGCATAGACGCATTTTTTTACAGTGTGTTTAGGGGACAGGCAGCTAGCGGATAGTGAGGAGATGTTTGCTGTATGTGACAAAAAAACGTTTTGGCCTACAAAACGTTTGACATCGCTTAGAGCACCTTTAAAACTTTATTTGAATATGCGAGACATGTTCATGTTGTATTGAATGTTATTCAATCCATATCTAGATTATATTAAATATTATGATGTAAAGACAACCAACATACATATGCATAAGTTCATGTCTGGACATGAGAGAGAAAAAAATCACAGGACGGGTTAATAACTTTTGGAGGCTAGCTCTATTTATCATTAAAACAAAATACAGATTAGATGGATGATGCCGAGGGTGATCCTCGCTCTGATGCGGTACAACAGGTCCTCAAACTGGGCGCGGGACAGGCGGAAGTAATAGCAAATGGTGAAACTCGCCAAACGGTTCGCCTCTGAAGGGTCCGGTGGACACAAGTATGGTGACGATAATCCCCACGCCGCTGTTCTGCTCTCCAGAGAAAATACAGAGCGGTGACTTTCGATGAATTCTTTTTAACATCATGCTCTTTATTTTTTCAGTCATGAATATTTCTTTATCATTGTAAATAAGTCAATTTTTGTATTGTTAATAATCACGCTCAACAGATATGTCTGTGATTGGTGCTAAATTGGTAATAATCACGCTCAACAGATGTGTGAAAGTGTACTAAGCTCCTCACCAATGGTGGTTAATGGGGTTAAATGTACCCTATTAACCACCATTGGTAACAAGATTAACATACTTTTCTATTTCCCATTGAAACAGGAAATTTGGTTGGGACTTTGTTAGACCTCAATACCCACCAGTGGTCTATGATTTGCAGCATGCTGTTGCTAGTCAGAGACAGGTGGTGTTAGAGGGAGGAGACTTCTAGAGAGCCTTTTATTGAATGACCATTTGGAATTTCCTTTCAGGCAAGAAGGGTTGTCAGTGTTTTTTAACCTTTTTCTCCAAAAAACAAGAATGTTTTAAATGTTCATAGCTTCTGAAAGTTTGTTTTCTTTAAAAGGTCTTAACGGAAAACATTGAAAATTTGCATTTATGAAATTGTACGGAATGGACAACAGTAATCAATACATTTAATCGGACCGATTGACTTCCTAGGTTACACATCCCTGCAAAATGCCCACTTTTTCTCTGGTGTCATAATTCTAACTAATATGTTTCTTGGCTAGGTGAAATTACAGCAGATGAACTGTTGAGCCGCCTTCGGCAGGTCAAGGATGGCCCTGAGTCTCCCAGCAATGGCACTACTGAGGAAAGAAGGGAGGGGCCTGGTGGTAAGTTAACTAAATTGCCCTGTTAGTATATAAAATCCATACCCATCCAAGTGACTTTACTGGTTATTCTGCCCTGTTTTAATAATTTCTTGTTTTTCTCAGCAACAGAGGTGGAGGGCACTGAAGAAAATCCCAGTGGTGAGACTCTTCTTGACTGGCTCAACACAGTACGACAGACAGGGAATACAACAAGGAGCGGTTACCGGGGTAACCAGTCATGGCGGGCTGTGAGCCAAACCAATCCCAATAGTGGTGATTTCCGTTTCAGCTTGGAGATCAATGTCAATCGCAACATAGCTGAACAGCAAACGCAGACAGAAAGGCTGGAAGGGGGCCAGGAAAGAGCAGATGGCCCTGTGTCTGAGCCGGAAAGTCTTATGGAGACAGGAGAGGTGGTTGAGGAACCAGTGGTAGACGAGCTGGCTGTTATAGTAGAGCCAGAGCTGGAAGTTCCCAACACCCTGTCTCTAAATGGGGAAGTTAATGCTCCAGATCCACCAACCATAGCTCCCCCAACCATAGTTCCCCTAACCATAGCGCCCCCAACCATAGCTCCCCCAACCATAGCTCTCCCAACCATAGCTCCCCCAACCGTAGCTCCCCCAACCGTAGCTCCCCCAACCGTCGTTCCTCCAACCTTAGCTCCCCCAACCATAGTTCCCCCAACCGTACTTCCTCCAGCCGTAGCTCCCCCAACCGTAGCTCCCCCAACCTTGGCTCCCCCAACTTTAGCCCCCCCAACAGTGGCTCCTCCAACCGTGGCTCCTTCAACTTTAGCTCCTCCCACCTTGGCTCCTTCCACCTTGTCTCCCCCAACCTTGGCTCCCCCAACCTTGCCTACAGTGGAGCAACCACGTAGGGGTCAAATAAGGGCTCGCAGTAGAAGCCCAGAGCAGCGGCGGACAAGGGCTCGTACTGCAAGAGGACGTTCACCACTCAACCTTGAAAGATTGGATGGACTTCCGCCTACTCAGCATGGTATACCTTCTCGCCATCCTGAGATGCTGCCTGAGCCCCAGGTAGAGGGAAGCTCAAGGACTCGGCAATTGTTTTTGTCAAGGCAGAGCACCGTGGATATGGATACTCAAGAGTTGGGAGCAGCACCTGAGTTACCTGGAACACCACAGGAAAGAGAGACAAACGCTGGGGAAGCAGGAGCCTCAGGTCGTCGTCCTCCAACCATAATGCTGGATTTGCAGGTACGCAGGGTGCGTCCCGGAGAGTACCGCCAGAGAGACAGCATTGCTAACCGTACAAGGTCTCGTTCTCAGACCTCCAATAACACGTTATTATACGAGACCGAGCGCGGGGGTTTCCGTCGGACTTTCTCCCGCTCTGAGCGGGCCGGAGTGAGAACATACGTCAGCACTATCCGCATTCCCATTCGGAGGATCTCAGATGCTGGACTCGGTGAAGCCACTTCTTTGGCTCTGCAGTCTATGATTCGTCAAATCATGACCGGCTTCGGTGAACTTAGCTACTTTATGGACTCGGACTATCCAGACTCGAACCGTGAAGACAGCCCACCAGCAGACCTTACTGATGCACTGGGTAACCCTGATGCTTCTCCTGAAACTGCCGCGAGTGAAGCGGATTCCCATCTTCCTGGGAATGGAGTCTCGAACCAGGGTGGTTTAGAGGCACGGACAGAGGAAAGGGAAGCGGAAGGTGGACTTCCCGGTGCTGCTGGTCCTCGGGAGAACCGAGGCAGACAACGGGCTCCCATCAACCTGGACGAAACTGGATCTCTGCCCTTTCTGCGGCTTGCACACTTCTTCTTGCTCAACGAGGAAGATGACGACCAGCCCA
Organism: Cyprinella lutrensis; assembly: GCA_027497675.1. Lineage (NCBI taxonomy): Eukaryota > Metazoa > Chordata > Actinopteri > Cypriniformes > Leuciscidae > Cyprinella > Cyprinella lutrensis. The sequence goes on from JAOTRC010000005.1 coordinate 2,979,313, forward strand.
GAGGTCTCACCAAAGAGCAGATTGACAACCTATCCATGCGAAACTTTGGTGAAAGCGATGCACTCAAAACCTGCAGCGTCTGCATTACGGAGTATGCCGAAGGCAACAAATTGCGAAAGCTGCCCTGCTCTCACGAGTACCATGTGCACTGTATCGACCGCTGGCTTTCAGAGAACTCGACCTGCCCGATTTGCCGCAGAGCGGTTCTTGTTTCCACCAACCGCGAGAGTGTCGTCTAGCCCGAATTGGTTTTGTGGCACTCTCGACGGGTTTAATGTCTCTTTTCCTCTCTTCCTTTTACATTTACTACTTAGTCATATGAGGACTCTTACTGAGATTTTTCCATACATCCTATATGAAGTCATTAAGTTTTATCAGGTTTGCTGGTGCCAAGATCTTTCCCCACGAACTATACATCAGTGTATTTTGACCCATCTTACAATAAATATCGGTGCAAGACGCAACCGAGCAAGACCGTGCTGCAGTCCCTTATCTTTTGCTTCAATTGAAGAGCAACATTTGACAAAATCATTGGATGAGGGGCAGTGTAGATAGAGAGATTTGAGTTGTACTTTTAAGCAAGTAATATCAGATCATTACAAAGATGGTGTTTTAATAAAAGTTAATGATTTGATAATATTGTAGAGCAAGGATCAACAATGGTGCAATCTGCTCAGCATCCACAAATACATTTCAATTGGAAAAAAATGCATTGGAACTGTCACACTGTACTGCATCTGATCTCATTTTGGTTTCAGTGTTGGTTTGAAAGCATAGTATGTGTTGTACCAATTGCGGCGGTATCATAAATGATTAAATGCAGATAAATAGTAGGAAATTCATGGATTTGTCATCCTTTCTAGAATAGGTTTTGATTTGGCGTTTGAAAGTGTTCTGCAATACTGGTTTTGAAAACCATATGGTCAGACGGTTTTTTTTTTTTAAACAAAAAACAAAAAAGGCTGTAAATATGCTACGTTGCCGCATCAGGTTGTATTTCCGCCTGTCTTCCCAATTGACAATAATGCATCAGTTAGCTGACTCAAACACGTTTCATATATCTTAAGAAATAAACTTGGCTGCATATAGGCAATGTTGTGCAATGCTAATAAGGAAAATGTAAAGGAAGTTTTGACAAATTGACTTGTATGTTGTAGTCTGTAAATATTAACATTTAAAATGAAGACTTAAATGGAGGTTTTTCTAACAGTTCTGTACATTGAGAATAGCACCATTTATCTTACTCTAAGGAGGAAATTATTTTTCTCGTTATGTAACGGTTGGTTTATATGGGAGCTGAGGTTCTTTATTCCCATGCGAGTAAAAAATGCAGTGTTATTTAGAAACAATAGATGAATTATGTTTGTTTCTGTTTCAACCATGAGTGACATCAACATTTCATGTATCATAAGCAAGCCAACCATTGTTAAAATGCATTCAGTTCCGAGGCCGTGTATTATAAGAGCGAGTTACTCAATAGAATTTCTTAATTTTCTCAGCATATTTATAGGTTATATTTTGAGTCGATATTTTGACTAGCTTCCAGTTTGCTGTGTTTGAAATGAATAAAATGATTTCCTCACCTGACCATTTCGGTGTGGCCTCACCAGTGTCCCATCATGTTGAAGAAACGTAAAACATGCAGCCCTGCTATCGACGAATCGAAATTAGCAATACTTTCCCTTGAAAATCTCAAAAAAACGTGATGCTGTGAGGATAAAATAAATATATACACGCACATGTTTATGTTCTGGTATGTATTTTAATGAGTAATTAAGATATTCCAGAAATGTTCAATGTTATTTTGGGTTACATTTGGATTATTTAGGTGACATTTGCTTGTAACCACACCAGTGCTTACTGCACAGATGTTGCACACTTTCTGCTACACAACATAATGATCGGTTTGTTCTGGCTTCGTCAAGCCATAATGTTATTTGTATATTACAATAAAAAGTGTACAGCAACAAGACTAGTTTGTTTAAAAAAGGCGTGTTTTTTTTAACTGTCAATTATGTATGGAATGACTGCATTATTTGAGCTTTTCGAACACACAACACGACAAAACATCACAATATTACCGTTTCAAAAACACAAATTCAATCTGAGACGCGGTGTCTTTCCAGTATAGTCATGTCATCTGATAAAACTGTTCCAAATTATAGTAATTAAGTAACTGTTGCATTACTTGTAATGCATCATTTTATGGAAACTGACGAACACTTCCATGTTTACATCATGAAATGTTCAATGAAATACTGTTTCAGATTTGACATTGCTCGATATGTGCCAAATCCACAAAGACAGTCTCGATGGAAATATAGCAGAACAGTTTTCAAGTTTTTTTTCAGTAAACCAGATGATGAACACTGCTATTGAAGATATTGGTGCTTTTCTTTTTTGTAATTATATTTGCTTTGATTCAAAGAAACTATCCAATGCATTGTGTCTAGATAATGTAAATTAAAGTAGTGCACTTGTAAAAAAAAAAACTTTGCTGATAATTTACTCACCCCCATGTCATCCAAGATGTCCATGTCATTCTTCCTTCAGTTGAAAAGAAGATAAGTTTTTTGATGAAAACATTCCAGGATTTTCTCCATATAATGGACTTCATGGGGGACCAAACGGTTCAAGCTCCAAAAGAGAGTTTCATTGCAGCTTCTAAGGGCTTTAAACGACACCAGACGATGAATAAGGGTCTTATCTAGGACCCCTCGAGTCATGACTTGTAAAAAGATTTGTTCATTTTGATGAAGGAGTTCGAACAGGAGAGTCACGAACGCGCATCACAGAAGAGAGCAAGGCAAGCGTTTGCTTATAAAACTTAAACTTTATTATTTATTTTTTAAATGAGCGATCGTTTCGCTAGATAAGACCCTTATTCATCGTCTGGTGTCGTTTAAAGCCCTTTGAAACTGCACTGAAACTCTCATTTGGAACCGTTTGGACCCCAACGAAGTGTATTATATGGAAAAAATCCTCGAATGTTTTCAACAAAAACCTTAATTTCTTTCAAAAGTTTTTGTTTATTTAAAGTGAACTACTCCTTTAATAGCTTATCTGTCAGATTAACCATTAAACTGAATAATCACTGGCTGCTGAAGACCAGCGACTATTTACATTAACCTATTTTTCCTGCCTGGTACCCTTGATGGAAGGCAAACTACACTGGGAACAGATGATACAAGCTCCAAATCACATCGCAAAAACAGTCAGAAACATGTGTATGTGTGTTTTAATAAAGGGTGTGTTTCTGTTGGCCTAGTGTATGCTGTTCGTTGACTGTAATGATGAGAGAATGAGAAACAGGTGTGAATGCGCACGGGGAGAAGAGTGGGGTGAGGTTACATGACTCCAGGGACTTTAGAAAGGCTGGATCTCATTCAAAGTCAGTACATTCAGTACTATATGGAAGATACAAAGAACGACTGCATCCTAAATCGCTTTCCATCTGAACAAAAACATGAGATTAGGAGTATTGTGTGCACTGCATCATAGAAATATGCCTAGATGACATATTATTGTGGTGGTATTTTGTAGTAGGCATCCTTATTGGTCTAATATTGCCCACAAAAAAAGAACTACAACTACAAAAATTAATAAAACTACTTTAAATGCTTTAAGAAACATACAAATAACATCTATCTATATCTATCTATCTATCTATCTATCTATCTATCTATCTATCTATCTATCTATCTATCTATCTATCTATCT
>JAOTRC010000005.1:2997631-3009088 GCA_027497675.1 Cyprinella lutrensis
GAGTATTTCCTTCAGAAAGACCGTTGGTTAGCTAAACTTTTTTGACCCTGCCTCTTAAAAGAATCGGAATCGAGAATTGTTAGGAACCGGAATATAAACAAGGAATCGGAATCGTTCAAATTCAAACGATACCCAACCCTACTAAAAACACTTAGGTCAACACGGGGCCTCAGGCTAGTAAGTAACCAGACCTACCAAAACATACCAAGCGTTTCTTTTTTCCGTTGTCTCCTTTCGCGTTCATATGTAAATTTTGTGAGCTTGCGTGTCCATTAGATCGAAAGATCTGAAAAAGCCCATACATTTACCCACCCATAGACCCTCCCCTCGAGGTGTAAATATCTTAAAACCAGTTGTAAACAGGGCCTAAAGAGGTCACTCTGTGAAGTGTCCATTTTCTAGTTGACACACGCCTTCTTGTGATACGAATTCCCAAAACAGAGTTCACCGTACCTGAACTTTCAACGCGTTCACATCCTAGGGCGTCATAAAGTGACATTTCAGAAACTTCGTCTAAATCCAATGCGCATGGCACCCTTTAGTGTCAATATAACACACACATAGCTTTGATAGGTTATGGGTAGGTTTAGGTCTGGGGTAGAGTTAGGGTTAGATCACTAGGAGGCGCCTTCTGGCCCATGTATATCTGTGTCTCATTTTGACGCTAAAGGGCGTCGGATGTAGACGAAATTTCAAAAGCGTCAGTATATGACGCCTTGGGATGAGAACGGGCTGGAACTTTGTAACGCAAAATAATTTGGTAAATCCAATCCCAAGCCCATCCTGGCCTCTAAATATGACTCTGTTCCTTCTTCAAAACGAGTTTATGAAATATTTACACTCTTTTCTATTGTTCGCCATGGTAAAATTCCTTAAATGTCGGAAATAGTAATAGTAAACCTTTGCTAGCTCCAATTAAAAAAATTAAAAAGTTTTTTTGTTTACAGTTTAAACTGTAGCTACCAGACATTATTCTAGGACACAGCTGCATTCTGTTTTCAGAGTACTCAGGAAATAACAAATTATAAGTGTTTAACTATATCCCGAACTGCTCTGCATAAACACAAGTCTGAAGGAGCGTTGACAACCTTTCACATTGAATCTGCTGTGTTCTTACCCACCTAGCTCTCTGTTTCTCTATAACCTCTGAAAATACCCGTGCTGTTATACTGCCACATTCAGGAATATAGGTATATTATAATATTCAGGCTCTCAGTCACTTTAGTTGAGAATGAGACAAAGAAATTGACTCTAACCTTTTAGGGATGTTGTGAGCGTCATTGGAGAACCTCATCAGTCGACCCTGTATTTCGATGCCCACGTTGAAGGCGGTTAGAAAGTCGAGCCCACTTGTTTTGCTGTTCTTTTGCAACATGTCACTTATAGCCAGGAGGGCAGGCAGAACCGCTCCAGAGGGGTGGGTTGCAGGGTGCCATGTGTCGTCAAAGTCCATCGAGTGAGCCTGTGGAAAACCAACATGTCAATCAAAGTCTAGAGTATGTCTTTATTGTGGCTGTCCTGGGATGATGGGTTGTGTTTCTAAAAATCACTACACATAGTCTCAAAACACCATGTCATCGTCTTCAGATTGCTTAACCAAAATACTATAGGGAAAAGGAAAAGGCTGTGCATGACTACCGATAGTATGAGCAAGATACAATAACCTGGTCTGTCTAGTTTCTATAATCTGAAACACTTCCTGAGGTGTTAGTGCGGTTAAACACACTTTATTTAGAGGGTTTACACACCGGAACAGTAGCATGGATGTTTCTGTAGACCATAAAAGTTTCACAGTGATGAGGTTTCATGACTCATTTGAGTTTTATTTTTTCATTTCCACATTTGTAATGGAGCTAAATGCTACAAAAACAAGTTTATAATTGAATGCTTAATTGACTGTCTAGCTGGATACTAATTACAGGATCTGTAGAACAGGACTTTCTGACGAAACACTGAGAATGTGTCTAGGATGTTGAATCACACATCCAGTGTAAGATCATCACTTCATTATACTTACTGCAACTCCATTGACAAACGCAGCAAGCGTTGGAGAAAGCTTCACACCTTGGCGCCCATAGACGAAGCTGACGTCATCAGAGGCATACATGTGCTTGGGGAAGAGGATAAATGAATGGTCATTAGATCCAACTCATTCACACATCAACAAACACATTAGAAGTGTCTGACTGTACACCATTGCTAAACCATTGGTCCAAGGAAGAATTGCACTCTGTTTGGCATGACTCAATTCTACTGAAAAATGCTAATCTCTTGATGATTGAAAAACATGTTTTCTCTAAAGGTTACTATTTACGATTGGCATTGTGCCCTACCTGGCAGTACTGAAGGGCCAGTTCAAACACCTCAGTGTTGCTTCCCAAAAGCCCAACGCCGATGCTGTCCAGGATCATGCGTTTGCTGCGCTGCAGCACGGTTGGTGACAGATGCCTTGGTTGTACGCTCTGAATAAATCTGCCAAAGCTGCTGGTCACTGTTTCCTCAGGGGCAGGACGCTCTGCCACTAAAACACACACAAGAGAAACGCTGAAACAATTTCCTTTGCTGGATAGCCCCCATCCTGAGTGCCAATGACTATTTTAGATTAGCCAATTGTGCAAATCAATGTTTATCAAAAGTCTAGGCTTTCGCTTTTCTTTTCTGTCATGAGATAACAAATAAATAAAGCTGTAACAAGTAGAGCTTGCTCACCATCTAGAGCAGACTTATGGAGTCCTCGAGCAGCAGAAAAAGCAGAAAGGCATCTGGTAGATCTCTGTGTACGAACAATTAGATTTGAGTGTCTCAGCTCAGTTTTCTCCTATGAAATACTAACTTTTTTTGGTAACACTTTATTCCGATAGTCCACTTTAGACATTCTACTAACTATAAGTAACTTTTCTACTGCATGTCAACTATCTCTCATTAGAATATTAGTAGACTGTCTGCTCAGTATCTGCTAACACTTTATTTTGTTGGTCCCCTAACAGACATTCAACTGACTATGAGTAACTTGGCGACTTATTCTCCCAACACCTAACCTATAATATACTACTATTCTAATGAGAGTTAGTTGACATGTAGTTGAAAAGTTACTTATAATAAGTAGAATGTCTAAAGTGACTTTTTTTAATACATTCAGCAATCACACATAAATCTAGAAATTACACATCTGTGATACAAAAATGTTCTATACCTGTGCAACTGAAAGCATATTGTCAATGTTTGTTCAGAATCTGGATACGAAGAGGCTTGATATCTCTGTTGATTCGAAGCTGAAGAAACGCTGTCTTATTTTCCCTATCTCGGTGTAGGTCGATGATGATGAGGATGTGATGGAGTCAGGTGTTTTATACAGCTCTGGACCACAAAAGAGGTTGACACACCCTCTGATGAACTAGGGTTGGAATTCCCAAGTTTAGTTTATTTTTAGGTTCACAGGTGGGATTTCGCAGAAGGAAACAAACGACTGTCTTGTGAAAGGGTCAATTATGTCATCATTTGTAAGACCAAGGGTTGGTTGACATCACTGTAACTCCTCCCAGCTCACAAGAGGATGTTACTATAAACTTAAAGCATTCCTCACAAGCATCTCAACACTTCATTACAGATCAAGCATTCTAAATAGGTAAGTTTCTTAAGTCTTTGAACCTTTATTTTTTATGTTAATGTAGTAGTGTCTATTTATAATCTGGTATCTCACAAAGTGTGTATATGCGTATAGGCATGTTCCATAAACATATTGATTTTATACTGTACAAACAGTTTATTCTATCCCATAAACCTACCCAACAACAGAAAACTTTCAGCGTTTTTACATTTTCAAAAAAAAACATGTTTTATGATTTAGAAACTGTTTTCCTCATGGGGAAATATAATATAATATTGTAAATATACACTGCTCACTGTGATACGTTACTTTGTTAAAAACATGCTGAAAATTTGACATAAAAGTGTGTTCAAACTTACCTCGAGTGTATCCTCAAGCATTGTCCAAAGACAGCTTTCTGTGTATGATGACGCATGTCTGCTGGCTGTTTGGGATGAAACCTACACCTAGACTGTCTGTAATATTATACATGTTCAGCCAACAATCACATCTGTGTCAGAGGGACAGTTTGAGTTGTAAAGCCTGAAAACTAAAGCATTCACTTTTGCCTCCTGCTCAGCTGTTTCCTGGGTAGATAACTATGTTGCTTACTTACGGAGAGGAGGGAGAATGTGAAACTAAACACACCCATAAATAGGCTGTTTAGTGCACAAGTATCTTAATGAGGTTTTGACAGGTTTCATTTTATGAAGGTTTTTAATAATCATAGACTAAAATGTATTTGTAGATGTATATTATGTCCCTCCACTAAAAGGACAGAATACAGAAAGTACATTTTAGCATGCTGTTTAAATGGCTTATATTAATCACATAAGTAACTTTTCTTAACATGGATCTGTTTATAAGGTCAGTTAATTTGGGCTGATAAAATCTTAAAAAAATATAAACACACTGTGAATGAATACTCATTGTATTTTTTATGATCATAACTTTATCCAAATTAATTCTATCAGCAAAAAGCTACACTTAAAGGGAAGGTCATGGCATCGGCGAGTGACTTTCCGGCAAGTTTTTATGGTGAGCCAGGAGTGCTTGGGCTCCTTGCCAATGGCATCAGTGCTTTCCTGGTCCTACTGCAGAACTTCCATGGGGCCAGGACTGGCATTCAAGCAGAGGGAGTGGAAAACATATTGGCAGGTCATTGTTTTTTCAATTTCAATTTAACAAACAACTTGTAAGTATTATACATGTATAGAGAGCTTAAGTCCCACCCCTCCGGGACCTTATTTCAGAAAAAAATATGTATGGTAGTCAATGGCGAGAGACAACTTATCTTTTTATTCCGTCTGAACTGTGCCCTGGATTACACATGATGTTTGTCAATTTAAAAGATAATAATGAAAGTCAAAAAACGTCACAGTTTGTCACAAAACAGAAGAGTAACTTTTAGTTTTATGTGAAAATCGCTCAATGAACTACATCTCCCGGGAAGCGAAACAACGAGCGAGATCTGTTGCTCGTGTGTGTGCAGTCTGGTACAAAACACTCAGGCATGACGGCGTAACGTTACGATTATAACGTAAGACTATAGAAACAATGACAGACATTAGCCTCAGTAAAGTTAGCTTCATTCATTGAGAGAAAATGTACGCCTTTGGGGTTTGTAGTCTTTGTAATTACGTATTTTCACAGTCTTATACCTCAACGGTTTACATCAAACTGCGACTTTATTGATTTTAAAATGTACCTTTTAAATTGACAAACATCATATGTGTAATTTAGGGTGCAATTTTAACAAAATCAAAATATTTGTTGTCTCTCGCCATTGACTACCATATAATATTTTTCCGAAATAAGGTCCCATGGTGGTTGCCCAGAAGGGGAAGAACGTAGGCTCTCTAAATGCTAATGGCAGTAAATAATTGAAACCTATTTGCATTTTTGCTGGTTTAGATTGTGTAATACACCAGACTGCTTACTTCCTTGAACATCACACATTCCTTTCTTTGCATCTTATGTCAATTCATACAGGTGTTCATCTCATTCTGATTGGTGGGGTGTGTCAGCTTGTGGCAGGATTGCTGTCTTTCCGAAAATATGACCATCTGAGTGGAACGTCATTTGTGGGCTACGCAGCTCTGTGGGGGAGCTATGGGGCCACAAGAATATTTCTGGGTGCCAACCAACAAAGTCCAAACCCATTTAACGAATCAACAATGATAAACAGCACATTTCAAAATCTGCTCACAAACACGAGTGTCAACAATACCGACATCCCAATGCACATCAAAGAGTCCGCCATAGCTGGGCTGGTACCTTATATCCTGCTTTCCTTTCTTCTGGCATTCTGTTCAGCAACAGTAAACTACATCATGCCCTTTGTGTTTGGGGCCATAACCCTCACACTGATATTTGAGGCTGTTGGTCTGGTAGCAAGCTGGGCTTTAGTGGTCTCTGGGGTTCTGGAGCTCCTAATCCTGCTCTTTGCCATATATGGCTCGTCAGCACTGCTAATCAAGGGATTGGCCCAACGCTACGTGCTGAAGGGGTTTGGAAACCCTCTCTTTAATGTGCTGCTCCTAGGAACCACCAATGCTAGCAGCTCCCAAAGCTTGGGCCAAGAGAAGAAGAAGAACACAAAATATGCCGAACCTATGGCCTTGGGATTCTTCTGCGACACAGTCTCGCCATTCATATTCGCATTCTACGCCTTTGGCTACTTCCCGTCAATCCCAGTAGCTGCCATCTGGATAACCATCAATTCTGCTGCTCAGCTTCTATCAAGCTATTATGCATATCTGCGTCAAGACTGCTACCATGCAACCAAGTTTGGCCTGCACTGCGTGTTTTGGTTGGTGAAGACCTGGGAAGAGTACGTGGTGTCGGTAACCATTGGCCGGACTGAAGCTGGTGAAGTAAGGCATGCCATGGTCGGCAACTGGTTCTTCCTGTCTGCTGCTTTGGTTTTCTGCGTTGCAAGTCTAAACAAAGACACTCTTGAGCTAGCTCACAATTCATTTTTTGTCCTGGTGACCATATCAACCATCTCCCAGATTCCCATCGACAGGTACTACATCTTTTTTGGAGTGACCTGCTCCCTCTTCACTCTCCTATCCTTCTATGGCACTTTTGCACGCCTCATCAACACTATTGCGGAGAAGTCCTTGATTCCAGTTGGACCCCAGCCTGTCTCCACTGAATCCCTGCAGAAATATCTGAGTTACCTAAAGAGATCTAAACTGGATGAGCCTGAAGATAAAGGTGCACAGCTCCCCGATGCTTTATTCTACCTCTGCAATGGAGTGGCCGCACTCTCAGCCATTCACAGCAGTCAGTCCGGCCTGGCCTTTTTCGACCTAACTGTTCCCTGGGTACTCATCCCAGGAGCTATTATCCAGGCCTACGTCAGTCGACTACAAGTACAAGGTGGCCAGAGGTTCGGCTCTGTCATTCCCTCGTTCTATGTGGCTATTTGGGCAACTTGGAGCTGGTTTAGGTTTGCAGGTATGAAAATGTAAGATTCAAAAATACTTGGCTAAATATTTAGGTAGAATTGTAAGATTCCTATTTTTATCTGCAGGACATCGCTTGCAAATATCCACGGAGTCAGCAAACGGATTTGCAGCTGGGGCAATAGCATTCCTGGTCATTAATGCTTTCTTGATTCTAGTTGGTAGGTTTGTTTACTACTACATAACATACAACCTCACTTCTGACTTTTGCCGTTTGAAGGATGTTGAATTGGACCTTCTTTTTTTACAGCAATCTATGGCAATCTAGTTCTCTTGGCATTGACCACTGTCATGGAGGTCATCATAGTTTGTTTTCTCCTCGCTACATTTGGAAGACTGCCCTATCAGTTAGAAGGTACAGAAACATTTTGTTAATGAACTCTGGCGCAGAATGAACCTTTGGTCTAATAACACATTGGTACCAAGTCGACCGTTCTCTGAGATTTGTTTTCATGATAATCGAATGTAAAGAGTTCTATCTCTAAAAACCGTTTAGTGTGTACGCTAGTATATGTGGGCATTTAATAAGTAAAAAGAAATCGCTAGTTAATACCACGAACAAGGCTCAAAACAGCCCCACACTAACACAGTAAGATACTGTAATGAGGGTCCCTACAAGCAAAACGAAGCATTGAGAATTTTTTAAGTGTACATACCGTTTAATATAGAAGATATTTTATAAAGAAAGTCAACTTCATGTATACAAGCAGCGCAGTCTTTGGAAAACAGTCTCGACAAGTCGAACCACGAATGCCATTCATACAGTTCAGAAGTTTGCTGAACTTCATGCAGGTCAGCTCGTTTGGCACGTCGTTCATGGTTTGACTTGTCAAGACTATTTTCCAAAGATGGCTTCTGCATGTATACACAAAGTGGACTTTCTTTATAAAGTATCTTCTTATAAAATGGTCTGTACTCTTACAAAGTTCTCAATTCTTCGTTTTGCATGTAGGGACCCTCATTATGTTACTGTGTTAGTGTGGGGCTATTTTGAACATTGTTAGTGGCATTAACTAGCGATTTCTCTTTACTTATTGTATGCCTCCATATACTAGCTTATACGCTAAACAGTTTTTAGAGGTAGAACTCTTTACATTCGATTATCATGAAAACAAATCTCAGGGAACAGTTGACTAGGTACCAATGTGTAATTAGACCAAACTTTCATTTTGCGCCGGAGTTCTCCTTTAAGAAAGGGATTGTAAAGAAATGAAATAATGTGTGAAAGTTACCTCATATTTTCTTGAAACTCTTTCTTTAGTTGCTATGCTAGCAATTTTCGCCATCATATGTTTGTATGGCATGCTAGCATCCCTTGTGAATGCTATCTTCTCCAAGACCCTGATACCAGTTGGACCTTCCCTTATCAAGGTATGGTATTTTATGAATAATGACAAAGTGCTTGTGAAGTTTAATTATGTTATAATCATGGTTAGACAAAACACTCCTACTGATTAACATCTGCTTTTTTCCGAAGGACAAGAAAAAGAAGGAATCTGAGACCACATCTCCATGTTTCACTGCCAAGTCTCGGGAAACCAGCGGACTCCTCAAGATTGCAAAATTGTTGGAAAGCAATGGAGTGTGTGGTATCCCTACAGATACAGTCTATGCATTGGCTGCTTCATGCAAGAACCCCAGTGCAATTGAGAAGATCTACACCATCAAAGTAAACGCCAACGCTTTGAAACTGAATATTCTTTTACAAATGATCAGCTGGCCCACTGACCCATAAACCTTTCTCTCCGGTAGGATCGTCCTGCAGAAAAACCAATTTGCATCTGTATCTCAAGTGTGGAGCAACTTGTGGCAGCCAAACCTCCCTTCAGTCCTTTGCTGTGGGAGTTCATGAGAAACGTCTACCCGGGAGGAATTAGTTGCATTGTCCCGAAAGGCGACTGGCTCCTCAAACTCGGTTAGGTTAACATTTTTTTAATTCCACCTAATCTCCAATCAATCTTGGGACAATCAACAAACCGAATTAAAACTGAGAGAATGTTTATCTATTATCTTCAATCATTTTCAATGGTCCTATTGTTCACAGGTGTGGGTCCTGCTTATGACCGTGTGGGGACCAGAGAAAGCATTATGATAAGAGTACCTGACCACACTGCTACTGCTCACCTGTGTGAATTCACCGGTCCACTGGCCATCACATCAGCCAATCCCAGTGGAGAAGCTGACAGTACACATCATGATATGGTCATCAAGTAAGTTTAAAAAAGCCCCAACAATAGTTAGAGGCAACTGTGAAGGAATACAAACTCCACAAATCAAATGTATTTTACACGGAATTGGATTCAATTAATGAATAATGTTGCCCAAACAAGGGAATATCATAGGGTTTTAAGGTTTGAAATTTTACATAACCAAGTCTGTTATCCACATATATGTTAGGCACACTTACAGTAATGTAATTAGCAGTGTGTTCTACGATCAATTATATTAAAGCATACCTCTTCAGAAGCCAACCTCATTATTAGGAAGGATGTATTCAATGCTGGCATTTTATATTAAAACAATAATTGCAATAGGAACACGTGTTAGATTTGGCAATGTTCCTTGATTGCTGGTCTCAAGGGTTAATTGGAGCATTGTTTTCTTATGTCCTGAAACAGTCGTCTTGGCCACAAGATTGATGGAGTCCTATGTGATGGAGAATCTAATGAGGTGGTGGCGTCAACTGTAGTGAACTGCCTCAAAATCGATGAAGGTAAACGGACATCCCAAAGAGCTTATATCATGTCATAATAATATATGTGTTCCATTATTAATAATAACATGCATTTTGTTCATTTCTAGGAACGATCAGCATTCTCCGAGAAGGTTGTGTACCCGCTTTGAAAGTGAGGCAGATTTTTGAACGAGTAAAAGGCAACATGCTATAGTATTTCTATAAGCTTCGACCTCTAATTATTGTCTTTAACATGAAGGATGTTTCATTTTGCACACGAAGAGAAAACTTTGACATAACTTCACATGTAAACAAGTCAAATTTGATCTCACTTGCTCAAATGAATTATCAGTTATTCTGAGCAAGTATTACCATGAAAACATTGCGTGAGTAGTGTTGAAGCTCATATTAAGTGATTGTTAGCTACATAAATCTGTTACTGTAGTGATGTGTGAATTTACTGTATGTTTGCCCATGTTTTTGAAGGTTGAAATGTGTTCTTTTTAATTTATTGCTATTTATATATTCCTTCAATGGATCATTCATTTGTTGATTGAGAGTTAAGAGCAATTCAACCAGAGCGAGTGAAAATGCCTTGAAATATTATCTTTGTAAAGTAAGCTTGTGTATATTGCGAAATGAGACATTTTATGCATGGGATTTGTTTTCCAAAGTGCTTGATTACTGTTTAATAAAATATTGGGATATGAAGATTTTTGTCTTGGTCTTATACATTGACGTCACATCATGCCAAGTTTTCATGCTGTTTGCAGTAGAACCAACCAAGGCCAGTGAAGACAATAAAAACAGAACATACAAAACACATGGAACAACAAAACAGGAAATGCGGGAAAAATGTAACACTTTAGAATACTGTCCCGTATAATATAATATTAAGTGCTAACAATAAACCGATTGAGGAATTAGTAAGTAGTGCTTAGTTGAATATGGTAGTTCATTATTAGATAATCAACAACAACTATTTTTTCACACCTACAAGAGGACTACTAACTGCTATATACAGGTTCATAATTAATGTGAATAATGCATAATGTATAATAAATTCTAAAGTGAAGGTAATGGTAACCCACTAGTAACGCCACGGTTGCTGTGTTGAACACTCTCAAAGATGAAGGAGTACAAATCCAAGAGTGTTTATTTTAAAACCAGAACTTAAAAACAATACCATGGAACTAAAATATGACTAACACCAGACAAAGAACAAACCAAAACTGAGGGTATAAATAGAGAGCAAACACAAGGGGGAAAAAACAAGGAACATTTACCTGAATGAATCAAGCAATGTGTAACTATGTGAACAAATAGTCAGGGATCAGAAAGAACAGAACAAATGCATTGTTCTAAATATAAAACAAATTAGATTAGGATAGATAGGATAGTAACTTGGGTAGATTAAACTTCTGTCTTTGTTTTTTGACATGCCAGCATCTGTCACTGTACATAAAAAAAGTTAGAGAAATCAGTCATAGTGAAATCTTCTAAATGAGAGCTTCAGGTTGTTTTTATGGTAGCTATGCCATAAAGTGTTTATTTCCGAACGTGATTGTTGTTGGTACATTTTAGCAGTATTTCAAATACTTATTTAAAATATGCAATATGAAAATTTTTTTCAAATAAAGAATTTTCGGTCCCACTTTATATTAAGTGGCTTTAAGTACTATGTACTTACATTGAAATTAATAATTTGATACAATGGACTTATT
>JAOTRC010000005.1:3164471-3176292 GCA_027497675.1 Cyprinella lutrensis
AGAGAGAGAGAGAGAGAGAGAGAGAGAGAGAGAGAGAGAGAGAGAGAGAGAGAGAATATTCATTACATATAAAGGCAATATTTGCTTTATATATCTTGTGGTGAGATTTGTGACTATCATTACAAAGCCATTTACATGTAACTCTTTCCCTGCCTGCATTTTTGAAAAATTTGCCAGCCACTGCCATCATTTTTGATCATTTTTACAAAATGTTCAAGTTTGGAGTAGATTGAGTCCATCAACACTTCTAAACCAACAGCTTGTCCCTGTCACGTTTTCAGTGTGTTTTAGTTCTGTTTTGAGCTCTTGTTTCCCCGTCTTTTGCGATTTTGGTTTAGTCCTGTTTGTGTTTCCCACTCTTTTTAATTAGTGATTCCCTTCACCTGTGTTCAGTTAATCTTCCCATTAGGCCCTGTTCTTTTAAGCCCTGTGTTTTCCCTCAGTGTTTGTTGATCTTCGTCAATGTATGGTTGAGTGTGTTTGAAGTCCTGGAAAGTTTTCCTTTGTTCCTGTATGCTCCTGTGAGTTGAGTTGTTAAATAAATCAACTTTGCAGTTCCCGTGGCCTCGTCTTCAGTCACCTGCACTAACCCTGACAGTCCCTCCTTCCCATATTTATTGCCACCTTTGATTTATTTTCTCCCATATAATGCTTTTAACCTCTGCTTTGCTCCTTTTTATTTGCATTTCTATGTTATCTTTCAACAATCCCCTCTTTGCTTGCTCATCTGCCATCTCATTTTCACTTAATCTGCCATCTCGGTCCTACTGCAAAGGCCTTTTGCAAACGTGCAAAACGTGGAAAGATGGAGAGATACGGTATTGTGTGGGTAGGTTAAGACGGTAGGTGACATTGTTAAGCTGCCTCTAGATGGTAAATAGACCTATGTAGCGGGGACTCAGCTTACGACAGGGCAGGCGAAGATGTATATCTCTAGTATAGCCATACCTTTTGTCTTCGTTGGAATCGGGGTGTCTCAGATATGGCGTTGGCTTGGGTGGTGTGTCTTCACACTGCCTGTTGTAGATGGACGTGAGCTGAGTCCCACACCCTCTCGCTCTGCTCGAACCAATGATTAACAGCTGGAACCTCAGATGGTTCCCCAGACCAAGGGAACAGGGGAGGCTGGTATCCTAGTATGCATTGGAATGGCATGAGTCCTGTGGTTGACTGACAGAGTGAATTCTGGGCATATACTGCCCAGGGCCCGGAGAGGTGTGAGCTGAGTCCAGAAGGGCTAGACGACAAGATGTAGGAACGTAGATGCACCCTTCTGGACCTCCGGGTGGAGCAGGTTCTGTTTAAGAGGCTAGTTGGATGTCCTTGTCTAAAGCCCAGAGGATGGGACTGACTAATATGGCTGGAGGGAGGATGTTTTCAGACTTGGAAGGTTCAGGATCAGGTTGATGGAGACGTGAAAGAGCATTAGCTTTGGAATTCTTGAATCCAGGTCGGTAAGTAACTAGAAAGTCAAACCTTGTGAAGAAAAGGGACTGAGGTACTCTAAATTTCTAGGGTCTGTAATAACTTCAAACTTGTGTTTGGCTCCCTTCAGCCAGTGTCTCCACTCCTCAAGTGCCAGCGTGATGGCGAGGAGCTCCCTGTTGCCAATGTCATAGTTCAGCTCAGCCGGGGACAGCTTTTTTGAGTAGAAGGCGCATAGATGGAGTACAGGAGGGTTCCCCTGCCACTGTGAGAGCACCGCTCCCACCCCAGTGTATGAAGCATCAACCTCCACGATGAACAGCAAATCAGAATCTGGATGGGTTAGGATGGGAGCGGAAATAGAGGCATCCTTGAGAGGGGAGAAGGCGGTGGTGGCTTCTGGAGTCCAGGACAGAGACTTGGGCCGGGATTTGTGGAGAGAAGTCAATGGGGAACTTAGAAGACTGTAGTTATGGATAAATCTGTGATAGAAGTTGGCGAATCCTAGGAATCTCTGGAGTTCTTTGATAGTGGTGGTTTGTGGCCAGGTCCGGATTGTGTCCACCTTCCTCTGGTCCATCTGGATGCCTTGTTGATCAATGAGGTATCCAAGGAAGTGAATGGTGGAAGGATGGAGCTCACATTTCTCTAGCTTTAGATAGAGGTGTTGTTCTCGCAGACGCTGGAGGACCTGCTTCACATGGAGACAATGTTTTGTGAGGTTCTTGGAGAAGATCAGGATATTGTTGATATACACTATAACAAACTGTTGGAGGAAGTCTCAGCGATTTCGTTCATATAACCTTGGAAAACCGAAGGAGCATTGGACAGTCCATATGGCATTACTAGGTACTCATAGTGCCCTGATGGCATCACGAAGGCAGTTTTTAATTCGTCGCCCTTACGAATACAAATGAGATTGTAAGCACTTAGTAAAGATGCTGGCAACATATAGTTGTTACAGGGCTGAGGGGGCCAGAGGAAGTGGATAACAGTACTTGATGGTTTGGGAATTAAGAATCCGGTAGTCGATACAGGGCCGCAAGCCTCCATCTTTCTTCGCCAGAAAAAAGAAACTTGAAGTGGCAGAGGATGTAGAAGGGTGAATGAAACCCTGGTGACGTGCTTCAGTGATGTACTCCTCCATGGACTTCTTCTCCGGGATGGACAGAGGATAGACTCGACCCTTGGGTCGAGTCGCCCCAGGCAGCATGTCGATGGCACAGTCCCATGGCTGATGAGGTGGTAATTATGTTCCCAACCGCTTGCTGAACACATCCTGGAATGCCTGATACTCAGGAGGAATCACCATCTTCTTGTCAGACTCTGGGCTCTCAATGGTAGTTGAATTAATGGCTATAGACGGACTGGTAGAACTGGAAATGAGAGGAGGCCTAGAAACCTTGACCACCGGAGATAAAGAGGACTAATGACAGGAAGTACCCCACTGGAGAATCTCACCAGTAACCCAGTTAATCCAAGATTCATGTTGGAGCATCCACGGGCATCCCAGGATGATGTCCACGGTGGATCCTTCTAACACTAAAAAGGAGATCTCCTCGTAATGTAGGCAGCCTTTGCGGAGAGTCATGGTGGGAGAGAAGTGACATGTGCGACGACGACCCAGTTGGGGACACGTTTCCTCTGACGTTGAGACTTTGAAGGAGGTTGTGGGAAATGAAGTTACTCGCTGATCCGGAGTCGATGAGAGCTTGTACTGGCACATTGGAACAGGCTGTTACAAGGTAGATAATAGTACGAGTCAAGAGTGCAATCTTAGGAGAGAGTTGAATAGTACTCACTGTTGGGCGTGGTGGTCAAATTGGACAGACTGAGATATGTCCTTCTCCCCCACAACACAGACACAGATGATTTATCCATCTTCTTTGACGTTCCGCTATAGAAAGTCGCTGAAAATCTACCTGCATGGGTCTGGTGGTGTTGGAAGGGCAGCTGATGGTTCCAAAGGTGGAGGATGCATAGCAGTTAGGATTGAAGAGCATGCAGTAAGACGATGGGAGACACGGATAGATTTTTGGATGAAAGCCTCTAACCCCATATTGTCATCATGTATAACCATCAATGAACGAATTTCAGGAATGAGATCTTGGTAATAGGCGGTGAGAAGAGCCACTTTATCCCATCCACTTGCCACAGGAATGATTGATTACCTTGCTTCAGTCAAAAAAGCTGATCATGGACAGTTAGAGAAGCCGTAGACTACCCCAAAACTTCCTTGAAATGCTGAATGAATGTTGTTGAGGATTTTGTTACAGGAACATCAGCTTGCCACAATGCTTGTGCCCACACAAGAGCTCGACCAGAGAGAAGGGATATTTTAAATGCAATCCGTGCTCTATCTGTGGCATACAATTGGGGTTGCATTTCAAAGTGAAGCGTGCTCTAAAGAATAAACTTACTGCAATCCTCTGCCTCGCCGCTATAGCTCGCTGGTTGGGCCATGGGACTGGCAGAGGCAGCATGTGAAGGAGTGCTGGGTTGCGGAAGTGTTTGACGAACTACGTTCACCAATTCAGCAAACGGATCTGTGGAAACAGTGCTCATTTTCTGTATTAGAGATGTCTGGTCTTCTGTCACAGTCACAGAAAGACAAACAAGGCAGATGTAAGTATTTTCAGATTTATTTATATGCAGAGTGAGCGAGGTGCTGAGTGAACAGTGCAGATCAATACTTGAGTGCAAAGAGAATAACTTGAGACGATGAACACTTCACAGAAGAGTAACTCAATGTCTTTACCAGGGAACTGATGAACACGAGGACTTTAGAAACACAGGACGATGGAGACCCGGAGACACAGGACAAAGGAGACCAGGAGACACAGAGCGATGACCACAGGAAAACACAGGATGTTAGGTAAGTGTCTTCAGGTAGGATTCACAGGTGAGTAGAGTCTGAAGGTTTCGCTAGACAAGACCAGACACAGAGGTGCAGAGAACTGGGACTGATATAGTGAGTGTCATCATGATTTGGAGGTGCCGGTGATCAGAATTCAGGTGACTGGGAACTGGTGTAACAAGTGGGCGGGAGTGATAACGTGGAAGGGAGTGATGACATGGATGGATCTGTGACACAATCCAATGACGCTATTACAGGTGTAATTGTTTCGTATTTCTTTACTCTCATTAAAATACTTGCAGAAGCATTTATAATCGTGATAAAGAAGCGGCTGCGATGTTGCAATATAGAGAGTTACAAAAGTCCAGTTGTGTTAAAAATAAAGGAATGGATTACCCTATCAAAATATTTATTTGATAAAAATGGTTTAGTTTGTGCTAAAAGATTATAAAAACAGGTCCAAACCACAGAATTAATTTGCTTGTCCATTTTTAGGTTATTATCAATTAAAAAACCTAAATCTTTTACAGTTGCTTTCAAATGAGATGCCAGAGGACTTGAATGTACTATGGTGTTTGGGGAATTATTTGGGTTGCCGAATACATTAACCTCTGTTTTTTTTTCCTTGTTTAACATTAGAAAGTTTTTTGCCATCCAGTTTTTAATGTTCTTTAAATATTCTTTAAAAATATTCTTTAAAATTTAAGTGTTCTCCATACTCCATACTTTCTGAAAATTCTACCCAAGGGAGAAGATATAAGGGGAAAAAGTATAGGAGAAAGAATAGACCCTTGCGGGACCCCCCAAGAGAGAGTTTTTTTTTTTTTTAGCCGAGATCCTATTATTATAATTTACTGAAGAGCACCTACCACTCAAATAGGGCTGAAACCATTTCAAAACTGGATCTTTTAGATCTACTGGATGTTCAAGATGGGAGATAACATAACCATAGAAAGAAATGAGATGGGAGATAACATAACCGTAGAAAGAAATGACCTTAAACTAGCTAAAGCTGATGAAGCTGAGTCAGAGCATTAATGCTTTGTCCTGTCCTGTCTTTCTACCTTGCATCTACCCTAATGCAATTAACATTACCAACATTTCTACAATTCTACACTCCTAATTTATCCAATGTTCTTCTATTTATTCAAATTCATTTTCCTGGTATAACCACCCTGAACCCTGTTGTCTCTTTTTTAGCCCTGTCCATATAAATCTGTCTAAATTCATTATATTTTCCTCCTACACGATTTTTAAAACTCTTACTTAATTAATTTCCTCCTTTTTTTCCTCTAGCTTCACACCCACACCATCTTCCACGGAGCTATCTCTGGAAAAACAACCGTAGGACTTATCCTTAAATTAAAAAAAAATGTCCCTTTGATTTCTACCATTTTCTGAGCACTCCTGGAATACTGTTTTTGTGGGATGGGAGTCATTATGCCCCTGAAAACTAGCCCACAGCCACCAATTGGATCCTTCTTAAATTCAGCGCCATTTCTTCCCATTTCAACCTGTATGCCTGATATTTGAGATGTTTTAAAAGCTCCATGACAGATTTGCAATGAATGTGTTTGGATCACCTCCATTCTCTTTAAAAGAGACTTGGCTGCTGATCCAAACACTATGCAACCATAATCCAAAACCAAACTAATCAATGCCACATATATACTCTTTCGAGATGAGCGACAGGCCCTGAAAGAGGCGTACGCCACTTCCGACGCATAAGTTGTAATTTACAAAAACAAACTTGACGGGAAAAATTGCGCACCTGCACACAAACTCTGACCCAACTCTGTCAGATCCTTGAGCGAAGCCAACTGAAGGGGCTCGAAGGGGGCCAGGGATAACCCTTCGAGAACCACCATCAGGTCCCAGGCAGGATTCCTTTACCTGGTCGTTGGTCTCATCCTCCAAGAACCACAGAGAAAACAAATGACCAGCTGGTGCCTCCCCAGAGGCCCATCACTCAATGGCGCGTGGAAAGCCCCAATGACAGCCACGTACACCTTAAGCGTGGAAGGAAAGAGACCCGTAGAGAAACTATCTTGAAGAAACCCCAGAATTTAAGCCACCGGCAGTTAACTGGATGTAATTCATGTTCTCTACACCAAGAGGAAATTCCACTTGAGGCCATACAATCTCCTAGTAGATGGAGCCCAGAGCTAAGTATGGTTTCAACCACCTGGCATTCAAGCACTGAACCCCCACATTGGGGCAACCAGAAGTAGACTGATGCCCACCTGACGGACCCTCTACAGGCCTCCCGGGAGCAGAGCGATTGGGGGGAAAGCGTACAGGCGAGAGAGGGAAAACCAAAGTGGGTAGTGGGACATCTCTCGAGACGTGAATAGGGCCACAATAGATCCACTTCCATCGGTCCAAACCTCTCCCATATCGACCTCACCACATCTGGATGAAGTCTCCATTCCCTGGGCCTCAGCCCCTGCCTCAACAGGATGTCTGCTCCTTGATTCTGAACCCCCGGAACATACATTGCCCTGATAGACAGTATTTTCCCTTGGGAGCAAAAGTTAATCGGATGCCCCAATCTGTACGGAGGGCATGATCTGTCCCCCTTGTCAATTCAGATAAGCTACCACTGATGTAAGGTCCGATCATACCAGGACATGTTAACCCTTGATGTCTGGAGGGAAGCTCCTCAGAGCCCTGATCACAGCCAACATCTCTAGGCAATTTATATACCAAGAATGATGATGGTCCTGCCACAGACCCCTGGCAAAGAGGCCGTCCATGACCGTGCCCCAGCCAGTGAGGGTGGAAAATTGTGCCCTCCACCTGAGAAGCCGCATTGCGGGCTTCTGCATCATGAACGAGTGTTATAGAATCTGCAGATGATGAACAAAAAAGTGCCTCAGCAGTCTTGTTCTCATCCACGAGATCCTCCTGTGATCTACCGTGATCTAAGCCACCGTGCCGCCTCTATAGGAGGCCGAATTGAGGTGATCGCAAGCCTGGCCATCATCAGAAACTAATATAGTCAAGTGGGAGCACAGCACTCTAATAGGAAGTGCTTCACAGTGTTCACAGGCAGTGTTCAAGGTCGTGTGGTACAATCACAAGTCATTATGATTGAGTCAGGAGTCAGTGACAGCAAACCAATCACCTTCACATTTAAAGCAGCACTATGCAGTTTTTTACCTTAACTGAATAGCTTCAGAGTTATTGCAATGCTTATATGACTATTTTCGGGTTGAATGCAGGGCATCTCGTTTTTTACGTTGCCTATGAGTGGAAAAAAACACACTTGCAACTTTGAGCTGGCGGGCCTTCGGCCGCAGCATCAGGAAAAGTCGCGTGATATCAGGTCTCGCAATGTAACGAATTGCTTTACGGCAAGGAAGATCCACTAAAATGAGCATCAAACAGAAATAACCCGGCGGCGCTGTATACATTTGGTGTTCGAGGTGCATACAATACAGACTGCCGATAGTTCAACAGGACGCAGCTCTTAAAGGGGCCACACCTTATTTCCACTTGTTACAGCTTCCATCTTACTGAACAGGTACCAGTATACAAGGGGAGGGGATCAGGCCGTGAGTGCTATTTACGACAGTACAAGTACTCCACAGCGACTCCAGGGGTCACAGTTTGTAAAAGACGGAAATCCTGCATAGTGCTGCATTAAATTCCTTGGAATTTAAGGCGCAACAGGTCTCTCCCTACCAAGACCAAACGCTTCACAAACAGCTTTTTCCCCACAGCCATCAGGACTCTGAATTCCTCATTTTAGTTTAGCTTAGTTGTCTTCTCATGCACTATGCATGGTCAATTACCCACCGTATCTTGTATTGTTACATGTTGTGAAGTATATTGTCTACTTTTTTGTTTGTGTACGCATGATGTAGAGTCTAAACAAACTGTACCGAAAACAAATTCCACCGGCTTTGACGTGTGGCTAAATAAACAATCTAATCTAATCTCTGGTGGCGCAGGTATCAGAGCTCACCCAGCAAATCCAACTTCTGCAAGCTCCCACTGCATCCCACACCAGTTGTTCCCTCCACACCACCAGAGCCTCCTCCTTAGTTGGAGTCACGCCTCTGACTGCCTTGACCTACCCCAGAACTACGTTGAGGTGGTCAGAAGTGGGGGTGGGTGTAGTGCTATTCCACTGCTCTTCTGCAGACCACAAAATGCATCCCTGTGCATTTTCGTCTCATTGTTTATCCCCAGCCAAATGCAATTACGACATTGGTAACAGGGAGTTTTTGGTAGTCAAGTTCGCTTTGGAGGAATGCTTCAGAGGGGTCAGGGGTACCTTTTATCATCTGGACCCTAGAGTAAACATGAGTTTCCAAAAGATTGAACTACAAGCAGGCTCGATGGGCACTTTTTTTGTTTAGATTTTTCTCTCCCTTACCACCCGAGTTTCAGGACATCCAAGAACATCAAACCCGACTCTATATATCGTATTTTTGATCAATCTGAAAGCCCGTCTACTCCTGGGTGCGTTTTACACAAAACCCTATTTGCTTCCACACTTACATGGGAGGTCAAATGGAAGGTCAAACAACATTAGAAGGGGTAACGCCTACGCCCGGTTGCCCACCGAATCGCTTATTTGTGCTGGAGGAATTACGGTCTGATATCATCCAGTGGGGTCATTGCTCCAATGTGGTTTGTCATCCATGATTCAATCTCACTCGATTTTTTGTCAAGCAACGATTCTGGTGGCCACATATGGCTCGTGACATTCACAATTTTGTTTTAGCTTGCTCAGTTTGTGCCACTGGTAAGACCTCCAATTCGACCCCAGATGGGTTACTCCAATGGCTGCCTGTCCCTTACCGCCCTTCCACCCTCCCAGGGTAACACAGTCATTTTGACTGTGGTGGACCGGTTCTCGAAGGTGGCTTATTTTATTCCCTTACCAAAATTACCCTCAGCTAAGGAGACAGCGTTGACAGTCGTAGATCACGTCTTTCGCTTATTTGGCCTTCCGACAGATGTGTTCTCTGACAGGGGACCCCAGTTTGTGTCCAAATTTTGGCAAGAGTTTTGTAAATTACTGGGAGCAATGGTTAGTATGTCCTCAGGGTTTCTTCCCCAGAGCAATGGCCAAACTGAGAGAGCCAACCAGGATCTGGAAAGGATGTTGTGATGTTTGGTTTCAAGGAATCCTTCCTCATAGAGCCAACAACTGTCCATGATGGAGTACGCCCACAACCAGTGTCGGCCACGGGTCTGTCTCCGTTTGAATGTAGTTTAGGGTACCAGCCACCTATTTTTCCCAGTTTAGAATCCGAGGTCGCGGTCCCCTCCGCTCACACCTTCGTCCAGAGGTGTCACCACACTTGGGCTGGAGCCTGTGAGACTCTACTCCAGATGGGGGCACGCAACAAGGCCAAGGCTGATCTCCACTGGTCGAAGCCTCCTGTATACGTTGTTTGTCAAAAGGTGTGGCTTTCAATAAGGAACATTTCTCTCCGCTCAGTTTCTAATAAACTTCTCTCTCAAATTCATTGTCCCGTTCACTGTCACCAAAATCATTAGTCCGGTGGCAGTCCGCCTCAAATCAAGAATCAAATCCAAGATTTAGCCTGTGTTTCATTCTCACATTAATCCGCCAGTCTCGGCGGATTACATCCACACATATACACACAGTATCCTCACCTAGGGAAATATAGCAAATTTTAACTGTTTGATGCTTGAATCGTCACTATACAAATTCATGTATCATTTTAAACACCTCTAATTGGCCATTCTGCTCATGAACTCAAACATGTCTGTGATTGGCTACAGTGCTGCCAAAACATGTTGTACATAGAAACCTTTGGCACTCGTCCCGAGTGTAAACAGCCGCCTATCAGTAGTTACCAAGGGTGTTTGCCAATATATTATATTATTTCAACTGAGGGTGCTCTTGCATTTGTTTGAGGGCACTTAGCACCTCTAGCAACACCACAGAAAGAAAGAAGCTCAACAGCACAATTTGTTTCTTTTTGTTTCGTTCTCCACATGAAGTCCTCATCATAGTAACCATAACAGACAAGACAGACATATGGAGAAATATTATTTTTAGTTTTTCAGTTCCTCCTGGGAGCTTAGAAGAACTGATTGATACTGTTATGTCGGACTGAATTTACAGTCGCTCACCACTGAAGTGCTCTGGATAATGCATGACCTCTTGGCCTTTCAAGGAAGAGAAAACCTGCTAACATGCCTCTGCCTCAACAATAATATAAGTAATGTCTACATTATGTTTGGCTGCTAGCATGTTTTGATACTGCTATATGGTGTAAAGACTGTTTTTCTTAGATCTATGTATTCCCTATTACCTTAAAATGTTCCATGTGCAGTTAATTTACTTTGGAAAAAAATGTTTGACGTTTTATGACTGCATCTGGCCAAAATGGACTCACAGCTTGCAAGAACATTATATTAAACAGATGGCATCTTGGAACAATGCAAATATTCAGCAAATGTTGTTTTCACAAATATAAACAATTCAACCCAATAATGGGTGACTTCTATCACATTAAAAAATCTAACCTAATCAGCAGTTTGCTATTTTTCAGCCATTTGTCAGCCACATTTGTCAGTCTCTTTTGTTTAGATTTTTCTGTGGAAACCCTGTGGAAATATCCTGTGGAGCCATTTATCTTTTGAGTCAGATTTGTGACTCGTTCAGACTATTTTGTGAATCCATTTGAGAGTTTAAAAAGAAACGATTCAAACAAATGATTTGATCGCAAATTAAACAACACAATCAACAAACCACGTATCCATCTTTATCATTTTCTATGGTTTGAAATCATAAGTAAGGAAAGGGTCTGGAGAAATATATCTGAGTAAAGATAGCCACTTGCTAACAGAAGAGCTTAAAGTCAAAAAACTGAAAGCATGAGATACATTTTTACATACCAAATGCATGTTTTTTTTTCTATTTTTTTTCTAATTTACTTTCAATAATAATCCACCAGTGGTGAAGGAAGTATTGAATTTAAGTACTTAAGTAAAAGTACAAATAACTAGATGAATATTTACTTCAGTAAAAGTAGAAGTAACACAATGACAACCATACTCAAGTAAAAAGTATTAAAAGTAAAAGTACTTGCATAACAATTTATTCTCTTAATGACTATTTTCTAGTGATTAATAAAACATTTAATTCTAACTCATTCAACCTAATACTCATATAATGATGTTCAATAATGATGGAAAAAAAGTCACCATTTCTGAAACAAGCTTGCAACTAGGCAATATACACATCATGCTTATCCTTACTATATGCTAATAACTATGTTTGGCAGTAAACAAGAAACTATGTTTGGCAGTAAACAAGATAAATTTATGGTGTATGCTAATTCTGAACCTCTTGGCTTGCCATAATCCTAACCAAACCAAACATATATTACACACGGTGTGTTTCCTATGCATGTAAAAACAAATTTTCGCGTATATAAGTTGAACGATAAACACACTGCGTGCGAGACGTATTTAGTGTGACCGGGTTGATATACTGTATCTATGGCAACCAAACGTCACTGACGAGACAAACGTGCAACGAACGGA
>JAOTRC010000005.1:3305363-3318127 GCA_027497675.1 Cyprinella lutrensis
ACGCGTATCGGCATATCCCCATAGTGATTTGTGTTCTGCGCATGTTCTATTCGCAAGGAATCTTGGTCTTTTGAGTAAAGAAACTTCTCGGCACATACAAAAACCGCGTGGAGTATACCGGAAGTAAACATGGCGAGACGCACCACAGCATACTTTTGGATCAAGGTCAGTAACGTTACCAGCATCAAAGCGCAAACAAAGGCGATGCTATCTGCCCCGAATCGGAAATTACTTATATTGCGTCTTAAGGTTGTCCATACGTCTAGACGCTAACCTCGCATCGCCGTTTACATCGGGATATTGCAATTCCATGTATACAGGAGAAACTCTCTTTGCTCACGTGTGTAAACCGGTTATTCCTAATGTTTCAAAAACCCGAATAGTGACCTTAACCAGACCATAAACCGAAAATTGGCTGCATGTAAACATAGTCAGTATTGCAATATGTAAAATTCTAAAATGTAATACTAAACTAATATATTTTTCCATACTAACTATTGTAGCCCTTGGTCTTGTTAATGGAGTGGCCAGATGCATCAAACTTTGCCTGTTTGATCTCTGGCTATTACAAGCTATTTGTGGACCCTAAAAGGACAATCTACTGCAGGATACCTGGTCAGCCTTATATGATCAAGGCAGGTATGTTAGAACTGTTATTGTTGCAATTTCATTAAAATATATATATATAAAAAGTCATTGCATATCATTTTCTGAAAGTGCATTTGCTTTGCTTTCATCTTTCAATGACAAGCGGAACTAAAATATGTTGTGTTACAAATGCAGCTTGGGACATTTCAAAGCAAAATAGATGTAATAATGGTGAGAACATGTCCATGGAGGCATCTTAAATATATGCTGGTCATTAACTTTTTTCTAATAGTGAGAAAATCAATCAATAAATCATGACATGAATTAATCAGATTGCTTCCAAAAGGAATTTCTGATTATTGTAAAGATTTATCATGGCAATCACTCATAATTCCAGCTTGACCTCTCCATCTTCTTGAGCTCTCCACCTTCATCTTGAGTCAGTTCATGTGAATGTGACGGAAATTCTGATCTAGATAAATTCATCTGAAAGTTCATTAAATATATTATATTGTATTACAAATCCATGTACTGGATGTTGGCATCTCCTGTGGTCTGCCAAAGAGAAAGATCACAGCATACCATCACATCCCACAAGGCTTTTTTTCCATCTCTGAGAACTCAACAGATTCACGTTTGTCATCTGGACTCATTCACATCCATCATGTTTTCTACTCGTTCAACCACTCAGACAGTTCTGTCCTTTAGATTCCAGAAGCTCCCATCCCCAATTACGCTCCGGAGCCACTGTGTTAAGTGGGAGTCGTCGCGAAGAGAGAGAGGGGGCGTCGAGAGAGGCAACACAGAAGACATCAGCGTCACCCATATCTCAGCACCTTGGCCTGTGTCACATCCATTTAAAAGAGCAACAACAGATGCAAGAGCTTCAGATACAAGCAGAGCAGGAGCTTGACATTAATGAGAACCTTATCTCACAGGTACAGAGTCGCTTGCGCACAAAGTCTGATCCCACTCTAAAGAGCACTGAATCCGTGCCGGGAGAAGACGGTCCGACTGATGACAGTTCAAGCTTCAGGAACAGAGCGAAAACAATGGAGCCTAAACAGAGGTTTTTCTGTGACTCCTGCAAGGCAAAACTCCAAGCTGAAGGTTTGATTTCGGACACTGGGGAGGCTGGAAGACTCATTTTGCAGCAGTGCAAAAATGCATGTGCTACTCGCGAAGGAGGTGCTGTTGATCTCATCGCCTTACCACTACCTGGGAATGAGGATGATGAAGAGCTAGATGATGGAGCAGGAAAGCTGCAGCCTCCCCCTCCTGGCATAGCAGCTCCACCCCCAGGGTTTCGTGATAACAGCTCCGACGAAGATGACCCGAAAAAGGGTCGGAAAGGAATCAAAACCTCTGCTGCGGCGGCAAAGGGTCAAGAGGAAGTTCCTGTAACACTGATTGATAATGTGACCACTAGGACAGTTCAAGACCATGCTCAGGAGTTAGATGATGCATTAGTATCCACCCTCCAGGCGCTGGAAGCACTAGCTGCATCGGAGGATTACCCACACCATCACCAGCAGACACCACAGACAGCAGGTGGACATATGTACTATTAAAGTGCTGGTTCTTTAACATGTCTACGAGTAGATTAAACTTTTGAAAGTCAAGCAAATTGGAAAATCATAAGTATTCATTTAAAATGAGTGGTTTGTGCTCTTATTTTGATAAATTATCTTCAAGTTATAGTAGCCTGAAATTATCTTCAAATTATAGTAGACTAACATATAAATCTAGACTGTCCCAAAACAAGCATCAATGCAGTGTCAATGCAAACTACTCCTCAACAACAAAACAATAGATGAGTTGTGCATTAACAACATTTTTAGATTAGTTTAATATTTACTTTTGTTCGAACAACATTTTCTATCTGTAATTTTGCTTACCTGAAGAGCTTACGTGATTTCTTACGAGCATGGTTGTGTTTTGTTTCTGTTCCCTTACAGGGTTGATTGTGCTTGCTGCCATAACCCCTGAATCATCCCTAGACTCTGGACATGAGACAAATTCATCAGAGCTAACTGATGTGTCTGAGATGGTGTCTGCCATGAAGCAGCATCAGAACCAGGCTTATCTATTTGCCCACCACATCAACAAAGAGCGACTTTTCAGTCGACGAGACTTCCCCTTGTCAATCCCTGGCTGTACAACACAAGCAATTGGGGGAGGGGCTTTTTCAATGAGTCAGATCCGTGGAGGGTGTCCACCAAAGCCTGTGATCTTAAGTAAGACTGTGCCCTCGAAAGTTTGTCCCGGTCAAGAAATTATTCCCTCTGACAACTCTGTGGAGCAGGGGAAGAGCCATGAAGCAAAAAGTAAGAAGGATATAGAAACATCAGAAAAAGGCCCTGTAAAAGAGTGTTTGGAAGAGTCTGAACAACAGGCATCTGAAGAACTTAAAGCATCAGAACAAGTTTGTGCTCCCCAAGTCAAAACAGATCCATTGCCTATTGCTAATAAAGAAAAACCAAGCTCTATTACCTCAGAAGGTGTCCAGGAAAAAGATTCTGGTACAGTTGCCCTAGAAACTACCAGTATAGCCTTACCGGTTCTCTTGCCTGTGGACAAAACTGCATCTGCAAAAATTTGTTCAACAAATATGTGCCAAGATGCCGAGAATGCCTCTCTAAGTGAGACCACTAAGCCTTCAAGTTCAAAGGGCCTTCTGCCAGCTTCTGACTTGTTCTGTACATGTCCAGTACGACCAGAGCCTGGCCCACAGGTGCGTCTAAAAGATCCACAGGCCCCAAAAGTGGTAGTTTTTCACTCGTCTCCGACAGAAGATGAGCGTCTCCGTGCCAAAGGACTTCAGTTAGCCATCAACAAAGAGAACACAGAGAAGACATCTGATGCAAGCTTGGTGAAGCCCAGCACCCTGCCTCCTACTAAGTACTCACCAGTTATGCCCGTTAAAGCAGAACAGAAAGAGATGTCAGAGGCAAAGGCAGAGAACTCCCAGAGCAAAGCCCCTGTGGAACCACAGAAAACTCCTAAAAGTGTGCCTGTTCTGGTAGACCCAACACAAGTCTTAGGTTGTTTGGAAAAGGGAGCAACTATCCCAGGAGCCGAGTACAAGAAACAGGCAAATAACAAAGCCAAATCCCAGCGTAGTACTCCATTCCTGAGTTTTAGGAACTTAATTTCAGCCACTTTTCCAGCCCGTTTGCGCAGAGAAACAGATGAGCGTCGTGCACAGCTTCAAAAAGTCAGGCAGTACGAGCTAGAGTTTTTGGAGGAGCTTCTAAAACCTAAAACATCACAAGGAGAGTTCATTCCACAGGGATCCTCTCCCGTTCCATCATTTACCCCTTGTGCCTGCCAACTGCGCACAAGTCCTGTACAGAAAGTTCCTGGGATCTCGAGAGAACAGCGACGAAGCTGCGACTGTAAGAGAATGTGCCGCGGAATGCGTCTCCCAGATACAGCGGTTGGTTCTGCAACTGATCAGAGAGGAAGAGAGAGGGCAATCTCTAAAACACCCCCAGCAATTCCGAAGTCTCCACATGCTCAAGGAGAATTACGGAAACCTCAAACTTTGGAAATCAAAACCACTCGAATCCGCTCCACAAGCCTTGAGTCTAGGGAACCCAGAGATACAACTACATCATGCTTGCCTACTTGTACCACCCATTCAGAATGCATGAGTGCGCCACAATATAAAAAGCTGCAAAGGAGATATAGTATAGGGGAGATTGATAATAATGACAGCACTCCCCTATATGCTGAGGTTAAAACTACAAAGGCAAAGAGCCTTGAGAAAGAAATGGAAAGAGTGAGGGCCACTGGACTTAGACTTCCAACCCCAGTGGAGCCTGTACATAGTAAAGATGGGGATGTAAAGAAAAAAGGGATATTTTTTATTCAGGGAGAAGAGCTAATTCAGGAAAGTCGTGAGGGTACTGCTGAGGTGCTAGGGTTGCCAAGTGAGGATACTGAGGACAGAGAAAAATGTTGCTCTTTCTGCTTCTGTTATCGCAAATGTGAAGCTGCTGATGAGAGCAGTGAGAAAGATGAACTGTCTTATTCCATCCCCTTGCAGGTTTTGCCTGGAATGCATCTAGATTCAAGGGCAATGCCCGTAGTCAGCAAAACTCTCCAGGTACTTCATGCAGAGGATTGCAGTGGGGAAGAGGAGGAGGCAGAAGAAGAAGAAGAGGAGCCACAAACACAGAGGATTGATCTGCGGGCCAGTGGGAACCTGGAAACTAGCTTGGCAAGAGTACAATCCTTGCAGGGCAAAATATTCTCGCTACCTGATGGATTCCTAAACGCACAACTTGATGCCAATGAACTGCTCTCAATTTTAAGGCAGTGTGCCATTAGTCCCCAAATAGAGGGGGAACCTCGTATCCCCCCTGCAAGACTGGCAGAGTACAAGCAAGAACTTGCAGTCCGTTTTAAAGAGTTCAGGGCATCATGTAGACGAGTGGCAAGTGTTGAGAAAAGTCCCTCACGAATGCTAAGTGCCGTCACAGCTAGCTTCCAGGTGCTGTGTAACCTTACTCATACATTCATTCGGCTGGTCAGGAGTGTACGATCTGAAACTCAAAAACTACAGCTTTTACGTAAGGTAGAGGAGGTAGCTGTCAACTACACCCTTCTTCTTCGGGCTGCTGAGGAGGCAATGGGACATTCTAGTAGCCTCCCTAATAAGAGTGCAAGTCCTCAGCTCCATACATCCACCAACATGGGTTCTCTTAATCGCTCAATCAAAACCTTGGCCAGCAAGTAATGACTCATTTACATGGGATTTTGAGGCAGGCCGGAAAGACAGCTGCTCAACACTCTGGCAGGAATCTCTTCGGGTCATTCATTGGTTTACATTTTTACTCGCCTTTCTTTTCACTGCCTGCTAAATTCCATAGCTGCATAACTATCTACTGTTATATGTTTATGAAGATTGTGCCAACTTGTACTCCTCACAAAGTATATTTGACATTATATGTGCACAGAATTGAAAAAGAAAAAAAATACTACTGATCCTGTGCTTTATGGGTGATCAACAGGGCTGTTCACTCTCATGTCCTTAGAGAAAGGGTACTGTGAAATGGACTTAGTTTTTGTATGTTTAGTTGTTCCTATATCTAAATCACAAAATTACATTGGGAAGGGCTGGTAGGGATTGGGCCTTAGTTATTTTGTGTCCTAAGAATGGTTTCTATAATATATTATGGGAAAAATTATATTATCACTATTGCAATTACTGTAGACAGTATAGCTACATAATCTAAAAAAATAAAATCACAGAAAAAGTAATGCTAACAGATTTTGTAAATTAGATAGAGAGAGAAATGGTAATTTGTTAATGTGCTTGCTTTTCAATTTTGTTTGTTGTGACATGACATACTCCCTTTTCACAATATCATATTCACAATGTCTGGATTTGTATCTCTGCAAGGGTCTGAATTGACACTTTTTTAAATTAATATTTATGAACACAAGAGCCCACTAACAAGACAGAGGAAGGAAACACCTGCCCAGGGTAGACAATGTAGCAAATTCAAATTCACCAGAATATTAATTGAAAGGATACAGTG
Organism: Cyprinella lutrensis; assembly: GCA_027497675.1. Lineage (NCBI taxonomy): Eukaryota > Metazoa > Chordata > Actinopteri > Cypriniformes > Leuciscidae > Cyprinella > Cyprinella lutrensis. The sequence continues at coordinate 3,311,501 of JAOTRC010000005.1, forward strand.
GTTGATCTAAGACCAAAAGGAAAAAGGAAGCTCCTGTTTTCTAATGCACAATAAATAAATAAAGAAATAAATTTTCACTCTCACACCCACATAGTCATCCAGCTCCATACCTCATACATGTAGAGGCAAAACATTTTTTTTTTTGTATTGGAGGAGTGGGCTGTGTTCTTAATAGCCTCAAAATTTTGTGCAATCACTAAGCAAATGCTTGAGTATATAATTTATTATTTTTTTCACATATAGCATATATAAGTACACAGATTGTTTCACAGTAATTTTTTTTTGGAATATTGCTTTAATGTTTTTCTTCTCTCCGATAATTTGAAATGTCTTATTGTAGGAAACTTAATTTTTTAATTTTCATGTGATGTCATTCATTGTGCACTCCTGAGAACATAATCCCTCCACCCTCACCCTAACACACCCACACAGAATAGTTTTATATGTATTTTAATAAAACCAACTGCTGTCTTATGTCTGAAAACTTTTCTGTCTCCTCTTCCAATCAAGGACATAAATGGTTAAACTGTGGTCTTATAATCCATATACGGCTCTACTTTGAAGTTTAAACAATTAACATCTCATTGTTTTGGTGTCTTGCATGTTATCCCTTCTTTAAAATAGAATTTAAACGAAGTGGGCTCTGTCAAGCCAGCACCCGAAAGGCTGTTTAATGCTAGATTTAGATTAACTTGTATCATTAAAAGGTCAGCAATAGTACAGACAGAATGTTTTACAATATTTCCATATAAAAGTATAATTATTCTATGCTCAACTTAACAAAAAACATTGTAAGGAACATATTTGTGAAGCTTAAAATCATTTTTCAGAATAACTAACATTGCATATATTTATCAAAATATTTTTTTTAGAGAAATCACAACATGTATCTTATAATTTATAGAATATATACCGGAGACAAATTAATAGTAACTATATTTTAGAGTGTAATAAAGCACGGGACCTGTTTATTTTTATAAAATACATTACAGTAAACAATATCATCAAGTTTATACATGTTTTTATTTTTTAAACATATTTTCTGTCAAAGACTAGTTGCATTGCCAAAATGAGATTTGTCCCTATGCTTCATTTTTGTTGTATGTGGTCATATTCAGTTCTTTGAGTTCTTGTCAGTGTTTTTGCTTCACTGTGGTCTTTTTGTGTGTAAGGTCATGTTTAAAGCAATAAAGAGTATTAAAAGTAACGTTTTCAGCATAGTTTTGGCTATGAATCCACTGGTTGAGTTCATAATGTGCACTCTGAAAAAATATTATTCATATACTGATATTGACTTACACCCTTATCGGTCGGTAACACTATGAAAAGTATACCACAGCAAAGCACTTATCCTTTGTAAACTATTATAATCAATTCATAGTTTATAAATTGTAGTTTGTACATTGTTATTACATTATGAATAGTAGGGCTGACCCCGACTAAAGATTTTTCGAGTCAACTAGTAGTCGTTTGTTAAAGCTTTAATCAACTAATTGCACGTCTATAATAATTTAATTATTTAAATATATACTAAGGAGAATACTAAACCATAATGAGCGTTTAAAATATAGCCTATTCCGCACTCAAACACACACATAAAGCAAAGCACCGTCAAAAGTAATGATTATCAATGAGTGGGGAAAAATAGCAAGGAGATATTTGAAATTATTTATTAATAAATGAGTTCCCTTTCGGTCAGTCACTATAACGTAGGTCATGACTATCCAATAGGAATCTCGCTAGAGAGACCAATCTACTTCGAGTAAAACTAAAATAAGCCAATGCACATTGGCATGCAGTAATTTGGATCAGCTGTGCAGCCTCGCAGCACGGGTATTTAACAAGCAGCTGTTGCGATTGCACACTAGCTTTTTGCTTCGGAGCCAAGTACTTCGTATGCTGACTATACAGAGTGAAGATGCAAGGCTCTTCTGGATCTCTCCACTTTGGTGCAGCCGTAACAGCACAGCAGCTGTTTTCACAGATGGTTAAGTGCGCCGTCAGCGCGTTCAACAGACATTTTCACAGCTGGTAAGACCAGCGAGAGAGAACAGCACACAGGCAGGTGCACATTCCTGTCTGTGTTCACAGTGACAGTTCCCCTGTGTGCTTCAGCACCAAGGAGAGCAGTCCCTAACAGAGCTTACACAGTCTTTTTCAAAAAAAAAAAAAAAAAAAAGAATGATAGGATGACGTTCTATCTGTGTGTTTCTGGATGTGGTCGTTACCTGGGATCACAGGATAGTCACGATCACTGCCTCCTGTGTCTGGACCTCGGACACGCTGAGGCAGCATTTGTGGATGAGTCATGTACCCAGTGTTGGAAGATGACCATCTTAGAGCTCGATACTCTCGTTCCTGCAAAGGGGCGGAGTTCCCGTGCCTCCGTCTCACTCCAATCCTCCTCAGAGGGTTGCTTTAGGCAGTGACATGAGAGACCTGAAGGATTACAGTGAGGGCGCTTCCTTTGGGGAACCAACCGCCTAGGAACCCTCACTCCTTTGTTTCATAGGGCGCTACACAAGAAGATCAAATGTCGATCGCTGCATCGGAGGGTGGGTCAGACTCCTTTGGGTGTGCTAGCTGTGCCCGGAGTCGAACCCACAGATGACAGCCATGCTTTCCGGGGATGCAGTCAGGATCGGGCTTGAGTGGAACCTTCCTCTGTGTCCCGAGCCCTCGAGGCTGGACAATTGGTATCTTGGTGTGCAGCGTGCTGGTTCTCAGCAACCTACCCCAGTACCTTTCTTCCCGGAGGTGCATGAGGAGCTCACGGGGACATGGACTCTCTTACTACCAGAAACCGTCTCAGTGGCCACTCTTCCCTCACCATTCTTGATGGCGGGGCAGTTAAGGGATACACGCGTGTCCTGCAAGTAGAGCGGGCCGTTGCAATTCAGCTGTGCCCTAAATCCACTCGGTGCAGAGAACTGTGTCTTCCTTCCCAGCCCTGTAGGTACTCATCAGACCTATTCGACGAGGCTTACAAATCCTGTGGGGAAGCTCCCTCTGCCATGCACGCCATAGAGTTGCTGCAGTCCATCAGGCCAAGGCACTGAAGGTCCTGCACGAGGGTGGTCAGAACTTTAAGCCACCACGGACGAAGGTCACCGTGCGGTCAGTGGGTCGTGTGATGTACACATTGGTAGTCCAGGAACGCCAACTCTGACTGTGTCTGGCCGACATGTGGCAGACTGACAAGCCCCTGTTCCTTAACTCCCAGTGTCCCATACTGGCCTCTTCGGCGACGCAGTCGAGAACTTCGCCCAGCAGTTCTCGGCTGTACAAAAGCAGACAGAGGCAATCAAATACATTCTGCTGTGGTGGTCAGTTACTGCCTCTACCCCACCGCCCGTGGCTCCTCAGTCTGCTCACCGCCGGGGGCATTCTCCTGCGCCTGCCCCTGCTCCCGCGCATCAGAAGCAGCCTCCACCTAAACGGCGCCGTGTAGCCAGTCGCAGGCAGGCCACCCCGCCTGTCCAGGCCCCTTCCAAGAAGGGAGGCAAAGCCAGAGGTAAACGGCCCCAAGACGGGCGACCCGGAGATGGATGGAACTGCTTTCCAGGAGACGGTGACTGCACCACTCCTCCCTGGAAGAGGACTGGATGGAAAATCTTCTGTTTGTGTTCCACCGCTGGCCTCAAATACCAGCGGTACCCAAACTTTCAATAAAAGAGCAGTTTCCTTCATCTCTGGGTCCGAAGAGGGCTCAGAGAGCAGTGGGAGGAGAGAATCCTCACCACTCTCATCCGCCTATTGCCAGCGGGCAGCAGTGTGCGGTCCAAGAACTCCACTGAGCCACCTCCTGCCCCGTGGAACCAGGTAAGTGTTGCAGAGCAAACTCAGACCCCACTACAGGCAACCTCCCAGAGAGAGCCTCCCGAGCCACATCCCTGTGTTCCACCTCGCTGCCCCACTCCGGGTACCCCACAACGCGACCAAATACAAAAACGCACTGCAAATACTCCCAACGCAACCAAATACAGAAACACACTTCAAATACTCAAAACGCAGCCAAATACAGAAACACACTGCAAATAGTCACAACGCAAGCAAATAAAGAAACACACTGCACATACTCACAACGCAACCAAATTCAGAAACATACTGCAAATACTCACAACACAATCAAATGCAGAAACATGCTTCAAATACTCACAGCGCAATATATATTACAGAAACACACAGCAAATACACAAAATGCATATACGATTAGGATGTTAAAATAAACAAAAAACTTCACTTTTCAAGTCAACAACACACTGACAAGTAAACAATAAGCAGTCCCAGCCAGGTTTGTCACTTGAGGTCCGATGAATGGGGTTCGCTTAGAAGCCTCTCATCTTCAAAAGAAATAAAATGAGCCAATGGCAAGGAAATGCCAAGGATCTGAGGAATTCGCATGGCGTAACTCCACCCCACCGCGTGGGTATAACGCCAGCAATATGCAGATATGTTTTCGCTTCAGAGCCAAAAAGTTCTCTTCACTCCTGCAGCCTATTCTCTGACTATCTTCAAGAATCTTCTAGACAAGAGCTTGAAGTTAGTGTTGGTATGATGGCGAGTTCCAGCGAGTTTCACATTCCTGCCTGTTGAACTGAACAGCGTGTGAGTTCTTATGATACTTCTTATGATACTTATGATCACTTCTTATGATAAGATTCGTTCATTTTGATGAATGAGTTCGAACAGGAGAGTCATGAAAAATCCTGGAATGTTTTCCTCAAAAACCTTAATTTCTTTTCGACTGAAGAAAGAACGACATGGACATCTTGGATGACATGGGAGTGAGTAAATTATCAGCAAAAGTTTTTTTAAAAGTGAACTACTGCTTTAAGGCTGATGATTGGTTTTAGGGGGAGGCGAACCCAAATCATTTCTATCCGGACGTGCATGAAGAGGTTATGAGATCATGGGAGTCTCCTTTGACTTTTCACGACTTCTCAGCAGCCTCTTCCGCCTTCTCTGCCCTTGCAGAGGTCGCGGCCAAATGTAAACTGGGGTTCCCCCGTGGAATGTTCTGTGGCAACACATCGGTGTCCCCACAGCACCAGTTCTCGGCTGCCCAGAAAGCAGACTGAGGCTACCAAACATGTTCTGACACCACGGCAGCTGGCTGCCCAGCCAAAGGCTAGACGCCTCAGTCCGCTTGCCGGCAAATGCGCCACCCCCTCATGCGATTTCCACCCCCTCCCTCTCCGCCCGCACCGTGGAGGTGGTCGCAGGAAGGCGCCCCTGCCCGTACCAGCCCCGCAGCCTGCTGAACGGCAGGTGATGCGGTGCTCTCGTTACGGGCAGCTCAGATGTGAGTTGCGGTTCTTTCAGGAAGTGGTTGCAGGACCACTCGGTGGATGGCCGGGATGAATCTCATCTCCAAAGAGCTGCATCCCATCTCTGAGCCCCTAGAGGGTGCAGATGGCAGCCTCATCACTCTCGTCCCCCTCTGTCACCAGACCCCTGACAGAGCAGGCCCCCATGGAACGCTGGTCCTTTGCTGGCCTCCTTTGTCAGGACGTGGCTAATGACCATGCCCTCGCACCGCTATGGTCTGGTCTGGTCATTCTGCCTCGCTGCACCAATAAGTGGGAAGTCTGTGGTTCCCTTTACCCCACTGGTACAGTCCATGGGAGCCTGGCTAGAGCTTCCCTACCTGTCTAGCTGGGTCATCCAAACTATCAGGCTCGACTATGCGATCAGTTCACAGTCTCCTCCCTGCTTCAGAAGATTCCGCTTCACTAATATTCTCACGTGATCCTGAGACCTCGGCCTGGATATGTGCCCAAGGTTCCCACCACTCCCTTCGGGACAAGGTGGTGAACCTGCAAGCGCTGGCGCTGGAGGAGGCAGACCCAGCCTTTGCTTTGCTCTGCTCTGTCAGTACATGCTCTCCAGACGTGTAGTGGTAAAAAAAGAAGTGGGTAAACTATAAATTCTGGTGGACCACAACATGGTCACCCGGTAAGGTGGGCCACTGCCTACCGGTGTATGTGTATGCTGATGACATTGCTACAGGCTATCATTAGATGGTACTACAAAGGGAATCACTGGTTGTTCCCTCATCATAGGTCACACAATCACTATTCAATTCATACATTAATCTAAGTTCTTGTTAAAGAGACGCAAGAAGGAATAATATGGTTGAAATTAAGGCTGGGCGATAAAACGTTAACGATATGTATCACAATAGACATGTGATCGATATCAATAAAAAATGTGTTCGATAAAACGTTCAATTTTTTTTCTTCGGAAAAAAAAACACATGTTGCGAAGCAAGTTTCGTTGCATTAACAAAGCCACTCACTCTCCGGTAACCAAGCAACGTAGGGAGTGACACGCTAACAGGCAATCATGTAGCGGTGTCAGTTTGGTTGCGCCATTTCGTTGTCTCGTGCTTCTGGATTCCTCTTAAGTAACCTGCGATTGATAAGCAGAAAATGAGTGCCCTTCATCTGCATGCCATGCAGGCTAGAATTGCAGACTGATCTCATGAAGTAGAATGTTTATGACACGGCAATTCGTATTTCCATTTTCGGCATACTATCAACACACGTAATCGCTTTTCAGCGTGTTTATGAACGCCGTTGACTTAACGTTATTACTGTATATATAAATATATGACTTACCTCA
>JAOTRC010000005.1:3451149-3463304 GCA_027497675.1 Cyprinella lutrensis
GATGAGAATGCGTTGAAATACAAAGAAAATCAAACTTTTCTCAAGTGCCAAGCGTTGGAATATGACGGAAGTCAACAAAGCTTTCAACAAATGGAGAGATCTCTGGTCTGCTCTAGGGCTCAAACGGGTCCTATACAAAGTAATAACTTATATAATTCCAGCCCGTTCTCATCCTTTAACGTCATATAGAACGCTATATGCAAAAACGGTGCTATACTACGCAAATGGCACCCTTTATCGTTAATATAACACGCGAACCCAAGACGTCATAAATCCTGTAGCGTGAATATGACATGGCGACCCTACACCACACCTAAACAGTTGAACATGGAGATAGCCCTCACCCCTTGTTCCTGTCTCCCTTCATGGACCTGGCCCACCATCCCTCCCCCTGATCCTCCCCTGGTTTTTTGGACTGCCTTTGTTGGATTTTTTTTACCTTCTGTCTGACTTGGATTATGATCATGGATTCCCCAATGAATTGCTATTGGATCTTACCCTACTTGTTTGTGTGCATTACGAGACAAACAATTACTCACTATCACTTCGTCTTTAGTGACTTTGCCTTCCAAATAAAAGTACAAGAACGTTTTGCAGCAATGTTTTATTTTGAGATGAATTGAGAGCGTTTAATTAGAAAAGTTCTGAAAGACATTCAAAAGAGTCTGTGCATCTCTTCGTTGCAGATTCTTTGTATGCACTATTTTCACTGTCAACTTTCCTCTTTAGACTCTTTGATAGTGCCATTTTCTCTCACCTGCTAGCTTAAATGTTAACATCACTCTGCACAGGGCTTAATAGCGTATCTCCAGCATGCAAACTATTAAAAAAATGTAGTTTAGTACACGAGGATACCAAGGAGTAGATCAAGTGTAAAAGTAGATTTTGACAAATAATTATTACAATAATTTAGGCTCCATTGTGAAACAAGCTAATTAAAATGATACACATTATTCACAACATGGAAAGAGGAAATAAAACATAGTTTGTTAAGAGAATGACTCAAAATGCCATTAATGGTCTTATTCACATCTTTTATTTAATGAGTTATTATATTTTTATCCATTCCGCATTTCCAACATATGTGTGTTTTAGCAAGATGTTGCAAGGTGGCGAATGAAGATACTTGCCAGGTTACGTGTCACTAATGCTTTGTTAATTTATCCAGTGTAAAACCCAGACACTGCCACACAAATGTGGCTTTTTGTTAATGACTGTCCTACTACAGGATACCACAGAGTAAATTTTTTTACAGCCGATATTTTTTTTTTATGTGTGTTTGGTTCTGTCCTGTGATTGTATTGTCTGTTTGTTTGAAAATTGAAAATGAACAATAAATATAATAATAATTAAATTTTTTTTTCGATTTTCCAAACCTGAGAGACCCCACACACGGCGATAAAAAAATCACGGGTCAAACAGTTTTGGTCGTACAGTGTGTGGTGCGCAGCCACACTGCAATATCAACACATCACACACAAACCCATTTGACTACCGAGCATTCCCAGGTCAGACGGAAAATCTCACAAAATCCCTCAACATCAAACGTGACTTAAGAGTAAACAATCATGGCAAACGAAGAGGATGCAGTGGCGATAATGTGTAGTTTGTTTTTAACATAAAAAAAAAACATTCTCAAAAGAACCGGACCACCGGACTTTCTGGTGCGCCATACCGCCGGGTGCTGGCTGTTTTGATTTTGTTTCCCGCCAGTGCTTCCTCTGCGCCTCGTCAACTTGCTTTCTGATTGGCTACACGCCACAGTTCACAGGCTGCGTGCTCCGGGGGACACCACACACAAGGAGAAATCGGGCCGAAAAAATCCAACATGTTGGATATCCCCAATTTGAGATCGGAGTGGTCCCGGCATCCTTCCGAGCAGACAAGAGCAGTCCTAACACACCACACACGGCAGTAATATCTGATCAGATTATTTTACGATAATCGGAGCATCCTTAAGATTGTTGGAAGGGGTGAATCGGGGCTAAAATCTGCCTAATAATCCTATCGTGTGTACCAGGCTTAACAGCTCCCAACTAGTAACAAAAGACACTGTAACAGTCTGTCACAGGCAATTTTAGTTTTTTCATCAATTTTTCATCAATTAATTTCTTAAATTATCCTTTGACTATGTGGAGACTCTCCTTATATTAATACATAATGATGGATTTAAAAGTTAATGGCCAAACGTTAATTTAATTTACAAAAGTCCACATTGTTTTGTTGCAGATTAAATATATCACGGATAGCATTATATAAATATTTCTATCAGATTAAACTTTGATTATTGTTCACTCAAACCTTTATACCTCTCTATCTATCTCTCACTGTCGGTTGCGCGACACTTATCATTACGTCTTTGTAGTTGTGAATTGGATGCTTACTCCAAAGCGCAATGGGTTGTTGGTAATATTAGACTTTATGGTGTGCACGGATCCACTCTTCGAAAATGTACCGGAAATAGTAGATCATTCTGGGACGTTTGACATACTTTTTTCAAAATACGGGACACATTTATTCTAATCTTACATACTATTAGGATGAATAGTATGGCAATGGGGTGCAGGACAGGTGTAAATGAGTACATGTGTCTCTCATTCACTTGTGATCTGATCTTGGGTTACGACTCTAACGCTTGTTCCCTAAAATGGGTACGAGACACTGCGTTGGAATGCCGCTTCGGGGAACGCTCTTAGCGTAACGCGTCTGAAGTATGAATTAAAACTAATCAAATCCTGATTGGTGCTGCGTCATAACGTAACATGTGAGGGCAAACACAGAAGCTACAAAGGGACGCTGGCACAAAACAGAGTTAGCTTCTGCAATGTAGCAGGTCGCTCCCAGGTGTGGGAAAGGGATGTAGTTTCTCATTCCCTTCTCAGGGAACTTGCACTGCGTCGGAAAACAACACATTGGGGAACGAATACCTAGTATGCCACAACATACCCCGCCTGTCCTAGTGTGAAGCTGTCACAGTCACAATAGGATGAGGGCACTCCTGCACCCGGCAAAAAAGGGAGGTCCAGACTACAAAATCCAACCGTACAACACTTCCTGGATGGGGGCCCCTGAGAGGAGGGCTCTAGAGGACACCATACCTCTGGTTGAGTGAGCCGTCATGGCCAAAGGTGAAGGCAAACTGCGCACCTGATAGGCCAGGAAAATAGTCTGAACTATTTAGTACTATTCAGCCAGAAGCCCCTTCTTGGGTGACCTGAAACACACCAGCAACTAGTCCGACTTCCGCCATTGAGAAGATGAACATAAATATTTAGTAGCTTTATATTATTTAGAGGTCTGACAGGGCAGAGCAGATGAAGTCTCTCATCTTCCGCTGTCATATGAGGTGGAGGATGATAAGCTTGGAGAACTGTTGGACGTGCCGTATTAGAAGGCACTTTAGCCAGGCTTGCGATGCAAGAAAGCCGTAACTCTTCCAGGAGCAAACTCCAGGCAATCGGGAGATAAAGATAGGGCCTGAAGATCTCCTACTCTTTTAAGAGACGTGATTACTAAGAGAAAAGCTACCTTGAGTGAAAGTTTCTTGGCCTCAGCCATCTCTAAAGGTTCGAAGGGGGCCTTGACCAGCCCTTCGAGAACCACTGCCAGATCCCAGGTGGGAACTCTGATCTGAGTCGCAGGTCTCATCCTCCAAACCCCACGGAGGAATCGTACGACCAGCTGATGTCTTCCCAAAGGGCTATCACCCAGAGGAGTGTGGAAAGCCGCAACATACACCTTGAGTGTGAACGGGGTAAGTCTAGCAGAGAAGCGATTGTTGTTAAGAAGTCCTAACAGCTTCTGAAGCCTAAAATGACAAATGGAACACCATACGGTCTCAAGAACTTAAAGGGATAATTCGCCCAAAAATGGTGTATATGACATTTCTTCTTTCAGATGAAATCAATTGGAGTTATATTAAAATATGACCTGTCTCCTCTAAACTTTATAATGTGTCATTCTGAAACGCGACAGAAAATGAACTGTAACTCAGTGAACGTTTGTCACACAAACTTGAGACATATGTATTTACAAAGTCTCTTTCTTAAAATTATGTCAGTTATTGTATATCAAAAACAAATATTCTCTAAGTAATCCGTATGAAAGCAACGACATGTACAGTTTCTCAAACGCTTCCTTATTAACTCTGTGACCACACCCACGTGCGCATGAGCAATTGACATGTAAATTGTCCACATGAAGAAAGGCAGAACTGTAAATGCCCTATCCCCTCAAAACAAAACAAAATCAGAGACTTCAGTAACGTACTCCTCTGCTTTTCATTGAGTTTGGAAGACACGTGTTTGTGCTGTGCTGTTTACTTGGATTTACATCAGAAGAATTAGAAGAAAGAAAGATTTTTACGGTAAGACATGTCCACTCATAATAGTAAGCATGTTATTGTTATAAAAACTACATTCGGGGTGTAATGGTTCACAAAATTCATGGTTCGGTTCGATACGATACAGTGGTGTCACGGTTCGGTACTTTTTTCTAAACAGCAAAAAGAAAGAAATGCCAGAGAAATGTCCTATTTATTAAAAGAAATGTTATTTTTAAAATAAGTGTGAGTTTTACTACATCTTGAAACTTTTAGTTTTATAAATGGGGGTAATGTTTGAAAGATGAACAAATAATGTTTTGGTCATCATATTAAAAATAACATTTAAATATAATATTTTTTGAGTTTTGAAATTTCTGGAAAAAGATGTGTGACATACTTGAAATCATTTTACTATTTCTACCCAACTGGATTTGGTTACAAGTTAGTGTTATTACATTAAATCCATGGTGAATGTTGCTGATCTGTGTACTTGTGGCCTATAACTAGTTTATTCATGGCACAATGTTTGCACGTCAGCGCTGTTTGATCTGTTAATAACAGAGAAATGTGAATGTTTCTCACTAGATCTTTCAGCTATGTTATTACTTCAGTGGCCAATTCAAATGCTTTGTTTACTGGATCTCTTAGCGCTGTGTATAAAAGTGTCGCTTGATCAAGATCGGCTCGCACTGCACTGACATTGATCCAAACTGATTAAACATTCCGTAAAGCACAAAATAATGAGTTTCGGTCCACTTTCATTATGTTTATATTTTGTTCGGATTTTGGTCGGCAGGAAAAATGGCCCAACCATTTTTTAAAGATTAGAGACTCAATGAACAACATTTCAATACTAAATTATAAAGGCTGCCTCATAGACTACTGTCTCAAACACAAATAAAAGCACAGGCTTTGAAGTTTTACAGTATTTGTTTTGTTCACATTACATTTTTATTGTTAGTTTGAATTAATTTGACAGACAGCATTCACTGATGTTGATCAAGCTAGCGCCATTCAGAGCTGCCAACTCTAACGAATTCACCGTGAGATACGCAATCGACACTTTTCACACGCTCTCACGCCACACATCAATTTTGTCACGCACAGAAAAGGACACGGAGACCGACAAACTAGACATAGGTTAGTTATGATATAAATAAAAAAATCTCAGCTCTCAGATTCTGTCAATTTTATTACGCAATTCAAACAATAAATACAGTTTTGGCGCTTGTAAATGTTACACCACAGATCCCTAGCGCACGTGAACCGATCATCTCTACTAGCTAATGGTAAAAGAACACAAACACTGTTGAAAGATACAGTATGCTACACCTTACCAAAATGTAATCCACATTCATAATGTCAATGTCAATCATTTGTTTAACTCTTCCCTGAACTGAAATATAGTAGTAGGCTGTATTTTCCACACGATTGACATCAGGTTCAAGTACACCCACAAGCCGTATGAGTTATTCGTGTATTGCAATTTGGCTGGTGGTAATGTTGCCCACCCGCATATCGCCTCCCATGGCTGAAACTGGTATTATGACACCTGCCGGGCCGGGACTAGTAATTTAGCATGCTAATTCAGGTTAATATCTTGGCAGCACTATAACTTGTCATTTTTTTATGACATCAACCTTATTTCTTCTCATTCTTTTGATGCGTGTAGATCTTTTTTTTTTGGATATTTTAACCTCAATTTTTACAGATGGCACCTTTAAAAACTACAACTGAACAAAGTTAGCTTAATATATTATTAAATAATGAAACTAACATTGGCAAGTCTTCCACAGAGCAATCACGCCATCCAGCGTTATGTTATTCCCAGATAACAACCGCTGACACAGGCTCATCTTGTTTACTGAAGTCAGCAGCTCTATACGCTTTCTTGGAACATTTTACCTTCTGGCTGATACAGGATCCCTCCGCTTCACGTCAGTGTCCTCATCACCCTGTCGGAGGTTATTCTGAGATAACAACCATCTGGATGTACACAGTGTTGCCAACTATTTTCAAACGAAAGTAGCTAACGCCTTCCCTAAAAGTCGCTAAATGTCGCTAGATGACGTCATACGTTAATTAGCATATTCTGACGTCATCACGTCGTACTTGCGTTCCTCTTGCCTAATGTGTTTTCTCTATAAATTAATGCTCAGCTGACATATTGTATTTAATATATTATAATATAATATAGCCGAATGTAAAATAAAGCTATTCTCATTTCCTATATATTTTTTGTCACACAGAACGAGTTGATATATCATATATAGGCCTAGTGAATGACAAAAAAGTAATACTGTAAGCACAAGAAAAGAAACTAAATTGTTTAAATAAAAAACATTATTATTTAAAGAAAGCAGATTCACTGCTCATTCGCGTCTGTCAGTGGACGTGCGTTCAACAGATGATATTGTAACAGATATCCTTTCAGCCATTGACTGAACATGGTAGACGTAGAGTGAGTGACGGCAGGGAGAAAGCAAGAAGTCGGGGTCTGAAAAGTTGCTAAAAATAGCGACTCATTTGCGCGATTTTTTTGCAGTTTGTACGCGGAGGAGAACATCTCTTATTCTCTACAGCTGGGAGGGGCTGCTGCGTGAGGATTGGGCCACCTGTGAGTGATTTGGGACCCACGGCAGCACCCGCTGCTCGTTGAGATGAGGAAAAACGATATGTGCTTTCACGTCAGAGAGTCTCCAAAAGTCTCTAATAACACCATAAAAAGTCGTTAGATTTGTCGCTAGTCGCTTTTTTGAAAATTTGTCGCTAGAGGGGTCTGAATACTCGCTAAATATAGCGACAAAATCGCTAAGTTGGCACCATTGCGAGATGAGTTGAAACTCATTATAATATGCAAAACTGTTATCCACTCACAGCAGTGGGCATTTGCTTCCAAGTCTTCAGTGCGAAACGCCCATAAAAACTGAGCGTTTTTTAGCTAGGCTCAAAACTAGGGTAGAAAATAGCCTATTACTTATTCATTTTAATGTTTTTGAATGCAAAAACCAAGCGAACGTTGTAAATTGACCTCAGACAACTATATAATAAAATGTAAAAAGCCAGTTGATGACCCCTTTAATGGTGTTATGATATTGACTGAATATATAAAAATAAAGAGTAAGCATTATTTATATTACCCTTAAAATTTGTTAAAGAAAATTGTGCGTATAGAAATGTATTGCAATTGCTGAGTGGATTTTTTTATAATTGTCCCTTTCTAGTGTCGTGTTGTTCATATATTACCGGGGGACACTTGAGACAACTGAGGGACAAATCATTTCTATGTTCATTGACTGTGTTACAGCTGCATCTAGAAATTAGCATTCTTTAAATATTAAATAACTTCTTGAACTGGGCATGACTGTGATGACAATATTTTCACATTCATTGCTGTGCATACACATACATAAGCGCACACACAGACACACTGAGTCATGTTCTTATAACACATTCAAGTTGATGATAGTGCTGTAAAAATGTGCCACAGACAGCAGATGGACTGGCTGGAAAAGAGTTGAGGAAAATATATTTAAACCCACTTATAGACCTTACCAAATCAACAACGAAAGGCAGTTTGCTTTCATGGGTTCACTTGACACTACATCAATAGCTGATACGATGGGAACTAGGTGTGAAGATCATCTGATGATGATTGTCTGAAGCCTAAAACGCAACACACTAATTGGCTGCTGGTACTAATTCCGCCATCTAAGGTTAGAAGTCACTGTAAAAAAAGGACATCCTCATGGCATCACTCCTCAGATTTCCTCTGTTAAGATCTGCTTGTGTATTAGTTGCTTTGAATGATTGGATTCATTCGTTTTCAGCATTATTTTTCTCCCAATAGTGGGAAATGGTGGCTTTGGGAATCTGTCCTGGCGAGTGAGGACATGCAATACAAACATGCAGTTGTAACTGAGTTATGATCTGGCAATGCATCATAGACAAATCATTTCCAGAGGGGCGTCACCAACGGAGGATAGACCTAAAACCAATCAGAGCGATGAATGAGATGACGTATGCAGAGCGGAGTGTTGTTTTTTGCTTGGTTTTTAACAAAAAGGAAACGTTCAAATCGCTTAAAACAGACGAGATTGCTGATTCGAACGAGTGATGTTCGATGGCGGCATCCATCTTCTGCTACAAAATCTGCTTCAAAATCCCAGGGCTGTCGTCATCGTGTAAATCCCATCCCAACGTTTCTGATTGGTGCCTCGATTTCGTCGGACTGGAAAAGGGCTTGAATGAGGTCTTTGCCAGACTAACTTTCAAATCTAAATTTGCCGTAAGTAGTCTGGGTTTTCCCAGGCTAGGTGGGGACACTAAACTGTCAAAAAGCACCTTCCTCAGATGAGACGTTAAACCGAGGTCCTGACTCTCTGTGGGTCATTAAAAGTCCCAGGATGTCTTTTGAAAGAGAGTCAGGGTGTAACCCCGGCATCCTGGCCAAATTTGCCCAGTTGCCTCTCTCAATCATGGCCTCCTAATCATCCGTATATACAGTAAGCTGGTGTGTGGTGGTTGTTCTGGCGTAACATGGCTGCTGTTGCATCATCCAGGTGGATGCAGCACATTGGTGGTGGTTGAGGAGATTCCACCCTTCTATATGTAAACCACTTTGAGTGTTGAGAAATGTAGTACACTTTATAAATAACAAATTATTATTATTACCCATTCTGCTCATGACATTGGTCACTCCATGACTGATTTTGCTTTGTCAGGTCCACCGTGTGCCATGTTTCAGATAACAACAGTTAAACTGTGAATTTTGTATACAATAATTTCTTGTATGGAAGCGGCGACCAAATTGTCACAACTACAACAGGCACATATTGGGTGCCTTACTGTTTCACTAGTTCACGCTTACAAATAAGTTAGATAGAATAAATGGTATGCATATTTGGCGTGCTATCCACGGAGAGGGCTACAAACTTGGATATTTGGCCCGAACCCAGAGTACTC
The DNA here is from genome assembly GCA_027497675.1 of Cyprinella lutrensis. Lineage (NCBI taxonomy): Eukaryota > Metazoa > Chordata > Actinopteri > Cypriniformes > Leuciscidae > Cyprinella > Cyprinella lutrensis. The sequence continues at coordinate 3,460,439 of JAOTRC010000005.1, forward strand.
ACCCCTTATTGCTGGTTAAGAAGTAACCAGGCGAGCGTGGGGAGAAGGGGTGGTGGAGCGATGCTGAAAAACTGTTGAGGAACATTGGTGAGTCAAATGAGTATATATAGGTCTCCAACTCAAACTGATTGGATGAACATGTTGAGCAGGTGCACCTGCTGCCTAATCGTGTAACTGCTTAGCAGTGTGGATTGTTTGTGGGTTTGAATAAACATTAAACAAGTTCAGAACCATCTAACATCAAATGAGATGCAGAACATTGCACATTTCATGTGCCACAAGCCACAGACTGCATTGAAATACTACAAAGCATATAGCTCAGTCCAAGAGGCTATAAAGATAAGAACAACTATGAGGAGTTCAATTAAATGTGGCGAGGGACTCACCAAAGAAAAGATGGCAACATCTGGATCTTCACTGAAGTCGCTTTTTGTTTGTTTGTTTGTTTGTTTGTTTAGTGTCTACCGTGCCATTCTTTAATGATGGCTTGGACATCATAATTTTCATTTACCTATGGATTGTTATTGTGGATATAACTCGTACGCCGACAACTTTCCAACTCACCGCTAGCACTCAAATAACTCGCACAACTCATAGCACTACTACTGATCTGTTGATCTTCGCGCTACTCCTGCACCTACAACAACAACAACAACGCTGTCGTCCCGGGCACATTACCCCGATGCGGAGATATGCAGAGGAAAACCAATAGTGCATTAAGGAATTGGAAAACATAAAAATATCTCTGAACACCTTGACAGCTGAGATGCAGAAAGTATCGATGCAACAAACGACCATTATGGACTAGATGCTTGAAGTTAAAGAGTTAAAAAAGCAAAACAAGGGGAAAAAATAATCACACTGGAAAACCGATTGGCGGATTTGGAGCAATACACACGACTGAATGACCTCATCACATCGGGCCTGGATGTCAAGCCGTGTTCCTATGCTAGAGCAGTAGCATCAGACGGAGGGGAGCCAACTGACCAAGATTGGAGTCTGTGGCGCAACAAGTGATACGGTTCATGAAGAGCAAAGGGATTGTCTTGAACAGTAACGACATTGAGGCCTGCCACCCGCTGCCTCGTAAAGATAGACAACACAAATCAGCAATAAGAATGAGGTTCACATCTAGGACATTAAAAAAAAAAATCGCACTACTCAAGCAAGGGAGAACCCTGAAAGGGACAAATGTCTACATCAACAAACATTTGACAAAAAAACAAAACAAAAAAACTTTGACATCGCCAGACAAGCATGACAAATCCGCAAAGAAAACAAAATCCAGGCAACATGGACATCCAATTGACACCCATGATCCAATTGGATCTCCTGAACAAGCTAAAGTTCTGCTAATTAAGGAATGCTGTGAACTGGATCAGTACAGATGGCAACAAATAACCTAACTCTTACCCATCACGATGACAGACATTCTAACTAACGAACGACTCGTCCTCTTCGGACAATGAGGATGCAACTGGTGTTCATGAGTCAGAGTTAGAAATATTTTCAAATGTTGAGCACAAAGAAATGAATAGGTTAAATGATGTTGATCCTGATACACATTTTTATAACTCTATCTCTCACAACTGTAAGTATTATCGCGATGAACAAATTAAAACTTTAAATAAGGCAGATCGTATGTCAATAATGCACCTAAATTGTCGCAGCTTATACGCAAACTTTGAGTATGTTAAAGAATATTTGAACAAACTAGATGTCAAATTCAATGTAGAACTTCGAACTTCGAAACACACTTTTGAAGAATAAAACAACGAAGAATAAAGAGAAACCGATGGCAGAGTCTGGTTCTTCACTGAGGTCAGGCGAAGCTGAAGAAGAGAAAAGGAATATTGCACTTCCCCCAAGCCCAACCAGTGGAAGGAGAGCCAAAAAATTTCCAGATTTTAGAACTTCAAAACGCACTTTTGAGGAAGAAAAAAATTACGAATAAAGAGGCTTCCAAAGTGGGTGCTAAAAGGGCTGAAAGTAAAACCCCCCCAAAAAGGTTAAATGGACCACATATTTAAACAGTACACCAGTATAATCCCGCAGTGTCTATGCTAGGGGAACGACCAACAACTTGTAAACTTTACTTTAAGAAGAAAGAAAAGGTTAGTATTTTTTCCAAGTTTAAACAATAAAAATAAAAACATTTCACCTGAAACTCATTTGAAGTACTTGTGCTAAATGTTATGCTCTTAGATGTAAGAAAGAAATCCCTATTATCTATAGCCTTGGTTACTGTATATAGACCTCCAGGGCCATATGCTGAATTCCTAAAAGAGTTTGCAGACTTTCTCTCAGCAATAAAGCAATAATTGTTGGACATTTTAACATACACGTAGGTAACACAAATGATGCATTAGAGGCTGCGTTTACAGATTTATTAAACTTCTTTTGGGGTCAAGCAAAACATCAGTGGTCACACTCATCGTCTAAATCATACACTAGATTTAATTATATCATATGGAACCAATCCAACTGATATAGATATACCGCAAAGCGACAATCTCACTGATCATTACATGGTGACTTGCATTTTACGTACTGCAGAAGAATGTCATGTTGCGCCACGTTATAGACCAGGCAGAACAATCCTTCCAACCACTAGAGATAGATTCTCAAATAGCTCACCTGATCTATCTCAGCTGCTATGTGAACCCTAACAAATGATGAACTAGAGGACATGACAAGCAGTTTGAGCACCATTTTCACTAGTACATTAAATATTGTTGCACCAATTAGATCAAAAAAGGTCAGAGAGAAAACTAAAGCACCCTGGTACATAGGGCTGTCGCGGTTATGGAATTTCCCTTGCGGTAATGTTGAGTGGCTCAATAGCGCGATATGCGGTATTACCGCC
>JAOTRC010000005.1:3602239-3612805 GCA_027497675.1 Cyprinella lutrensis
CAGCTGTTCATTGTTTGTTCATGTTAGTTCACGGTGCATTAACTAATGTTAACAAGATTTTAATCAAGTATTAGTAATTGTTGAAAATAACATTAACAAAGATTAACAAATGCTTTATATGTGCTATTCATTATTAGCTCATATTAACTAATTTAGTTAACTAATGTTAACTAACGAACCTTATTGTAAAGTGTTACCGATATTTTTTTTAATTTTTCTCAGAACAACTGTAAACACATTATAATGTACAGAAATAAAGATAAAAGAGGTATTAATGCTTGAAAACCCATGTTCATCCGCTTATAAATGTAATTACAGAAATTAATTGCAGCTGTAATTCCAAGCAGGCAAATGTAAGTATAGTTAAACACAACTAATATAAAGTGGGACCGGATCTGACTTACTGTTGTCAGATTCTGTGATAAAGATCATACAGTTATTAATTCTTACATAGAGTGCCTCTTAAGACACTATAGGCTTAAAACAGGTTTTAACAATGAATCACAAATAGTTTCACATATAATCTTTCTTACTTTATGTGAACTGCATTTCAACTTAATATGATTTTTCTAAAAGTCCACCATGACTATATTAACAGTGACTGTGAGTAATGACGCAAAGAAGTTTTAAACATTTGAAAACTTTTAAATATTGGAAATATCCAATCAAGACGATTTAAACAGGATCACCAGGTTTTTCATGTCAGCTTTAGTGTTGCAACACAACAGTCATATGTGCATCTTAATTAAATTATAATGCTATTTATGAAAAGCACAATAAAAGCTCTTTTTAAACTTTTGGTTCCTGCTGTATAGTGCACAAATGTGCAAAACATACATAACGTGATTTTTTTAGCTCCCAGTTTAAGATGAAATCTATCAAACGTCTCTTGTCTTATAAAATAAACAGTGAGCATTTGCAGTGTGTTCATTGATTAGCCACATCTGCTAACAGACACAGATACATCTTACCATAGTGAAAATTCCCCACGTCTGGGTCGTAGAAATATGCCGTTCGGGTCGACATTTCTTCACAGAGCCTAAATAAAAAAAGGGCGGTTTCTGGCACAATGAAACAATTGTTTATTATTATTTACTTTCTGCACCCAACTGTCGCCATCTTCATTACAGAACCGGAAGGACTCCCTCAGTCTTCTTCGTGGCTTCTCCTGCTGCTGCAATGAGGAGATTGTAGAGCACAGCGCCAACTTGTTCAGTTCGTTACAGTAGCACTAGCATTAGCCATAGCATAACAAAAGCCATTTAGAACTTAAAACATAATTATTATCATCATTGTTATTGATTAATATTGATCAAAGGGTGAATTTTTGGCTGACTAGAATGGTCCAGTTGGTCCAGGGCTTCCCAAACATCTGTCATCTGAACACCTTTGACATAAAATATTTACTTTAAGTCATCATTTCTATAATTTAACAACATATGTGTATGGTTCTTTTGTGGAATGGTTAAATCCTATGCAGATAAATAAACTATTACATTTAAAAAATAATTTAGTTATAGACTAACGCTTCATTACTAACATGAACTAATCGTGGGGAAATGCAATACATTTGTTGCTGTATTTGTTAATCTTTGCTAACAATAGTTAATAATAAAAAACAGCTGTTTTGTGTTTGTTTATGTTAGTTGAATAACTATGTTAACAAATAGGCTAAATAGTATTTGTATTAATAGTAATTAGTATTAGTAGGCTAAATGTAGAAACATAAAGATTAATAAATGCTGTAGAATAATCGTTAATTCTTAGTTTATGTTAACTAAATGTAGATGTAACATAAACTAATGAAACCTTACTACAATAATTTCACTTTATTTTGATTTTATTGGATGTTTTATTTTGTTGTAACAAGGTATGTCAGCAAGATTTGGCCCCAAAAAATATACTGTGACTATAGAGTGCCAAAGTTATGACATCACTTTGTAGGACAATTCATAGAAGTGCATATTGTTTATTTGTTTGTGTAGGTGTGTGTGTGTGTGTGTGTGTGTGTGTGTGTGTGTGTGTGTGTGTGTGTGTGTGTGTGTGTGTGTGTGTGTGTGTGTAATTGCATTAGTTTTAGTATGTGGGGTGGTTAAGTCCTTGTGAAAGAGGTATGTCATCAGCTGCTTCTTGAAAGATGTGGTCACAGCGGTTCGGGTGGAGGTTGGCAGCTCATTCCACCAGAGAAGACAAGAGAGGGTGAATGTTTAGGGAGAGTAACGTTTTGCCTCATGAAAAAAAAACAAGATGTCGCTCATTCAGTCACCTTTGCAATAGAGTGTAAACTTTTAGGGGAGAACTGCGGTAGGGAGATGCCGTTCCAGTGGTAGCTCTGACAGCCAACATTAAAGCCTTCAAGGGGACCTAAGATGTATAATATAAGTCTCTGGTGTCCCAAAAATGTGTCTGTGAAATTTAAGCTCAAAATATCAAACAGATCATTTACTACAGCATGTCCAATTTGCCCCTATTTGGGTGTGAGAACAAAGCCGTTTTTGTGTGTCCCTTCAAATCCAAATGACCAGCAGCCATATCACCCTGTGGCCCAAGACTGGTTGCCCACTGAAGCTAAGCAGGGCTGGGCCTAGAGACGTCCTGAGAAACCCAGGTTGCTGCTGGAAGAAGTGTTACGCTTCTAACGCTTCTAAGTGTAGGCGCTCACCCTGTGGTCTGTGTGGGTCCTAACGCCCCAGTATAGTGATGGGGATACTATACTGTCAAAGAGCATCGTCCGTCAAATGAGACCTTAAACCGAGGTCCTGACTCTCGGTGGTCATTAAAAATCCAAAATTTCCTGGCCAAATTTGCCCCTTGGCCTCTGTCCATCATGGCCTCCTAATCATCCCTATATACTTACTGGCTTCATCACTCTGTCTCCTCCCCACCAGTAAGCTGGTGTGTGGTGGGCATTATGGCTGTTGTCGCATCATCCAGGTGGATGCTGCACATTGGTGGTGGTTAACCCCCTTTAGAGTTCAGAGTTCAGCCTTATATGTTAAGGCCCCCCAGATTCCCATGTGTTGTTTTGAAATAACTTTTCATTTCCAATTCCAGCTTTTTCAAGGAGTCACTTAAGGTTTTCAGTTGGGTGCTGGACCAACAAATCTCAAGTTGGTTGCAACCCTTTCAAGAACTGTGCTGCATGCTATGAAACTTTCTACACCTCAATAGCTATAATTGTTCCACCATGCATAAGACTTTAGAGACTATAGTAAGTTCACTTTTCTGCAACTCTCCTGCTACTATCACCTCCAAGGTTTTTGTCAGTTAATCAGTGTCCTCTTCTGCATGGTATTTATGAGCAGCGATCTTGTTCTAAATTTGCAGATGGTCGCAGTCAGTTTCAATCACGACATTATGCTGTGAATTGGTTGTTGTAAGTTTCTGGGCGAGTACTTTCAAAGCTACATCCAGCTGTTTCAGGTAATTAAATTGACAATCCCAGTTACATTGTACTTGCTCAGACAACTGATAAGTTTATATTTCAGGAGTTGGGAGAAAACCAGGCAAGTCAGGCTGGGTTCCTGAAGAAAGAGGTTAAGCTTCTGAAAAGCACAACTGCATGGATTGGTGGAGGAGCATTGCCCCATGGTGGTGGAGAGGCAAATTACCTGGGTTCTTGGAGTGGGAGTGTGGATTTTTGTAGGTAAGGAGTAGAAGGTGGGAGCATGAGGTGGTTGATGTGGGGTTTGTTGCACACATGGCCGGATCAGTTTCCCCGAAGTGGATTGTGACAGAGGGGTAGATTGGGCATGTTTGAAGTGTGTGGACGAATCAATGGTCATTTGTGAAATGTTGTGAAAATAAAAATCTTAATTTAAATAAAATTAAATAAAAAACTACAGACTCAGAGCGGTTACAATTTCACAATCCAGAAAATAAACTATAGATGCCCCGTTTACATGAAGGGAAGAAGGGATTTTCTTTTCCCCTCTTTGTTCAGTTGTTCCCAGACCTCTTCTCTCCCTCCCTATCGCCCGTATGATTATAGTATCGACCTTCTCCCTGGCACGACTCCTCCCTGCGGGCGCTTGTGTTCCTTGTCCACTCCTGAATGTAAGGCATTCGAGAAGTATCTTGATACATCGCTCATGGTTGGTACCATCGTTCCTTCCTTCCTCTCTTGCCGGAATGGGATTTTTCTTTTGTGCAAAAGAAAGACGCATCCTTGCACCCCTGCATCTATTATAATGAGCTGAATCATTAAGAACTGATATCCTTTGTTTATTTTTTATTTTACCAGGATAGTCTCATAGAGATAAAAATCTCTTCTTCCAGGGAGCCCTGGCCAAAATTGCAGCACAAAAATCCTTTACCACTGATGTCATCAGTCTTCGAGATCCTGCAGGGGGTCAGGATTTTCACAAAGTTAGATCTCCGTAATGCATACCACTTCATGTGCATCAAGGAGGGGGAAGAGTGGAAGACAGTGTTTAATACTCCGTTGGGGCACTTTGAATATCGGGTTTTACCATTCAGGCTGGTAAACGCCCCAGCCGGTTTTCAAGTGCTCGTAAACGATGTGTTCAGAAGCATGCTCAACATTTTCATCTTTGTGTACCTGGATGATATCTTAATTTTCTCCCCATCTCTCCAGGTACACACCAAACTCGTGTGTCGTGTATTACAGCAGTTATTAGAGAATCGTCTGCCGAGAAATGGGTGTTTCACGTCCAGTCAGTTACCTTCCATGGTTTGGTCGTGTCTAAGGAGGGCATAAGACCCTCCAAGGTTCAGGCTGTCACTGACTGGCCTGACCCCATTTTCTTGTTTTCTGGGCTACCAGCCACCTCTGTTTCCTTCTCAGGAACCAGAGGTCGCCGTTCCCTCTGTCCAGACTTTTGCACTTGGAGGAGCGTGAGGTCAGCTCTGTGCTGGACCAGGGAATGCCAACCGTATTGCCAACCGTTACTGGTCCAAAGCTCCAAAGTTTTTGGAGAGAGAGTTTGGCTCCCCACACTCAATTTTCCCCTTCAGACGCCCGCTCGGAAACTGGCTCCCCGTTTCATTGGACCTATGCCATCACTGAGGTTATCATTCCGGCGACTGTATGGCTCAGGTTGCCACATTTTCTCAAACGCATCCATTCTGTTTTCCATTTCTGGTGCATTAAACCTGCAGTCCGACTCCTATTGAGATGGGGCAGAATGAGATGACTTCCCCTTGCAGCTGGGTCTTGGCATGAGAGGGTCTTCAGCTTCTGACTGTCAAGAGGCAGTGTTTTTGTAGACTTATGGCGTAGTTGGTGTAGGCCTCAATGATCGTACTCTTGAACTCTTTAATCAGTGGGTACTTCCTCCCTAGTTGATTCACAATAAACATGGCCTCTGAGCCAACAAATGGTTCTGCAAGATGGGATTCTGGAGACCTTACGTTGACCACCTTTATCTTCGCCCCAGGGAGATTCTACCCCTTGGTGTCAACTAGAAGGTCTGGCTTGATGAAGCAGGTGAGAAACTCCCTAAACAGTATTTCCTGTTCATCATGGAGCCTGTGAACTTTGGGATCATGGGACTGAAAAAAGATGGCATACTGCTTTAGGATGGGTAGGACAGCAGAGTAGAAGTGCAGCTTCGGGTTCTCTTTTCCTCAAACAACACCTGCCAAAACATTATAAAAGCTTATTCATCTCTGGAGCAAATCACATCTGTGCATTTGCTATTTATAAGTATATATGGCTATAAAATGTAATAATAATAGACATCTCTGAGGATCCGATCCCCTCCCCTCTCCTAGGATTCACTGGGGTTTTCTCTTACCTTCTTGCAAATTCTGGCCTTCCTCCTCCTCCTTTAATCTCTAAATTTCTTGGACCTGGACCCCAGCTCCTGCCACAGCTCCTTCGCCCAGTTCCTTCCTTCACTCCCTGCTTGTGTAGAGCAGCATCAACAACATTGTTGTATGTATCTTTGTCTTGTTTATTCAAAAAGTCATTGTAAAACACAACAATAGCATCCCATATGTGTGTCCACACTGACATCAAAGACTGAACTTGGTGTCTAAACTTTGGAAGTGTACGGTCCCTTTAAGGTTGGAATGGGCGGTGCACCTATCTACGAAATAGATAGGGTGCAACCACAGAAACTGAAAATTCTCGGGACAGCAGCATCTGTTTAAAAAACAATCCCATTCTATTTCATCAGAAACGATCCCACGATCAGAAACGATTCAAAACTTATTTTAGAGCTTCAATAATAAAATATAATAAAATATATTCAATATATAGGATACAGCTTAGACATACAATGCATTTGATTAGAATATTTTTGATATATTATATTTATTTAAACATCTAATTGTTCATGGCATGATTTCTTTGCCAATGCCACAATTATTATAATTTTTTTTGTTTTCCATATTCGAAAATGTCTGATTACCATCTTTCTGAAAACGTGCTAATGTCTTCTTTTTCCCTGTTGTTTTAATGGCGATTAACTCCCACATACATTATCGCCACCAACTGTACTGAAGTGCAAATTAATATGGTTGATGAGTCTGAAATTTAAGTACTATTAAGGTATTATTCCAGCCTCTTTCAATCTGTATAATGATAAATATACACCCATTAATAAATCCTCTCTGTCTGATTTTGCATGCAATATACTAATTAATTCAGAAGAAGAACCCGAGCATATTACCACTCTGTTTGGTCTGACTTGTTCAACCCACTGTAGTCATATTATTACATTATAGCTGTTAACTGCAGTGTACACAGCCAACTTCAAACTAATTTGTATTTTAAATTCCAGAATATATAAACCTATTCCAACCTTTTCACTGGGAGGTTCCTTAGAACCATCTGTAAATATTTGTAAAATTGAATAAAATGTGTTATTAAATATAGCATTTCCCTCATTTCCAATATTCTTCTTTGGACTAGTCTAATAGCTCAAATCAACAAGTGGTTCAGGGACTTTCCACGGTGAAGCATAAGTAATTTGTACATTAGGACAGAAGATCTTATTGTCCATGCCACAATCCTTTGCCCACATGATACTCTTCCATCCAAAACTATTTCCTCAATCTTATGAATATTACCAGCACTCCTCCAATATTTTCAGAGTAAGATGATTTTTCACTGATTGTAGAAGATTCACCCAACCAGTTTTTCTATTCTAAGATCTAAGGGCATCTCTCACATTTCTACTCCAATTGCACGGGATGTTTTAACTCCACAACATATTCTTAGTGCTATGGATTAAATATTAAATTTTTTTTCTGTAGAGACTTGGTTGCCGAACCGTATACAATGCACCCAAAATCAAAGCAAGACCAAAACAATGCATGAACAGCAATGTACTACTAGCAACTGCCTGCATGATCATTAAAGATCTTTTTACACTTTGAGTCAATTTTACTAATATAAATTTTTCATGATCATTTTTCATCAAACCAAGGAATTTAAAACAAGTGATCTTTCCAATGTTTTATCATACAATTTCAGATTTAAATGCTAATGTGCTAAGCCTTTACTGCTCAAATGCACTCAGCTGTCCACGTGGTGAATTAGTCAGTTTTTTTTATAATCAGTCACACTCACTCACTACTGCACGCTGGCGACCACTTACCTTGAAATCCGTAGCACTTCAGCTTTTTATTAATTTTCCCAACCTTACCGATTTTGTCAAATATATCGACTAATCTAGAAAGATGATCATCATTCCCGAGAAAGCGCATATTTACAACACTAAATGGTGACATCCACAAATAGATTCAAACCAGAAGAAGCTTCGTCGAGAAGGTAAATGAAAAAGGTTGATAGTGATTAGTTTAACTTACTACTTTATAAGTTTACATTTAATAATACGTGACTGTTACGTCGTGTCGTGTGTTAGCTGGGACGTTAGTGTACGTTAACTTAGTAGCAAGCTAAGACAACCTGGCCGAGTTGTTCTACTTCGTTGTAAAATAGGCCTATCTGACTGAATATTATCAGTCTTTTAATTTGGCTAAACTTTTACTTCCCTATATTAGGATACTCGACCTCGTCATTCTATAAAATCATATCGTTCCTTGTTATTTCGAACTGAAGAAATCGCCACTTGATGACCGATTCATGAGCGAGATGATTCTCTCGTCTTGAACCTGTTTGTGAATCGCACTGATCCAGTCGCTGCTGTTCCTGAGTCGCCTCACTGATTCAACGATCCGATCATGGAATCGAAATGAAAGCGGAGCTTGAGCCTGCGTGACAACCGCTGGCGCGAATAGTAAGTGACTAATTAATTTTATATTATTTATTATACGTAAAATTTACGTCATAAATATGTACTAGTGGATAGTAGTTCATTTCCTTAAAACTAAATCTGCAGTAAATGGGCAAGCTGTTTGAAATACTTTGTGGATTCCCTCATTTTATGTCACGTCAATGGCGATTTTAGGTCAAATAACGCAAATGAAGGCCCATGCGTTTATAGAAGTTTCAAATTATATAAAACTAGTGTGTTTTGCATAGCGTTCATCTTAAAATGTAAATTAGTGTTGCCCCATATGTTGTATCTTACCCCATTATGGTGTATTTTGCCCCATATGTTGTATTTTAATACTATTTTCCGCCACAAATTTGCAAAAAATATAAATAGTTTTTCACCATTTTCAAAATATGCGTTTATTGTTTTCGTCCTTGAAATGCTCTATGCATATTTCACCGGTTTGCATATTTGAAAGATACTTAACTTAAATGTATGTTTCATTGGTTGTTTTGATCGTGTATTTATTATGCTTAAATTGTGCTTATTAATTTTCTATATTAAATGTCTGCATTTCACTGACTAGTGCTGGCTAGAATAAGTACATTTTTAATCGTAAAATACTTTAAAATAGTGCTTAATTGAAACAAGTAGCTAGTAATATTTTAATTATGGCATACTTTTACTCAAGTATTACTTTATCCACCATTGAAACTTATTCTTATAGTCAATCATGTCAAGTTGTCAAGTAATCAGGTGATATTGCAAGCAGTACACTTATTTTTGATATTTTATTGTTATGGAACTTTTTTTTTTCTTTTACATGAGGAATTTTATAGGAGCATAGTTTTTCTAAACATATTTGTCAAATAAGGAATAGTCAGACTTTGTCTGACCAGCACAAATTCAGCATTTTGTTACATCAAAGCAAAGCAAAATTACTGCTGCACAATATCATCCTTGGTATTAAAAAAAAAACTTGTGATAAAGACATGATCTCATCTGTAACTTGCAAATTAAACATATTTTGACTTCATACCTCCACAATAAGCTGTAATTTTCTCTCAATATCTTTTTTTATTCTCACTTTGTGAGATTTTGACCCTGGTCCATGTTATAAAATGAATTAAAATGTTTTTAACTGATGATTACATAATTGTTAAAATGATTGATTAGAAGCGCATTGCACTTTAAAATAAAACAGATATTCTTAATCTGAAATGAGTAAAAATACCTGAAACTGTAATGAAGTTGGATGTTTTGTTCACAAACAGTCTGAAGGTTTTGCAGTTCAGAAGATCAACATGGATCTTAGAAAACCTGTGAAAGGCCATCATAACCAGATCTTCAACCCAAGTGAGATGTATGCTAATCCAAAAAGCACAATTCGGCAAAATACTGGAAGTGACCAAATTCGCCGTCACAAGTTGTCATCCTCTCAGCTCATGCACTTTCTCAGGAGTCAAAACCCAAAACAAGCGTCTGACCTGGCTTCATCGGCTGATGAAGTCCAACATATGACGTCATCAAGGCTGATGCAGCAACAAAACTTTAATGCAATGGCGTCTGTGGATGAGAGAGTCGTGGCAGTGACCAGTGCCGAGAAGCATCTGGAGAATAAAGTCATTTCTGAGGGGAAAGTTTCTCAAAACATATTTGCTGAGAAACACATCAGCGTCGATTGTGTGGCCTATCACTGGATGATTACCACAAATAGTGAATTGTGGGACAGTGGAAATTTTTTTTCATACACAAATGACTCTACAGCAGAGCCCTTCCCAAATAAAATGGACGATTTCCGTTTCCAAGATGACTGGAAAGTTGCTAACCTCTCCAGCCAAAGTTCCTGTCCGGCAGAAGAAGATTCGTGCCCTCAAGGCTCCAACACACTGACTGATGAACCTGAAGATGATGACGGTGTGCATGTCCAAATCCCAGAGTTTCAGAGTCGCAAATTTGAGGAGATCCCAGTTGTTATCACTCGCGTTGTTCACCCAAACAAGTTCTTCATCCAACACAAGGACGCAAACCTTTGTGAGCTGTCTGATATCATGCTGTAAGTAGTTGAATATGGCGGCATATCTATATATATATTTTACTACTGTCTGTACAGGTCAGGTACTAGTGTCTGTTTCTGTTTTCTTTATTACTCAGTAGGAATAGCAGTAGATCTTTTGCAGAGATGAATAGTGTCCCAGATATTGGGGCTTATGTCATGGCATGGTTCCCAGAGCAGGAGGTCTGGTGCCGTGGCCAGGTCCTCAAGATATGTCAGCTGAGTAGAGGTAAGACAAAGCTGATTTAAATGTGCAATTTTCCCAAAACATTTTATTTTCATTATTCATTTAATTTGTGAAATGCATTGTTTTGTTCCCGA
>JAOTRC010000005.1:3690989-3702463 GCA_027497675.1 Cyprinella lutrensis
TAGTTTGGTATGGATGCAAAACAACAACTGAATCAATCAAAATCGTCCATAAGTCCATAAAATTCAAGCTGAATTTTAAGGGGGAAAAAAAAACAAAATGTCCAGTCCTTTGAACTCGATCCGGGAAAATTTGAATCACTGTCTCAAGTGATAGGGAAAAATAATGAAGAAAATAGAGTGAAAATCCCACCTCAAAGTCGAAGAAATAGAGTTCACAAAACAGGGTTAGGACTAGGCTACTCAATCAGATCGTCCAGCGTCCAGATCCATGGGGGGCTCGCCATCAAAGGAAATATCCAGATTTTTTCTCAACAGGAACAAAAAAACCTGACCTGTATTTTAGGTCAAAATGATAACAATATTAAGCTACTATCTTCTTATTTCAAAGGGAAATAATTTTAACACAGCAGTAAGCTGCATTATCACCATATTACAGCAATAACCAGAATAAAATTACATTTGTCAACCACATAAAGAAAGTTTTTATATAAAACTAATATTAAACCATATATAGACTTTAGCATAAACTCAAGACTTCACTTAAAACACGTATTTTTTCTAGAACTTCGTCACACAATTGCATGTAGCATTTACCGATCGTCATTAAACCAGCATTTATCTCACGTCAATCATAAACAAACAAAAAAACATTAACACTCACCAAATCCTTGTTCAATGAATTCTTTTATCAAATGTTTGGTCTCAAAATAACAGTTTTTCAGGCACAATACCCACAGGAGCTCTGCTCTGACGCTCTTCTCAAAATGGAGGATTCAATTCTCCCCCCCTGCGCAAGAGCACGTTCTAGAAAGAGCAGGCTTAAAGGGGCAGTACTCCATTTTTACATAAATAATGTAAACAGATGAAAAACTCAAAAAATAAATTAAAACATACAGAATTTTCTTTTCTTTCTTCCAGAAACATTTCTTCTTGTTTTGTAAATCATATAACTTATAGATTTTAATAAAATCAACATAAATGAGCACTATTGTGTGTTGTGTATTGCTTTTGTCATTATGTAGCTAAATCACCTGTGCTACACTCTCCCCTCCAGAATCTATGCACGTCCCGTTGCATTAGACCTTATTGGCTGGCATGTAACTGGCACATCAAAGGCTGGAGGTAAGGATACTTCAGGAAAGTCAACTCCATTTAGAGAGTTTGTAAAGGCAGTGGTTAGGCCATGAAAAAGTGCTTGGGCAACAGATATTAGTGGGTTTCCCAACTCTTTATACTGCAGTCTTTCCGGCTTTTCCCTTTGCCTTTGGGAACGTCTTACTAAAAACTCTGACCCTTGAGACAGTTCAACCTTTTCAGCATTGGATGAAGAATCAACTGGTATTTCAGTTTCCTCTCCGATTTCCACCTGATCACTCTCTTGCCCTTCCTCAGCGGGACGTTCAGGTAAGTTTCCACTTAGTTGATTCTCTGACAATTCACTTTTCTCTAACATTTTGTCAGATTCAGTCAACTGATCCATAACTTCTTTAAGCATCTTTTCAGTGTGTGAATTGTCACAGCCAACCTCTTGTTCTACAGGAATCATCTCTATAGGCAATTTCTCCGTAACATGAACTGTTGAGGACAATTGAGGGCAATCAAACTGCTGAGGGCATCCCACCGGAGGGTTCAAGGTAGGTATGAGAGTACCCGATGCTTCTTGATGAGGTTCCTCAGAAGTAGGGATTCTTATCCAGTACTCCGGAACTTCATCTTCCATTGTCTCTGTAACATCGTCTGCACCATCCTTAACAGAATTTCCATCTCTGGCCTGCTGACGTGTTCTGGGCTTTGAAATAGCTTTTGTTGGGTTAGGCTCCATCTCACTTGCCACAGGGAGAAATCCACAGGGAAGCAGAAGATCTCGATGCAAGGTACGTAATGGTCCTTCTTTTCCTTCAGGTCTTACTGTATATACTGGAAGGTCACCAGCCCGACGTTCGACAATATAAACAGATGGCTCCCATTTATCAGCAAGTTTGTGTTTTCCTCGCAACCGGACTTGTCTCACCAAGACTCGATCACCAACCTCCAGGGTAGAATCAACAACATGCTTGTCGAACCTTATCTTGTTCCTTTCAGCAGTCTTGAGTGCATTGCGGGTAGCAATTTGATAACTCTCTTCAAGGTGCTTTTTAAGGTTTGACACATATTGAGAGTGTGACAATCTCATGGAGGTGGTAGGAAGACCAAAAGCCAAATCAATGGGTAGTCGGGGCTGCCTCCCGAACATTAGCTCGTAAGGAGTGAATCTTGTGACATCATTTTTCGTACAATTGTACGCATGAACGAGAGGTTTAACGAAGTCACGCCAGTGCATTTTCTGTGAGTCACTCATGCTACCTAGCATGTTCAAGAGTGTTCTGTTGAATCTCTCCACAGGATTACCACGTGGATGATAAGGTGTGGTTCTTCCTTTTTTAATTCCAGAGATGGCACAGAGCTCTTTAATAGTGTGCGATTCGAAGTCAGGACCCTGGTCGCTGTGTAACCTTTCAGGAAATCCGTAGTGGACGATGAAATTGTCCCATAGAGCTTTGGCGACGGTTCGAGCTTTCTGATTTGCCGTTGGTATTGCCATTGCATACTTGGTAAAATGATCTGTTATTACAAGTATGTCTTTGGTATTACTCTGATCCGGCTCCAAAGAAAGAAAATCCATACACAGCAACTGTAGGGGTCTTGTTGTCTGTATGTTGACAAGCGGAGCTGCTTTCTCTGGGTGGGCTCTGTGAATCACACAACGAGGACAAGTTTTAATCTTTTGTTCAACATCAAATGCCATCTTTGGCCAGTAAAAGCGGGATCTTACTAGATCAATGGTACGGTCCATCCCCATGTGGCCCATCCCATCATGGAGATTTGTCAGGACATCTGCTCTGAGCTCTTTGGGTAAGACCAACTGATAAGTCAGAACTTCTCCATTCTGTCTCTTTCTGTACAACACCCCATCTAGGAACACAAAACGATTCCACTCTCTCATCATAAGAGAAAGTTCCGGGAGTTCCAATCTCAAGGTGGAAGGGGGTTTCTCTCCTGATTTCAGGTGGGTAATAATCTGAGAAATGGTTGAGTCAGTGCTTTGCTTATCAATGAGATCCTGAACTGACAGATGAGGTATGAGTGAGATTCCATGCTCTTCTTCCTCATAGCTGCTTGGCACAGCACTAGAACTCATAGCAAGGGATTGAACTAGCACTGCTCGGTTACTTGCACCTTCCAAAACATCTTCCGGCACAGAACAAATCATATGCTTGTCACAGATAGCTTCAACTTCATGCCGTGAAAGGCTTGTTGTTTCTGGATTCCCAAGATGTAAGGTTAGAAATTTATCAATCCTCTCTTGTTCCTTCCTTGAGACAAGATCAGGAGTAACTTCATGGGGACGTCTAGATAAACCATCCGCGTCAAGGTTAAGTTTCCCTGCTCTGTACTTCAAGGAGAAATTGTAAGTGGAAAGAGCAGATAACCAGCGATAGCTGGCTGCATCCAGCTTCGCAGTAGTCAGTACATAAGTAAGTGGGTTACTGTCGGTGACAGCTGTAAACGGACTTCCATAAAGATAATCGTGGAACTTTTCCGTCACAGCCCACTTTAAAGCAAGAAATTCGAGTTTGTGCGCTGGATAGCGATGTTCGCTGAGTGACAAACCTCTACTTGCGAAGGCAATCGGCCTCATTTTTCCCTCCTGCTCCTGGTACAACGCAGCTCCCAAACCTGTGGTGCTTGCATCCGTGTGTAAGATGTATGGTAGTTTAGGATTCGCAAAGCCCAAGATAGGAGCCGAGGTAAGCTTGTCAATGATTTCATCAAAAGCTTGCTGGCAAGTAGCTGTCCAGCGTTGTTTGAATGGCTCTCTAGGACTCAGGTATTGACCTTTTGTCTCTTGAGTCTTCTTCGTTTTTCGAAGTGGAGGGTATCCAGAGGTAAGATTGTTTAAGGGTCTCACTATTTTGGAGAAGTCTTTAATGAATCTCCTGTAATACCCTGCGAATCCAAGGAAGGACCTGAGTTCCTTCAAGTTTGTCGGACTTGGCCAGGTTTTTAGGGCCTCAATCTTGTCAGGATCCGTCTCGACACCCTTTGCAGACACAATGTGCCCTAAGTATCTCACTGAGGTCTGGAAAAATCTACATTTTTCGGGGGACAATTTGAGACCATAGTCTTTCAGACGTTGAAGAACTTGCAGAAGTCTTTTCTCATGCTCTTCTAGTGTTGCAGAAAAGACTATGATATCATCTATAAAGACTAGAACCTCTTCGAGATTGATGTCTCCCATGCAGCGCTCCATTAATCTCTGGAACGTGCTGGGTGCATTTGTTACCCCCTGGGGCATCCTATTAAACTCCCAGAAGCCCATGGGACAAACAAAGGCAGTCTTCGGCTTGTCCATTTCCTCCACCTCAACCTGATAGTACCCGGACTTGAGGTCTAAAACTGAAAACCATCTAGACCCAGTCAAAGCAGAGAAAGTCTCTTCCAGATTAGGCAGAGCATAAGCGTCCTTAACGGTTTGCATGTTGAGCTTCCGATAATCGATGCAAAGTCTCACCTCTCCATTCTTTTTCCTCACCACCACGATTGGGGAAGAGAAAGGAGACTCTGACTCCCTTATAACTCCAGCATCTAACAGTTCTTGTAGATGTTTTCGAACAGCTTGGATGTCTTTAGGGTGAATAGGTCTGGCTTTGTGTTTAAATGGCGTCTCATCATGCAGTCGAATATGGTGTTTAGTCTTGGTGGTGTGACCAAAATCAAGATCATGGCGTGCAAAGACTTCATGCATTGAATTAAGCTTTCTTGTCACCCTTTCTTTCCATTCAGGGGTCAGCGGCGAATCGTCAAGATTGAATTCAATTTTGGAGTCATCTAACAACCTTGTCTGATCAACGGAAGGTGTCAACACACTATCTTGACTCGTAGGTAAAACACTGTGAATAGAATTTACTTCAGCCACCCGGATCTTTGATGGAATGACCACATCGTGCTGCGACTCATTTTTCAGTACAATGGGTAAACGGTCTCCTTTGACAGGAAGGGTAAACAAGCAACTTGACACCATTATTCCACCAGGTAAAGATGACGTATGTGGAGCTTCCACAATAACCCATCTGTCATTCACTGGACTAGCCATCCGGATTGACCCCTCAAGAACTACTGTCTTCCCAGCAGGAATGGTTTCAGGGACTTGACAGTTCAAACCCACCCAACCCAGGGTATTAGATACACTCTGCTTGTGCGTGAACTCAAGGACTTGTAGGACCGCTCTGTAACCTTGATGAATGGGTTGATGACTCGACTGCTTCGAAGAATACTCAGAATATAGAGAGTTCAGTGTGTTAGTGCCTATGAGCACTTGAGCGTTAGGTCTACCATCTGGAATGATCAGTGCAAGGGTCTGCACTTCAGTGTCTGATCCTACGAATTCCTTTGGAAAGGTTATCAACGTCTCAATGAACCCCAAGTAAGGAACTTGACACCCATTTGCACCTTCAATTTCAAGCAAGTTGTACAAAGGTTGAATAGCTTGGTTTGCAAAGTTGTCTTGGTAGAATGAAAAAGGAAAAGTGGTCACTTGTGACCCAGTATCAAGAAGACAATTAATCTCTTTGTCAGCAACTATCACTTTTGCGGTGCATTTTGTCCCAACAAGACCAGGTGGAAGTCTTTTGCATTCACGGGTGAGATTATGGTCAGCCGGGGTGGACACGGTAAAGTTATCTCTGGGACACTGAGTAGTCTCTCCAGTTCCTCTTTGTCCCGTAACAGGAACTGGAACTAGTTTAAATCTTGGGAGTCAGGGGACTTGTTACTTTTCTCCCACTGCAACTGCTTTTCCCTCAGCTGGCGTTTCTTAGCATTGACCAGGGATGGATTTGGGTCGTCTTCACATTGGGAGGCTATATGGCCATCCTCCCCACAGTGAAAACAATACCAGGGTCTTGGCTTAGTTGGCTTGTTATGTTGCTGGTTGGCCTCTCTGTTTGGCTTCGGTGTGGATGTCTTAGCTGATCTTAACTGCATACTGGTCTCCTTTGGCTTTAACTCTTTACCTTTCTTAGAAGGTTTCATTGAGGCAATCTGGTGTTGTAGCTCAACTACCAATCGCTTTAGTTCTCCCACTTCATCGCACTTCTCAACAGAAGATGCAGAACTGACAGCGTGAAGATTTGACACAACACGTCTCGTAGGTACAGAGGATTGCTTGGCAATACCTAAGTGTTGGTTCATCCGCACTGCTTTTATGGCTTGCTTATCTTCCTCAGTTCTCAACAACAGCAGTAAGTCAGAGAATGTGGGTGGATTGTTTCTTTTCCGCTCTAACTGGAGCTCAGTTATCAAAGCATTATCCCAGCATCCCCGGCAGAATTGTTTCAGCAAATGCCGGTCATGCTCATCAGCAGTGACACCGCCTCTTTTTATGGCTGCGTTCAAGACCTTTTGTAGCCTGTGCAGATATTGCGATGATTTCTCACCAGAATTTTGGAATGTGCTCATAAACTTTGCAAAGAGCTCATCTCCATCCTCCACAGTACTAAAAGCTGAATCTAGGAGCTCAAGATAATCACTTGGTGGAGAATGGGGACTTAAGTGTTTCACAATATCAGCTGCAGGTGGAAGTAGACTGTCTAACATTCGTCGTGAGCGCTGCACATCCGAGATTGTGGGGTCAGTCAAGAGGAATTCAACATTTGTGCGCCAAGTATCGTAGTCTATCTCATTAGCAGAGAATGAGGGTTTTCCTGAGAAGGGTCTCAAGCGCATAGAAGCAAGGGAATGTGAGGGAGTATCTTCACTTCTTACGATATGCTCCACGACTAGTCGCTGCACTTCAGCTGGAGTCACATCATCCATAGTTATTTTTAGTGGTGTGCCCACATCAGCATTGAGCTTTAAAGTGGATGCACTAAACCGTGGTAAAGAAATGTTTGATTTCCTCTGAAAGAGAGTGGATTCCTTTGAAGACGTGTCATCGTCATGTGGGGCTGCAGTCTTAATTTGGATTGACTCAGCTACTGGTTCCTGGGCATCTTCATGGTCAGGCTCAGTTGCTGGAACCTTAGATTCAGTCTGTGGAAGTGATACAGCAGAGACTGTAAGTTTAGCTAACTCTTGCTGCAAAAGCTCTTCAATCGGTTTGCCTGTTACTTTTGAAATTTCTCGTAGCCCTTCTATGAAAGTGTGGGTTGCACTACTGCTGGCTGCAGGTGTATACACACTGGCGAGAGACTCAATTTTATAAGTAACATCAGGTGAGGTAGAGCTCTGCAAAGTACAAGGAAGAAAGGGTTCAAAAGACTGCATCGCTGAGTCATGCCTGAATTCAATGATGAGTTGTCTGTGAAACTCTGTTTCAGGGTCATCAATAGGAACCATTCGTTCAATAGAACCATAATTTGCCAGGTATTCCATCACTTCTTCATCTCTCTCAGTGTGGGTGAGGCCACTGATTATCACAGCGTTGGGGACGCAAACACCTTCCCTTTGCACTACTTCCATTTCTGAATTAGCTCAATGAGCCCTTCTATCAAGTTTGTTCTGTACTATCTATACAACAGGCTCCTGGCTCTGGCTCGCCAAGTTTTCTGTAACACCTACAACACCTGATTGCAGTAGGTAATCTATTTTTTGTGGACCACTAGGTTCGTCTAGGGAGCCTGAAATAATTGTTGCTTAAAGATATGTACAGACAAAATGAACCAGAACCCATTCCGATATCAGCCGACTCCTTCTACCTTCAACAATGTAAAGAGAATAATGAAAGGAGGTTGTCTCAAACAATCAATAAGAACAATCACCAGAAAGGAAAAAAAATACAATTTCAATGCACAATATACCGGTATGAGGAAAAAAATGTACAAGAATGAGATCTCACAAAATCCTATAGGTGCACCTTCATAAATAAACCCACTCTTACATGTATATCAAATGAAGTTCGTTCACATGTATCCAATAGTTTGGTATGGATGCAAAACAACAACTGAATCAATCAAAATCGTCCATAAGTCCATAAAATTCAAGCTGAATTTTTAAGGAAAAAAACAAAACAAAATGTCCAGTCCTTTAAACTCGATCCAGGAAAATTTGAATCACTGTCTCAAGTGATAAGAAAAATAATGAAGAAAATCCCACCTCAAAGTCGAAGAAATAGAGTTCACAAAACAGGGTTTAGGACTAGGCTACTCAATCAGATCGTCCAGCGTCCAGATCATGGGGGGCTCGCCATCAAAGGAAATATCCAGATTTTTTTTCAACAAGAACAAAAAACCTGACCTGTATTTTAGGTCAAAATGATAACAATATTAGGCTACTATCTTCTTATTTCAGAAATAATTTTAACACAGCAGTAAGCTGCATTATCACCATATTACAGCAATAACCAGAATAAAACTACATTTGTCAACCAGAAAGTTTTTATATAAAACTAATATTAAACCATATATAGACTTCAGCATAAACTCAAGACTTCACTTAAAACACGTATTTTTCTAGAACTTCGTCACACAATTGCATGTAACATTTACCGATCGTCATTAAACCAGCATTTATCTCACTTCAACCATAAACAAACAAAACAACATTAACACTCACCAAATCCTTGTTCAATGAATTCTTTTATCAAATGTTTGGTCTCAAAATAACATTTTTTCAGACACAATACCCACAGGAGCTCTGCTCTGACGCTCTTCTCAAAATGGAGGATTCAGTTCTCCCCCTGCGCGAGAGCACGTTCTAGAAAGAGCAGGCTTAAAGGGGCAGTACTCCATTTTTACATAAATAATGTAAACAGATGAAAAACTCAAAAAAATAAATTAAAACATACAGAATTTTCTTTTCTTTCTTCCAGAAACATTTCTTCTTGTTTTGTAAATCAGATAATTTATAGATTTTAATAAAATCAACATAAATGAGCACTATTGTGTGTTGTGTACTGCTTTTGTCACTATGTAGCTAAATCACCTGTGCTACAGAAAGGCTACTGGTTTAACATGGAGATGGAAAATGTTTCTAATTTAATACATGCACATTTATGAATTCCTTTTATGAGTAAACAAACTGATTTCTTCCCGTACACATCATTAGTCATTCTTGCTGGCATATCAGATTGTGGTAAAGTAGCTGTCACCAGCCTTAATTCATTGAGATATACACAGACTGTTCTTATCCCATCTGTTGTGCAAATGACTTTAAGTTCATCATGATCAAATACAGGAAATGTAGCTAAAAGTACTTGAGGGACTTTTATCCTTTGTCTGGAAGACATATGTGGTCAGTGTCTACAATCCATTATGGTAATCATTCACTGCTTATGAGGAAGCCTGCACATTTTTGGCTGGGAAACATTATTAGAGGAACACGATGTAGATGTATTGTAAACTGAAAGAACAAAATGGAGCACAGAAATACTGCACAAAGGGGATTTCTGGTTATCATGAAAGTTATACAGGGAAAAATAATCTAATTATTGATTTTATGGGTTATACTCAAGGATATGAGATCTTTGCTGTTGTATTCCATTATGCGCCCCTCAGACACATTATTTACAGATCTTCTTAAATCACTAACAATACTGAAATATGCAAACACAAAAACATAACGATCAACAATAGTTGTCTATATTAACAATTGCCTATTGCAAAGCCACGCCCTCAAACGTGGTTCGCCAATCACAGTGCACAGCTAACACATATACTTGGACATTCTCTGCTTCCACATCTATTGAAATGCATTGCAGTTAGTCAGTTTTCTTTTGTTTTTTCTTGTCAGTTTAAGTTTAAAATGGTCAAACGGTGTGCATGGGTTCCATGCTACTCCGACACTAGGTTCCCAAGAGGCTGGGAGACGGTGTGTATTTTTTTTTCCCTTTCCCAAGCCACATTGTCGCAGCACGGTTAACAAAAGTGAAGGGGAGGACTCAAGTGCAGCAGAAGGGGAATATTTATTAATAAATGAATACAAAACACAAAAACCCACGAGGGGGAAAACATACTTCATAAAACTAAACTGAAACACGATACACTGACCATAAACACATCGATAATCACGAGGAACAGGGGAGGCATTAGACAAAGATCCGACAAAGACAGCAAACAAGAGGAGACTTAAATAGGGAACAAATCAAGAGGGAACAGGTGGGAGAACTCAACACTAATCAGGTAACGAGGGTGAGGATCAAACAATGACAGGAGCACATGGCTCAACATAACAAAACCACCCATGTGCTAACACGACAGGACAGAAACGTGACATCCTCAACATTGACCATTTCAAAGGAATTGTCCGATGTGTTATTCAGCAGCACAAAACGAGCATCTCTGTACTTGGAGTCCAGCTTGCTATCTTCCATACTCGCCACATAATGTCTCCCAACTTAAAGTTGTGTTCCTTAGCTCGTCTTGTCATGTCTGTGTACTGTTTCATTTTTTCATTGTACCTTTTATGATGACTTTCAATGTCTTTTGTTTCTCTTTTGTCTATGATGATACTAGGCAACTTTGTATGCACATCTCGTCCAAACATCAGATAAACTGGTGTCTCACCCGATGCCCTATGTGGTGTAGATCGATAGGCAAGAAGAATCTTTGAAAGATCTTCACTCTAATTCCTTCCCTCACTTTTAGCTGCTTTGAAGGCTTTCTTCAAGTAACGATGAAATCTTTCTATTTTACCATTACTTTTGGGGTGGTAAGGTGAGGCCTTGATGTGCTTAACTCCACTAGTTTTCAGAAAGGCCTCAACGACATTTCCTACAAACTGCTTCCCGTTGTCAGTCACTACTTCCAAGGGATACCCAAAACGGGCAAATATTTTCATAATTTCCTTGGTAACGGTCTTGGAAGTTATATCGTCAATGACTACTGCTTCAGGGTATAACGTTTAATAGTCAATAACAGTAAGTATAGAGACATTCTGAATAGGATCCACCAAATAGACACCTATCTCAGTCTACGGTCTAGGTTGTAGTTCTAATGGATGCAGTGGTTGATCTGTTGATCATGTCCATATTAAGCCAATAGAATTTGCTTCTCAAGAATTGCTTCGTGCGAATTACACCTTGATGTGTCTTGTGTGCAATTTTCAAAGCTTGCTGGACCAGTGCGTAAGGAAGAACTATCCTGTGTCCCTGCAGTAAAAGACCATCATGGGTTGACAACTCGTCTGAGCAGTGTTTGTATGAATGTAGGCTGTCAGGAATTGTAGTAGGCCACTGTCTTGTCTCTACAATGGAAATCAGTTGTGTCAAGGTAGTATTGTTCATTGTGGCTCTTTTAAATACCTCGAGGGTCAAGGCTGGTACAGCCATCATATTTACATACAACACTGTGTCCATATACATATCGTCGCTGTCCGATGAAAACCACGTATGTCCATTTTTGGCGATTTTGAGATTTTTTTACGGATAGAATGTCCAGGTTCATTTCCGTGTACAGGATGCGTCACATTATCTAAATGACCAATGAAAAGTTGTGAAA
>JAOTRC010000005.1:3774739-3784866 GCA_027497675.1 Cyprinella lutrensis
ATACAATTATAATATAGTATATAATAAATAATAATAATATAATACAATATAAAGGTTTTTGGCATCTAAATTTTGGAAATGCAATCCATAATAGATATCATATAATGTTATATAGATGTTATTAATATGATTATCACTTCTCATGGTCTGCTTTTTTAAATATAAAAGCAAATAAACATTAACATTACTACCTTAATATTACTAGCTAGTGTATATAGAAAATGTACTTTCTATTGACTTGTCAAAGTGGAGAAACGTTTCAAATATCCGCACAGACAAAACAACAATCAAGCTCACACTGCTTAGTGATACATATTACAGTCTAACAGTCCAAGAATACATCAAAACACAACATTCACAATCATCAAATTTGACCAAAAGCAAAGCTGTACTAAATCCAAAAACTTAATGCGTGAATGAAGTTTTACTTACCATCTCCAGCGCGTTTTTCTGCCCGTGCTCAGCCATGCTGCTTTAGTGGGTAACGTGACGCGCATGTGCAGTGGTATCAGCTTGTTCAGCTTGCTCACATAGATGTACTTAGGAATTTGACTACAACAAACACACATCGGCGCGCACGCCATCTTGGAACGGTCAAAATGTCGTCACCCACAATAAGAATCAATAATGCCAACACATTACGAAGCTTCTGGTTGTGGAACCTCCGAGATTTAAATCTGCAGTTGGATACTATCGTAACTAAGAAATGGGATAACCTTTCACATGTGAGAAAGTGTTGGTTTGTGATTTACATGTATTAACTTAGTATTACAGTTTTATACTATGGTTTTGGTATGGTCGTAGTAGCTGACGCTTTCGTCACGTTGTATTGTGTTAGTTTACCAAAATCATCTGCTGAAGCATATTGCAGAAACTGATATTCAGTCATGCCTATCCAGCAGCGGACCGGTTTTTGAAACGGCTACTAATGGTGTATCTATCTGTATGCATATCTATGATTGCCCAATGTGTTTAGCAGCGAGATCGATCCTGCTAAACGCTTTCTTTACACTCCGCTCATTCGCCAAGGAACACTCAGGTAAGTTTCTGTTGACACTCTGCATCAGAATGGCTGACACTGAGGAGTCAAACTCTCAATTCTGCACTGTTTATTCGTGGTTCATATGTTTTTTTCTACTTGTTTATGTAGGCTATACAGCCTATGTTTATTCTCCTTTTTTACGTCTTTCGTAGTGGAAAAGCAAATTAAGAATTTCATTGTACGGAACTGTGCATTTCATAATACAAGGTTTTGAACTTTGAACTTTTATGCCTGGTACTGTACCAAAATCGTGGTTTTTGTGGTCGTGGCTCTTATACAGTGGCTCTATCATACATTGAGAGAGATTCAAGGACGGTTGTTGTCACATTCTTACAAATAAATATAGCCGGTGCTATTTTCTGAAAGTGTCTTAAAATTTAACATGATCATTTCAGTCTGTTTGCTTCTACAACCTACGTCAACAACTGACAGCCAATAAAACTGCAACATGGCATATTGTTTTAAAGTCTTTGCAAACCAACCTTTATTCAATCATGCAGCTTTATTTTTCACTTGCACAAAATCTGGATTATAGCATTTAATGTCTTTGAAAGCCCCAAAAATACCCTTTGTCCACCAATAAACGCCCAGCATTATCAAGCTTCATCATTTTGTCTGCCTCAACTGCCATTAGTCCATTTACTCGGTCAGCCTACTTGAATTTGGAAACGTGTCACTGTAAACATTCGGAAGGCATATGCATTGCTTGCTGTAACCACTATTACATCTCCATACAGCCAACCTTGGCAATAGTAATAGTCGTTGGCATAAAATAGCATTGTGCTGTTAAAATTAATAAAAAATGTCCATAAAAACACTCACTTGCTTTGTTAATGAAGGAATCAGCCAGTTTGAACAAACCTCTAACAAGTATTAGAATCATTCATTCAACTAATGAATGATTGAATGACTCATTTATTAAATCTTGTCGCCAACTACTGGTGGTTATAGTTTGATATTTAAAAGCATTATTTATTTTTTGTCCAAAATTTCATTTTCTATAGTCAACATTTTATATTTAAAGCATTAATCCCATAGCAACATATATGCAATTGCTGAGTATAAATACATTTACACCACCTATGAGCTGCATTAAACCCTCTGTGTAAATAGGCCTACCTCTAACTACAATTTCAGATGCAGCTTCTGTGCCACTTCTGCACTGAATTGCCCAATAGTGTCTCATTGTTCTAAATTAATTTATTTATCTAAATTCATTTATTAAGGTTGCTCAATGTAAAGTCTGGCTCCTTGGACAAAAACCTGTTAACCTACAAACATTAACCTATCAGTAAACACTAGTAAGCTCTAGCCACAAGATGGCAGTATAATATAATCCAGACAAACGGCATAAAGTTAACAATACCAACCGACAAAATAACAGAAACTTCCAAAAAGGAATATTTTGCTCCACCTATGAAAATACTTTCCTTTTAGCTTTTCAGTTGACATGGTATTTTTGATTATTTTTCAACCTGTTATACCCCTTATAAAAACACTTTTGACCTTTCAATAAATTTGCCATGTACAAAACCAAAACCCATCCTAGATTAATGAAAATGTTACATTAGGAAGCAAAATTAATGCAGTACTGGGCTCAAATTATCCTGTATCCTGTAACATAAACATGAAATATGACTAAACTGTCCCATTTAAGAAGGACCATGTGGATAACTAATAGTTACAATATATAAAATTTATTCACATCACAACGCATTTAAATATCTGTAAGAAATATTTAGAATTCCTAACTAAACTGTCCCATTTAAGAAGGACCAAGTGGATAACTAAAAGTTACAATAAATACAATTTATTCACATCACAACACATTTAAATATCTTTAAGAAATATTTAGAATTCCCTATTGATATATAAAAACAAACCTCAATCATTCAATCAATAAAAAAAACTTGTCAGACTTGACATTTCAGAATATGACAGGATTCTATTTATAAAAAAATAAAAAGTAAGAGAACCTGAGAAAGTTTAGAGGATTTAACTTTTATTTTATGTAAAGACAAAATGCCCTGCTGTTTGGCTGTATTGCAGGGGCTGACACTGAGTTCTTCTTCCAGCACAGAGGAAGCACGCACACACACACACACACACACACACACACACACAATTTAGGGTGTCCTGGAGAGCCTTCAGCTCCAGCCTCCTCAACAAACCTGCCTGCTATTTTCAAGTAACTGTAACTCTGAACACCTTGATTACACTGGGGTCACACCACAGGATATTCAGGCCGACTTCCCCTTCCAACAATCATAAGTAAAGTCCTGATTATCTTTATGGTTCGACAGATTATTTTATCAGTTTTTCTCGTGGTGTGAGATGTGTTAAGAGTGACCGAACCTGCTCAGAAGAATGTCGGAGACGCCCGAACACTAATCGTGAATATTCAACAAACACTCACGTACTCAGTCGATTGTCAGGTGGAACGAAACAATAACCAATCAGAAAGCGAGACAGAAGCATAACAACCGCAGTCATGGCGCAGCACAGAGTGACATGGATATGGACATCAGAGTTGGAGGATCAGCTTGTCAATTTGTGGCAATGTTCTGTCAAAATCATTCCAAACACTATCATAGCAATTTCTTTCTGCCTATCGTCTGCCATGTTTATTCTCAAGTCTCAAGAGATTTTGTGACATTTACCGTGTTCGTGTTTTCTTCTTTACATCGAGGCACACCACATACTATATGAGCAAAACTGTTAAATCTAGGATTTTTTTGTCCTCATGTTTCTGGTCTCTCACATTTTGAAAATCTTTTTTTTTTTGAGTGTTTCGTCTTGAGAATGCTCCAGAGGAAAGGTGGCGTTACCTCTCCACTCATTCTCGTTTGCTGTTAGATAGTCTGTGAGAGTCCTGTAACAGTGTCTAGCTTCTCTTCTCGCTTGCCCTGTCTCCCAAGAGCGATCTGCACATAGAATCCCCAATAATTGTGTAAAAGCAGACCAATCAGTCCCCAAAATCAGCTGATGCCTAAGATGGGAATTAACCGTCACCTTTAATCTATGCGTTTTCCCCCTGAGTTACAGTAGATGCAGGCACTAGAGGGTGATCCACCAGATTCCTGCATACACACCTCACCTTAACCTTGTGGCCCAATGCCCCTTGTTTGTTGCATCAGGCTTTGATGAATGAAGGTTTGGTTACAGCCTGAATCCACCAAAGCCTGATATGTACCCCTATTGCCTGGGGTGCGTTTCCCGAAAGCATCGTTAGCCAACTATGGTCGCTAGTTCCGACGTTATCAGCATAGTTCAACGAGTCAGTGTTTCCCGAAACCATCGTTCCAACGAACATTCGCAAACAGCATCGCAAAGTTGTGTGTTTTGAACGACAGCTCTCGACCTGTGGTTAGAGGCATCGTTTCTATATTGCATCACATTTGGAGGTAATGAATCCTTATGTTGAGTAAAACAAAACAAAAAAACAAGCTGACACTCAGTACAACCGGTGCCTTTTATTTAGAATACATACAAACAGAATTTACTGTGTAGTAAAAAATGAAGTTGTTCTTCTGAGGAAACAAGACCCTGACACTGTTTTTCATTTTTGATATATGTCATACATATAAAATGCTCTACATAAACGTGACATGACTTTACTGGAGTGTAGAATTATCAGAGCTCTTGCAAACCCACTTCACTGGTCATGTTTTTCAATCTTTGTTTAACCCCAGAATGAAGAATGAAAATTAAATTTGCCATGAGTATATCGGAGCCTTAAGTGGCCTTTAACACATCATTTTCAACTCAAAATCTTAATGCGTTATGGACGTTCATTTAAACGACAACGGCATTTTGGGTTCCTGAAAACGCAAACTTTTGAAAACGGCTTTCAAACTGCGAGTTTTTGAAAACGATACCATTATCATCTCAGTGTTAACTACAAAAACGTTAATTTGTGTAACGTGTATGCAAATTATCTCTTCAGTCTGTAGGTGTAACGGAGGCCAGCTAGTAGTTGCTGTGCAAGTAAACCTCACTCCTCTGATCTCAATTAGCGCTTTTAGCGACAGATGCTAGAGGTTGCAGTTTTTAGTCTCCTTCTTAGAGCACCCGACTCTCACGTCAGAGACCCGGGTTCGAGGCCCGCTCGGAGTGGGTCGAGTAGGAGGACCCATGTGGAGGGGTTACATTAGTGCCGTGACTCGTATGAGTGTGAGGTTTAGGGGGGTGAGTGTAAAGAAGGCCAGCTAGTAGTTGCTGTGCAAGTAAACCTCACTCCTCTGATCTCAATAGGTGCTCTAGCAACAGACGCTAGAGGCTACAGTCTTTTGCCTCCTTGTTAGAGCGCCCGACTCTCATTATGGAGAGGTTCGAGGCCCGCTTGGAGCGGGTCGAGTAGGACCCGGGTCGAGGGGTTACATAGGCACAAAGTGTTTCTTTACAAAGTGACATCGCCAACTACTTGCAATTTCTGTGGATCCGTGTGAATGGGGGTCATTTTGACAACGTTGTCTGTAAATGAAAAAACACAATTTACACAACGATTTAATTACTGGGGTAGATTATCAAATAAATAAACATATATTTTTGTGCAGTTACTAGCACAATACTATGTTATGACATCAAAACTTTTTGTTTGTTTGTTTTTATCATAGTGCATGATTTGTAAACTAACACATGTTGATGTTTGCATCACATAACCAGCTCCATGTATGGCTTTTTTGGCTTGGTAAGCTCGCTCGGCAGCTCAGCTGGTATTTCATTGTACTGATGTGGAACACTCGGTTATGATTCCCTTGAAACACAAGTTATGATAAAACAGCTTGAAGCGAGCAAGCTAAAAAAGTGTTAGGACGTTTGCTTCTGTTAACAGTACTAGATAGGTGTACACTCTCAAAAAAAAAGGTACAAAAGCTGTCACTGGGGCTGTGCCTTTTCAAAAGTTAAACTTTTGTCCATTTTAGCTGCTAATATGTATATTTTAGGCGTTAATATGTACATTTTAGGTGTTAATAAGTACATTTTAGGTGCTAATATGTACATTTTAGGCGCGAATATGTATATTTTAGGTGTTAATATGTACATTTTAGGTGTTATATGTAAATTTTAGGTGCTAATATGTACATTTCAGGTGTTAATATGTACATTTTAGGTGCAAATATGTACATTTCGGGCACTAATATGAACATTTTAGGTGCTAATATGTACATTTTTGGTGCTAATATGTACATTTTAGGGGCTGATATATACATTTTAGGTACTAATATGTACATTTTAACTGTTAATATGTACTATTTAGGTACTATATGTCAATTTCATGAGCTTATATGTCCATTTTAGGTGGTAAAATCTTTTTTTTTTAGGTGGTTATATGTACATTTTAGCTGTTAATATGTACATTTTAGTTGCTAATATGTACCACTAAGGTACCAATATGCAGCCTTTGGGTACAAAAGTGTACCTTTTGAAAAGTAAACAGCCCCAGTGACAGCTTTTGTACCTTTTGTCTGTCGGAAAGAGTTTAGTGTAGGTGGTACGATATTTTCTAACACTAATAGAGCTTTAAGGTTTTAATGACACTCAGCAGACATTTATTTCTGAATTGCCATTACACGTATAACAACCAATGTGGTAGTCCACTTTAGACATTCTACTATCACTAAGTAACTTTGCATCTATATGACAACTAAATGCCATTACAGTATTAGTAGACTGTCTGCTTAATATTTGCTAACTCTTTATTGTGTTGGTCCCCCAACAGATGTTCTACTGACTACATGTAACTTGGCAACTACAAGCCAACTTATTCTCCTTCCCTGAACCCTAACAGTCTACTGAATGTGCTGATACTTTAATGAGATTTAGTTGACATGTAGTTGAAAAGTTATTGTTAATAAAATGTCTAAAGTAGACTATCGAAATAAAGTGTAACCTAAAATGTTCGCAGAAATGTCACCATAAGCATGTTTTTCATTGAGCCTGGGTTGAGTATGTGTGAATATGTGTGTTCATATTGTTAGCCATGAGATGCTGACTTCATCTTTATGTGTATATTTGCTGTTTTCTCAAAGGATTTGAGTTGTTTTATCAAGTTTACAAAGAGTGTCTGAATGGCTGATACAGTTAATTTGTTTTTGCTGAGTCCATTTTTTGCCCATTGATTTTTGATCTGCCCGGGCTGTTGCACGGAGGGATAGTTGTTTAAAGCTGACAGCACTGATTGTTTGTTGCACTGGGCTTGGCCTGCACACTCTCCCCTTTCTCACATCTGTTCTTTTCTCTTTCCACATCACTTTCAATCATACTATTAGTCCCCTGCCTTCCATTTTTATGATCTCGCTATTGCTACACTTGACAAGGACAATCAAGTGTGTGGGTATGTTTTGAAGAGTCTGCCCACTAGATCTCAACCTTTCAATGTAAGTATAACATTTAACTTTATTTTCTCAAGCGTGTAGGGCAAATCTCACCAAAACCTTTCAAGCACAACTTCTCCCAAAATCAAAAAGAGAAAATTACGAAATTAAGCTTATTTTTTTTAAAGGACCATGAAGCTTTGTTTGTATTGATACATTTAATTTTTTTTTCAGGGACAATTAAACACATGTATCCATAAAAATATCAGGTAACACAATATTATAAGATTACGGTGTAATTTCACAAATAAGTAATATTAATTATTAACAACATGTACTTACTTTAGAATTAGGGTTAGGTTTAGGATTAGTTGCTTGCAATTATGCATAATTTAGTAAGTATATGTAACTCATAAGTGTAATGTAACAACAATGCTAGATTGTATTGCAAACTATAACTATAATGACATATGATATTAAATTAATATGAATAATAAAAAAAAAACACTTTACAGTAATGTTCCATTAGTTAACATTGGATAATGAATGAGCTACAGTATACATTTGTTACAGCATTTATTACTTTGTTAATGGAAATAAAAATGCAGTTTTTCACTGTTCATGTCAGCTCAATACCATTCATAATATAAACAGATACAACTTTGATTGTAATCATGTATTAGTAAATGCTGAAATTTACATTAACATTAATACATTATGCTTTTGTTTCAGAGCCAGTTCATGCTTACTAATGTAGTTAAAAAAAATCGTTATGCAGACAGTTGCATTGAGTCTGTTGGTATTCAGGGGACGGACTTAAAATGGTTTGCCTCTTATTTGGAATTTACAAAATGTTCCTTTTGAGTGAAGATTGTTAACTCTTTCTCTGCTCCAGCACCTATTACCTATTTTCTATTTTGGGTCCAGTCCTGTTTTCATTACATGTTCCCTTTGGGAATGATATTTAATAAGTATGATATTTCTTCACTCAAGTCTACTTGCAGTTGAGACCCAATAGTAAGGATTCCAATGCCATACCCCTTAAGGGCCTGGAAAAAATAAAGCTGCTGATGTCTGAAAACCTTGTTGAAAACAAAACAGAAGTTGTTATTTGGTTGCACAACTTGTCAACATGATGGTAAACGATAACTTGGGAGTCATTTTTGACTCATCTATCAAATTTGATTGATGGATAAAGACGGTGGATCGTAATTGCTTCTTTTATTTAAGGGCAATAGCCAAATGGAAACCAATTCTATTGGCCAGTGACCTGAAAAGTGCTGTCCATGCTTTTATTTTTTTTTTCCCGTCTAGATTATTGTAGCGCTCATACGGTGGGACCTGCCAAACTTGCTTGCTTGCAGCTGCTGCAAGGTTGTTAATGAATGCTGGGAAAAGTGATCATGTTACTTCATTGTTATCCTTTTTAGGATGGCAGTATATTTTTAGGATATAGTAAAAAGATATTTTTGAAGCACTTCAAAAGAATGGCGCCACTTAGCTGAGCTTATTAAGCCCTTCCATCCACGAACTTAATTCAATTAAGGAAAGGTTTTCCACGAAATTGAAGTACATTTTTCTAACAAATTCAAATTAGTTTGAAATAATTTGTTTTAATCTTGTTGTATGAATTTAAATTAATTTAGTCATTCCTACTAAATAAAGTTTTGTCAGGTTAACTACATTTAGTTTTGTCTTGCCTTAATTTACCAACATAATAATTTTAGTTATTTTAACTCCTGATAGACACTGAAAAACACATAAAATAAGCACTTTGTCCATAAATTGACCCTCTTAATGCAGTCCCTTGCAAAGCATGCTGGGAACTACATATCCACTGCCCAGTTAGATGTCAACGACAATGATTCATGTAGATTTCACACAAATGAATCAGGTTGATTGAACACAATTAAATTAAGTTGTGACAATATTAAACAATCGTTTTACTTTTGCTTATTTTAATTAATATTTTTACAAGAGACCAAAATTGATTTTTTGAGTGGCATCCGTTTAAGACGAACGAAAAACATTCACGTTGACTCAACTAAACCAAATTTTTAAAAGATTACATTGATTACATTGAATGAAATTAAGCTGGAATCACTTCTATGAAGGATTGTGTCGTGTATATACTCATTTTAATTAATGAAATTGAACAAAGAGCTAAAATCATTTTTTTGAGTGTATAATTTTATCCCTGTATGGTTGTTTCAGGAGCTGCTGGAAGTGTGTATAAGGAATGCATGATCAACGGCGCCTGGAAGACTGAGGAGAACTCCAGCAGTGTCTGGAGAAACCAGTCCGAGTGCGAAAACCAGTATTATTTCAAGTCTGAGGTGAATATAGATCGCACACATTAAATCATGCTCTCCATCACGTGACATCAGTGTTTACAGCGGCGCCTGCGCACACAGGAGGAGGAGGTGTTTCGGCAGTCGCTGCTGCGAGTCCTGTCCATCGTCGGATACTCGCTGTCCTTCTCCTCGCTCTGCTTGGCTGTTCTCATCATGAGTCTGCTGAGGTCAGTTCTGCAGGGCTCTCTTTATGCTTCATAAAGGAAGAATATAACATTAAACCGCCCCAATTCTGCTATTTTAGAGTTTCCTAATGTTGTTTTAGCATCTCTTCTAACAGGTTTACATCATTCCAGCTCAGAAACACTTTATTTCCTCATAATCTCCAATGCAGCTTCAGTATGGCAAGCCGTTTTAGCTTTTATTCATCTCCAGGATATGAATTCTTGATATCTGTAATTGTATTTTCACTAG
>JAOTRC010000005.1:3907290-3923263 GCA_027497675.1 Cyprinella lutrensis
TTGATTTTTTTGAGGAAAAGGAATTTAAGATTTACCAGGCATGTTTTTTTTATTTGTAATAATGTGTGAAGTAAACTGGCTAAATTTGACTTTAAATGTCCCTGTAGACTAAAAAAATAGCTTTCTACACTGTAAAAAATATTGTCATTTTAACTTAAAAAAATAAGTAACCTGGTTGCCTTAAAATTTTAAGTTCATTGAAATTAAAAATTGAGTTAAGACAATGAAGGAGATTCATTTAATCACCTGATCTGAACTACATAAACTATCTAAGTTGATTTGACAAAAAAAAAAATTGTTGTGATTACAAATCATTAAAATATTTTTTTTACAGTGATAAAGATATTACATTTTGTCTCAAACATCTCTGAAATAGTTTCTGGATAAAGTTTTGATAAAGTATTCTGTAACCACAGCATGTCATATTTGCATTAGAACATGTTTACTATATTTTGACTTTAATGACAACATACTATAAAATACAATTTAAAATGAATAAACACACATGTGAGTGTTTTAAGTTGTCAAATATTTGAGTTTAAAACTAAAGTACTGTGTTAAATAGCATATTTTCAATTCCTTTTGGTGACCCTATTGGTCGATAAACTACACACTTCAACTTAAATGCAAGACCACCAGCCCTGTCCTTTTCTAACCCTGTCTTTCTCTCTACACCTTAACCGCAACATCCACAGGACAGCTCATGCCAGAGGGAAAGCCGACGCCGCAACAACGGCAGCGCAGAAAGCCCAGGAAGAGAGCAGACTGGCCCGGATCACCGCCAAAGAGTTTTCCCCTTCTTTCCAGCACAGAGGAAACAGTGAGTGCAACCAGCCGAGTCTGGAGACTAAAAATAACTGGGACCTCAAACTGTTTGACAGTACGACTAAGCTTTTACAGTTCACTGCGAATGCTAAATATGCCAATTAGTTAACTTTAAAAACACTATCCCACCGTGATTTGAAAGCTGCAAATATTATTCACCGATTCTCTAGATGACTTACAATTTAGTGCTTGCAAGCAGCAAGAGGTAGATGTACATGTTCGTAATAGTGCAGGGTAGGAACAACGGAGTGACTGTGTAAGCGTCCAAGTGTGTACGTGTAGGTGCCGGATGGGTTCAGGGCTGTAGGGGTCAATGCTCCTACCGTGCCATGCGGGGGGAATGAGTGATAGAAGAGGCAATAAGAAGATAAGGGGAGGTCAGCGCTGACCTTTCCGACAAGCCCACGCAAAGCTAGCCGACATACACAATGAAATTTATTCATGCACACATAATACCCACACACACATATTCACACCACCCACACATAAACACACATACTGTAAACGTAGTCACTCTTTCGGTCGCTGTCACACCCCCACACATTGGCAGGATTTATGCCAATCCCATCACAAAACACCCCTTTACAGGAGAGCTATAAGGACACACACTGTGCTGGATCAGTGTACGAGACCTCCTGGAACGGTTGATCTTTCTAAATGATACATTTACGTCATGTGATGACCTTAGAGATGTTAGGACAAACTTGGCTGAGATGTGCTGACTTGCAACAGATTTGTAAATGATGTTTACAGTTGGAATACAAGCCTTTATAAGGTTAAGTTGAAAGTTATGTACGTACAGGCGCATAGGGATGAAATCTTCATTCTCATTAGCCGAGCTGATTCGAGCCGCCATGGTGCTGACTCAGGAAAGATTTGATAAGTTAAACTGTACTACCAAGAAATGATTCATGTACTACAAGCAATTGAGTGAGGTAGGAATAATTCACTCCCAAAATAAAAATTCTCTTACGATTTACCAATGTTATTCCAAATCCACCAACCAAGCTGTTTTTTTTCCTGTGCAACACAAAAGGATAATTACTGAAGAATCTTCTTGCCATTCTTTTTTCATATATCTACAGCTTATAGTGACCGTATCATCAAAAATACGATAAAGAAAAATAAAGGATGTACCGCAATTAAAATTCTGGCTGATTTAAGAAGCTGATAGTTGTTGTCATGTCTCATAACCATTCAATGATTAATGGTAGATACGCCATTCTAACCATTTGTCTAAATAACATACTACAAAATCATAACAATCCTTTTAAATCCTAAAAGTGGATTTAGGCATCACAACATCATAATGTACACTATGAAAAATGAATTATCATTACATGTTAGTGATTAGCTTTTTAAAATATCCACTTTAAATAAGCTTTCGAAAGCAATGCTCCATTTTTTTGAACGTGAACCCAAATTATCAAAATTATAGGTGTGAAACCACGGTCCAGACCAAACAGATGGAATTTGGTCCAATGAAGAGAGGTAGTCTCGGTCCGGATCAAACTGGAAAAAGGTTTGGTTTGTTTATAGTGTGAAAGCGTTTATGTATGGTTCGGACTTTCAGACCTTTTACAGGAAGTTCTGGAAGTTCCCGCATAGCCGAAAAAACAGAAGATGGCAGGAAAAATGAGCCGTGGTAGCACATGGGGAGATGAGGAGACAAGGTTTTTAATTGAATTATGGTCTGATGACATAATAGGAAGTCAACTTGCAATCTTCTCCTCCTTTCCTGCGACGATAAAATGTTTACACGACGAGGACGTTCATTTGGCGAATTTCAACTAGCCTTGTGTATAGTTGGTGCTGCAGGTAATTATGCCATAAAAATTACAATATAGTTGCAACGACATGCGTCTGTTCATTACCCGCCGAATTGACAATACGCTGACGTCCTGTTCATTTACTAAACCAATCAATATCAAGATGCAGCCCACATAGATGATGATGACAGGACGTAAGAATGTCACATAAAGTTCTTTAGTGCGCTCGCATAATAGTAGTATGAAACCAAACCAAAACATTCTGCAAATATAAAATGTATTAAAACATGAACTTTGGTTCGAACCTTGGTGGAAGACAAATGGAAGCTTCTTTAAGAGCATGCTCCGACATACACCCCCTTTTCAGAATATTTCAAACATGTGGCATGACTACATGTTTAAAAAAAACTTAGACTTGTCTCTATGTCTTCGTGTAGGAGTGGAGTGCCAGCGACCCAAACAGCAGAACTCGAGTGAGAACGATGTGGAAGTGATCTCCAGTGGGACTGCGGACAGCACTGAGCTCTATATGAAGGGCTCCACACCTCCAGACCTGACCCCAGACGTGAGCCCTACTCCTAGCCGACCCTCCACACCTCCCCGAAGCCCAACCACCAAATCTTCCCACCGCACCAAAAATGCCCGCTTCCTGCGACAGACAGCTGTGGACGAGGAGCGTGGGGGCACGCAAGAGATCCAGGTGCTGATGGAGGGGAGAGGTGGTGGTGGTGGTTCGAGTGGAGGTGGAGAGTACCTGAGGGCTAACAGCTGGAGTGAGGACAAGCGTGCCTCTCGTGGGGGCAGCAGTAGAGGCGGTAGTCGTGGCAGCAGCCGCTCTACAACCCCTTCTGTACAGGACGAGGTCCGGGTTGGGGCGGCACGGGCCAATGGCCACAAGCACGCCTCCAATCATAAGCCTCGAGACCATAGCTCCTCCAATCACAAAACGCAACGGGAAAGGAGGCCAGAAGGACCCTCTGCTTCCTGGACGTCTCAGCGGGTACATGGGGACAGTTTGGCTCACTCCCGTCTCCTAGAGCAGGACGAGGAAAAGCTGAGCAATTACGAAATGGAGATGAGGCCGTTACAGCCAATGGACTCCCATAACTCCCAGAAGCCCTATGGGCACGGGGAGGAGAGGCCTGGTCACTCGGAGTCCCGAGCACATACACTACAGCGACGGGGTAAAAATCGTGACCGGGAGCGGGACGTTCGGGATGCCTCAGGGCCCAGGGATGCCCGGGAGGGGCCGGCTCCGGACTCAGTGCAAAAGTTGGACAGTCTACGAGTGGGGGAAAAGTTAGAGGCACGGCCCCTCCGCAGGGACCTCACACTCTCACCCCCACAGAAATCCCCGCCTATTGCACTACAGCACGAAGATGAGAATCAGTCTCAGCTCAAAGTGAACTCGGTAAGTGAAGATACACTACACTGAACACAGGGACTTTAAAGAATAGTTTACCCAAAATTAAAATTTCTGATATCATTTACTCACCCTCAAGTCGGTCCAAATCTGTTTGACTTTCTTCTTTGCAACACACAAAGAGAAATTGTTAAAGACTCAAGCTTTAAGGACAGAAGCTTTAAAGCTTCAAAAAGGATGCTAAACACCCTAAAAGTATGGTAAAAGCGGCCCTTGTGAGCTCTGAGTGAGAAACAGATGATGGTAGGGGTATCCAATCCTAATCCTGAAGGGCTAATATCCAACAGTGTTTAGTTTAAACCTGGCTCAACTCACTTACCTGGAAATTTCTAGTAACTTTGAAGAGCTTGATTAGTTCAGGTGTGCTTTATTATGACTGTATCTAAGGACATGTTTACATCTGATACTAAGGCTCAATCCCAATTTACCCCTTGTCCCTACCCCTTCTTTTTGAGTGTACCCCTTGGCCCTTAAAACAGAGTTACAAGGGCCAAGGGGTTAAAATATATCCCTACGAAATGGAACAACCCTTCATGAACCCGATACTTCATCAGTCGTCGGCGATGGCTAAGCCGTTACAGAGTTTTTACAGGATTTCTCCATGACAACAACTGACAATCAGTGCAGCTGCTCTTAACTTTGAATAAACATGATGATTATAACATCCCTTCCTCGAAATGTATGTCTTTTCTATCGGAAAGGTAATTTATTAGACCATTTGTTAATTTAAACGACTATAGTGTTATTATAAGAGTAAATAATATGCGCGGTGGAATCACCTGGCGCTAAATTTAAATGTTTAACCATTTGCGATCCATCTCGCTGGTGATTTGCGATGTATTCCGGGAACTTTTCTCTTAGCCTTTTCTCTTAGTCCGTTTGGAGTGTGCCTCTGAAAAATCTCCGTTTCGAGGGCTATGTAGCCCTACCCCTTCGCCCTACCACTCGATCTCAAGAAGAATCAGGACACCTTACCCCTAGACGTGAACGCGCAAAACGGAGGGGTAGGGCTAAGGGGTAGGGTCAAGGGGTGAATTGGGATTGAGCCATTCTGTAGAGCTGTGAGATTCTTAATGGCAATTATCTTCTTCGGATCTGCAGAAATTCCTTTGTCTGAAAACACATGTACTCTGTTCTTACACATCTTTGTTGAGGGTGAGGTTTTTCTCTCTAAATCTCTTGAATACAGCTTACAGACAGGCGTTGTGCTCTTCTCACGTTTAGACAAACTATGATGTCATCACTCATATTTTTGACATTTGGAATGCCATGAAGGACCTGTTGAATTGTGTTTTGAAACACCTTTGCACTTGAACTAATCCCAAAATTAAATGTATCTTTGAATGGCGTAATTGGGAATTTGCATATCCACGCATATTCTCACACTGTCAGGAATTTTACATTATATGACTGTAGCTGAAACTATAGGCGATACCTAAGTTGTCGTACCACTAACTTTTTCAATGATACCTTGTTGTTCACGTTTTTTGAGTTTTTGTCTTCATCTGAGCTCGTTGATGCTTCAGAGTGTGTTTTGGATGCTATATCATCTGTATACACAGTATTAACTTTTTGTTTCAACCCCTTGAAACTTGGGCTTTGCTGGATTTGGGAAATTGGTTGTATAGTGTGTTGACCTGCAGCATTTTAGAAAATAATTCAGCTTTCCGCAGCATTTACAGGTTTTTTCATTTGCAGGACAGTTTTTCTGACCTCCATCATGTGAAAAATGCCCCTGTTCTCTTCTTGTCTCTGTTCAGAATTGTCTTATAGCATGTCTTACGAATGATTTACATGATTTTGCATGCATCTCTTCTATGCCAGCTGGTTGTTTATCTGCTGTTTCTTAAGCTCTTCCTGCATCTAATAATTGCTGAAGTGTCATTGTTGCATCGCGGAGTGAAATCTTGTGGAGACACAATGAACGTCTCAGGTTACGTATGTTACCCTGGTTCCCTGAGAGGGAACGAGACGCTACGTTTGAGATGCGGTGGGAACTCTCCGCGATTACGTCGTGAAGCACATATAAAATCAGTCCATTGGAAGCCCGAAACTTAATGGGTGATGTCATAGACCGGGAAACTATAAAGCACCCCTGAATTCAGACCGCACCAGCTTCTGAAAAAAACCTGAAGCAAGTCGATCAGGGCATGCAGAAGGTATGGCAGATAAACGCGTCTCGTTCCCTCTCAGGGAACCAGGGTTACATACGTAACCTGAGACGTTCCCTTTCAAGGGAACTTTGAGCTGCGTTTGAGACGCAGTTGGAACCCCATACCCACTACGCCATAGTGACAAATGCCCGTTCTGTGTGAAGTCCTTGCACACACTAAGAAGCTAGCAACCTGGAGTGGAGAGCTCAAGGTCATAAAACCTGACAAACGTATGCGGAGAGGAAGATCCTGCCGCATTACAGATATCAAGAAGCGAAACACCCGAAATTAAGGCCGTAGAGGCCGCCATACTCTTTGTAGAATGGGCCCGTACAGCCATAGCTGAAGGCTGACCGGCCACTTCATAAGCCAATGATATAGCCTCGACTATCCATTTGCTCATCACCTGTTTAGATGCAGGGCACCCTCTCTTGAGTGACCCAAAGCAGACAAATAATTGTTCAGACATACGCCACAGGGCAGCTGAACGTTGGCATCTAATGCACGGACATAACAGGTTCAGTCGTTCCTGACCTGGGGTATTAAAAGGTGGAGGATAAAAGGCCTGCAGCACTATTGGGCCCCCAACATTAACTGTATGGAATATATAATATATTATATATTATGTAATATAATTTATATAATATATAATATAACCCGGTCTAGGGTAGAGAAATGCTTTCACCATACCTATGGAACCTATGGAAGGCGGAGCTCGTAGACAGACGAGACTGCTCTGACTTCATGTTACGAGCAGCCTCAGGGACACTGGACCGGCGAGAAAGAAATCTCTGAAATGCAGCAACGACACAATTTGTGTCAATGTGTCAACGACACAATTTATAGCATCGCCAAACAAACTTGTTGGGGAAAGCGGCACATCCATAAGAACAGACCTATCTTTGTCTTTAATATCTGTAAGATTCAACTATAAATGACGCTCCGTGGCCACCAAGGCTGCCATAGAGAGGCCCACAGATTTAGCTGTCTCCTTGATGGCCCGGATAGATCTGTTGTGCGATGCAATTCTCGAATTGCGTCAGCACTAACTTCCTCACAATCG
Source organism: Cyprinella lutrensis (assembly GCA_027497675.1). Classification (NCBI taxonomy): domain Eukaryota; kingdom Metazoa; phylum Chordata; class Actinopteri; order Cypriniformes; family Leuciscidae; genus Cyprinella; species Cyprinella lutrensis. The sequence goes on from JAOTRC010000005.1 coordinate 3,914,524, forward strand.
TCCATGTCCCTCTGCAGGTCAGCCTGGTATGCTTGGAGAATTGACATAGTATGTAAGCATGCCTCGGCCTGCCCTGCTGCCAAATATGCTTTACCTTCTTTTTAAGCTGGCGTGCTCTGAATTCAGGGGTGCTTATAGTTTCCTTGTCTATGACATCACCCATGAAGTTTCAGGCTTCCTTTGGTCTGATTTTACTTGTGCTTCATGACGTAATCACGCAGAGTGTTCCCACCACATCTCAAACACAGCTCGAAGTTCCCTTGAAAGGCAAAGCCATATGACAACACTATATACACTTCCATATACACTGTACCCTAGTGCAATTGCAGTAGTATATTTCCCCATTGGGATTTCTTATAGATAGTAGCATTAACAATATGATTGGAGTTATTTGTTTATGTTTTTGTGTTTTTTTGTAGTAATAAATAAGAAATGGATTTCTTCATTTCAGAAAATGAAAACAGCAATATTTTATGGAAAGGACAACAGGAAGTGTCTCTTGAGAGTGAGAATGAGTTAGCCAAATGATTGGGAATGATAGGGATCTACTTATTGCAAATACATTTTTTTTTGATAATCTCTGAAAGTGACAATCTAACCGCAGTGAGTCAATTTATGTTTTTGGGCAATTGCAGCCTTTTATTTAATCAATACATCTACCACATCATGAGATATTTAATTCAGTAAGGACAACTACAATGATTAATAATAGAACATTTCTCAATAAATGCTTTCTGGTATTTTGATAGGCATTTGAACTAATCCACTAAAGTAAGAGACTTGACTGCACTAATCACACTTCTGCTAGTGTCCAGTTCTGTTTCGTTGCAAATACTTTTAGTTTGAAAGATATTTCATTGCTTCTCTTTTCTTTTCCAGATTTTTATTCAAATGTTTGAATAAGTTTCCATGGCTCCTTATAACCGTTTCTTGTTTAGTTCATTGTTAACCTATATGTTGCCCTGCATGTGAGCGGCTCTTTGTCTGTGATTTTCTATGTATAGTGAAATGCTTGCTGTTGCATTTGATTATCATCATCTTCACAAACCTCTTATTTTTTTGGTTTAAACTAAGTAAAAGCACTACATTCTGATCATCTGAATCCTTGATAAGACATTACAGCTTCACTACAATGTAAATGCTTTTGTCTAGTGGGTTGTGTAGTTTTGCCATGCAGATTTTGATTGCTAAATAAAACAGGCAGTGAGCCTGAGTAGGCTAAGGGGTAATGTGTGTGCAGATGTTGAGGACATTTATATTTATCAGCCAAGCATAAGTTGCCGAACCTATGCCTTCAGAGAAGAAAACCGAAAAGGCCTTGCCTGTTTTCTGTCATGGCATTCCTTAATCCTGTTTGTTTGGTGAGAGACAAAATGATATATAGTTGTAATAAATTGGTTCAACTTTAGCAGCGGATGACTGTTATTTTGTTGCATGGAATTGAGAAAGAATGGCACAATGGCATAAACTGAGCTGAGAGAAATGTAGACCACTGCAGTTTGTCATGTGGTTTTCCTCTGGGTTCTCACACATGCAATATAAGTCAATTTAAGTGACAAATTTGGCCACACTGTAAAAAAAAATCCAGTAATAAAACGGCAAATCTCAGGCAGCGAAATTCCGTTAAATTACAGCAAATAACCATTTAAATTTTAAATGATTTTTAGAAATTGCATGCAAAAAAAAGTAAAAATACAGAATTTACTTTACAGTCAAAATTGATTAAATTACAGTACATTACTGTTGATAATGGCTTATTAAACTGTGGAAAAATGGATAAATTATGTCAAATTATATTAAAAAGCCATTTAACTTTGAAGTTAAACTGTAAATTTAGGGTTTTATAAAGTTATTTTGTATAATAATGCTGTCTATCTACAGTAATTCTCTTTTAATATATAGTTTTTCTGTATTAAATCACAATGAAATTATGTATAAAAATGCAATAAATGCATAAATTAAAATACAAATGTTTGTAAATTTAGTTTTAATTTTTATTTGTACAGATCCAGTATCGCAACTTCGACCAATCTCTATTTAAGTACTTAATAATAGCAAGTTTAGTCAATTGTTAATTAACTAAATGTATTTACACTAACTGAACAAACACTGAACATCAAGATAATAGTGATTAACAGGAAATAGAAGCTTAGTATATCATTAAGAACATGTAAAAATATTCAAATTAAAAGGCGTTGGACTCTAATATAACTTTTTTTTTACATTTACAATTACATTTATTCCAAAGTGACTTACCAATTAAGATAACAATAGAAGCACCAAGTGCAGTGAAAAGTCCCAGTTAGTCACAGAACAGTTTTTTTTTAAACAAAAATTTAGTATCAGTGAAAGTGGTTTTGTGTCTCTTTGGGATGATGGCACCACAAGGCGCCGCTCATTTGCAGAACACAAGCCTCTGGAGGACACATAGATCTAAAGTAATGAGTTTACGTATAGGGCTACCTTTAAAGACCACTCTTGCTGCAGCATCTGGATAAGTTGCAGAGGTTTGACTGATGCTGAAAGGTCTGTCCAGAAAGCATTACAATATCCAGTCTGGATAGAGCAAGAGCTTAGACCAGGAGTTGTGTAGCTCTGATAGGAAGGGCCTGATCCTCCTAATGGTGTAAGAAAAACCAACAGGATCACAGCAAGTATGGTTTGGCTGAAACCATAAGCAGTTCTACCAGAAAGACTCGGGAAATATAATGATGTAACAAGCATGAATTTATTGACAGCCCAGCAAACAATTATTTATGAAGTTTTTTGGCGTAGGCCCCGTCCGTACTTCGTAATCCGAGGGTAGCGGATCTGCATTTCCTGCCTGGAGCAGAGGCAGGGGCGCAGCCGACCCCCCGGGAGGTATGGACAGGACCATCCTGGTGGTGGTGGGGATGGTGGCGGTAGTTGTCATGTCGGTATCTGCGAACTCAAACATGTGTGAGTACAGGTCTTTTATACGGCGAGTCTAGGGACGTGATTGGATAGATGTGAAGGTAATAATGACGTAGTAATTAAGTCTTCCTGGCAGAACTTTATGCTTAAAGCTTTCATTTCTGTCCTGGCAAGGTTGAGTTGAAGGTGAAGGTCATTCATCCAGCCAGAATGTTCCATCAGCTAGGCCGAGATGCGAGTAGCAACCGTCAGATCATCTGGCTGGAATGAAAGGTAGAGATGTGTGTCATTAAGATAGCGGTGATAGGGAAAGCCATGTTTTCAAATCTAAATGACAGAGCCTAGTTACAAAAAAACTGAAAAAAAACAATAGATGGGTGGAATCTAACACAATCGTGGTCTTACTGTAGCAAAACCAAACCTTGTGCACACTTTTAGTGCAATCACATGAAATCAGAAGACTCCTCATTACTATTTTTTAAAGTTAATTCTTCCCATACCTTTTTACCATGATCATCTGTTTTCTACAGGACCTGAAATCACAAAAAAATAAGTTATTTTAAAACTCAGTATTACATTTACACATGTCACAATGTGTTCCAGTGGGACAGTGCAAAACCTCAACTGACTGATCTGGAAGCTGAGCTGGAAAGGTTACCAGTATGTTTTGAGCTGCCATTTGATTGTAGCTACATATAAAGTAAAAATGAATATGATTTACTGTGACCTAGCTGAATCAGTTATTCATTATATTATATTCACATTCTAGTATTCGCTGTATTAACGTTACAGAACCGAATTCGATTTCTTAACGGTCTTGATAGATTTAACTTAGTCACGATAACCATTTCGAAATTTAGCCATGGTTTAACTACAAAGAAAACAAACAAACAAAAAAGGTAGGCCCATTTTTAGTAAAAACTGTGGTTATTAAAATGGTAATAAATCAAAACGTGGTTACTACAATTTTACTATGATAAAATCAATTTTATAGGCCACAAATGTATGAAATGAATGATTTAAAAGCATGATATGTACTGTACCCTTTAAAATTTGGTAAAACTAAAATACAAGCAATTACCTGCGATTATAGTGGATCTTTAAATTACAGCAAAAATATGTAAAATAACAATAATGAATGAATAATAAAAAAATACAGGGCGTTATCTGTAAATTAACTTATGAGTTATAAGTTAACTTATGAGTAGTGAGAGTGTGAATGTGTGTATTTCCGTGTGTGTTTGCCTTGTGATGGACTAGTTATCATTATTATTTCAACTGTTCCAAAGCATCAACATAACACCTTAAAGCTTTTAACAAGAAAAAATAAATTATATTTCAACATCAGATTTAAGAGTTGGAGACTGTGTCTGCACAGATAAATTGCTGCACAAGCTACATTGTCTGCTTGCGGCTGCTGCATTAAAACAAAACTGCATGTTCACTAGCTGCTAATATGCTTAGTAAATCACTCCAAGCAATTAAAGGGATAGAACACTTTGAAATTAATTTTTAGCTTTCCTCAAGCTCGTTTCCTGTCTTGGGCCATCAATGTGTACTTACATTTACGAGTCATTAATTCATGTTTAATTTGGACTTTTCTGTGCATGCTCTTTGACCCCATTGACCTCCATTTTATGACTGATAGACACAAACGGATGCCACCGCAACCAATCAGCTGTGCTATGTAGATAATTATGTGAACCAAGTCTGGAACTAACCGTTTTTCAATAAGCATTTAAAGAACATTTCGAAAAACATCTAACAAAAATATTTGTGTTCATATGTTAGGTGACAGCTCAAGATGTCAGAAAAGAAAACCCATTGCTGATTAAATTTAGAGCAAAGTTCTACCCTGAGGACGTGGCTGAAGAGCTAGTTCAGGAAGCTACACAGCGCTTGTTCTTCCTCCAGGTGAAAGAGGGAATCTTGAATGATGATATCTACTGTCCACCTGAGACGGCTGTTCTACTGGCCTCATATGCTGTGCAGATGAAATACAGTGACTTCAATAAAGAATATCACATCCCTGGATATTTGAGCAGAGACAAATTGCTGCCCCAAAGGTGTTTCTCTATTCTTTTGAGAGCTTAACACCAACTTTGTTCTATTCTTTTAACACTAAGATCACTTTATAGCACTTTATTGTGTTTTAAGTTGCTGCTTTATATACTAATACCTTCTTCTAGAGTCCTAGAACAACATAAACTGACTAAAGAGCAGTGGGAAGATCGAATTCGGGTGTGGCACGAACAACACAAGGGCATGATCAGGTACAATCCATATTACCCATTTATAAAATTAAAAACAACTTCAAAACCATGTCCTGAACCTAAAATTAGTTGTTTGAGTATGGTCAATACAGCTTTATCTCTACAGAGAGGATGCAATGATAGAATACTTGAAGATTTCCCAGGATCTGGAGATGTATGGAGTGAACTATTTCAGCATCAAAAACAAAAAAGGATCGGAGTTGTGGTTGGGTGTTGATGCTTTGGGACTCAACATATATGAACGCTCAGACAAGTATACCGTCTATGTTTAATTTTTAACCGGTGTTACTAGTCTAAGTGTTTCGTTGTACATTCAATGGACTGTGCCATGTCAATATCGCTGTTTTTTTAACAGGCTGACACCTAAGATTGGATTTCCCTGGAGTGAGATACGGAATATTTCTTTCAATGACAAGAAATTTGTCATTAAGCCCATAGACAAAAAGTCACCGGTAACTTAGAATAATAAAGATGTCTTACACTTGTTATATTACAGTTGTATTACTCCTGTCTGAAATGTTATAGCTTGTTCTCTGCTCAAACCACAGGACTTTGTGTTCTATGCACCTCGTCTGCGCATTAACAAGCGTATCCTGGCTCTGTGCATGGGAAACCATGATCTTTACATGAGACGACGCAAGCCAGACACTATTGAGGTGCAGCAGATGAAAGCACAGGCCAGAGAAGAGAAGAACAAGAGACAACAAGAAAGGTGAGAACATTAATTACAAACATACCTGACAGCACAGACAGAACATTTACAATACTATATTTAATGATACCAAAGGCAGTCACTATGTAGTACTGAAAGGAGATACTGTCTTTCATGCTAATTAAATACTAATTGTGTATTTTTTATGAAAGTAAATCAATATCAGAGGAGTTGAATATTGATATTTTTGAAGCCAAAAATGGTGTATGGAAAAAAAATATTCACACTTCACTTAATAAATCCCAGTCAGTGGAAGATTGTGCTCACATGCGTCTCCTCCCCGAAATAACCGTATATGAAGCTTATAATGCCTAGTTTAACTATGCCATCACGAATTTACATCACTATTGTAAATTTCAGCCCTGTAAAAAGCAGGCCTGTTTTGTGCGTATGCAACGGTCATTGTTTGGATTGTATCTATCAGCTCGGTACATTTTGGCTTAGGAATATTTTCCCATTCGTCTTCACAAAAACAAATTCCAGATCTGTTAAATTTCCCTCTTCAGGTCACCACACAGATTTTATACAGGATTGAGGTCTGGGCTCTGGTTGGGCCATTCCAAAACATTAATCTTTCTTTGCTGAAGCCATTCTTTGATTTTCAATTTCATTTTAGATGTGTGTTTTGGATCATGATGGAAGATTAAAGTTTTCTTCATTTTCATCTCTAGCAGACACCAGAAGATCTGTGCTAAAATCGTCTAGTATTGGGAGCTGTTCATGATTCCTTACATCTTCACTAAAGCCTTAGTAAGAGCTAAAGAAAGCAGCCCCAAAGTGTGATGCTGCCACCATCGTGTTTCAGCATAAGTATGGTGTTCTTTTGCGGAAGTGCTGTGTTATTTTTGAAGCAAACATACCTTTTACAATTTTGGCCAAAGTTCAATCTTGGACTCTTCACACCATAACACATGGTTTGGGAGACTGGATAAATGTGTTTGCATTTGCAAAGTTTAGCTATGGTTGGGTGTGTTTTAGTCAGAAATAGCTTGAGTCTTCTAGCCCAGAAAATAAAGGAGAAAGTCAAGAAAAGTGTGTACTATTTCACATGAGGTTGATAACTAGGTCATTCAGAGCACAGTCCCTCTTTGACCTAATTCATACATCTTCGGGCTCTGGACACCTAGGCAGCCAACAAACCCTCTCGCTCCTCCGTAATAAGTAATTGTGTCCTGGTATAATCCAGGAGGTCTCCCGATACATTAGAGTCTGTTCAGTCTGCGCCATCTCCAAGACTGCCCATCATCTGCCAGAAGGCAAATTGATTCCCTTGCCCATTCCTAATCATCATGGTCTCACATCGGAATATAATTTGTCACCGACCTGGCACCCTCAGATTTCAACACATGCATTCTAGTAATGGTAGATTGATTACCAAAAACCAGCAAGTTAATACCACTAAGAGGCCTACCTACTGCACTTGAGTGAGCAGAATCCCTATTCCACCACATATTTCATCATTTTGGACTGCCTGAGGAAATAGTTTCCGACTGTGGTCCCCAGATCATATCCCGAGTTTGGTGCTCCTTTTCCCAGCTGCTGGGTATCTCTGTTAGCCTATTATCCCCAAACCAATTGCCAGACTCAACGAACCGGTGATTGGGAGATACCTGCAGTCCTATTTCTACCATCACCATCTTGGGACCAGTAATGGGCCTGGTAGCAAAACTACCTCTTTGAATTCAGCTATTGATGAGTGCTGGAAAACAGGAGGGCATCCAGGGTTCGCCAGAGATGGGGAACTCACATGAACAAAGGAGACAGACTCTAATTGCAAGCGATAAACCGAGTTGCTGTCTAAAATTTACTTATTCGTACTCAATAGCTCTCGGTATGAAATCGTCCCTACTCAGACATTATAGTATCTCGTTAAAGTATTAGCTATAGCCCAGCCATCCGTTCTACAGATGCAGGTCAGGGACGCAACATTCACCTGTGCCCAGGAGGATGCCACACACTTGGTGGAATGTGCTTGCACTCCCAGAATGCCAAATACCTGGCTTCCACAATCCAGTGGGCTATCCTCTTTTTGGAGACAGCCTAATCCTTTTGCTGTCCCCGTAAACAGACATAGAGCTGCTCGGAGCATCTAAAGTTCTCTGTGTGGTCCAAAAAGATCCACAGGGATCTGCCCTAATATGAGGGAGCACTTGCAAGTTCACCATCTGATCCCTGAAATGGTTAGCGGGAACATTGGGCACATAGCCTGGCCTTGGTCTTGCAAGTACCCATCCCCTCTTGATAGAAGTGAGCATGGTCAGGAGGGCTATCTTCATAGGGAGGGAAGAGTGCAAACTAGCAAAAAGGCACCACTTCAAAGCATACAGCTGCCTTGTGTAAGGGGCTCTGGCTTGAGTGAGAGTGTCTGTCACCGCTAGTGGTAGTCCACTCTGGTCTTCTGCATCCCTTCCTGAGGCCAGACATGGAGGTCCCAGAGGTCTGGGCACAGGTGCCAAATTGTACGTATAAACAGTCGTGGATAAACCCTGGATAAGCAGCCAAAAACTAAGGGGAATCTAAGGGAAGTCCTGCAAATAGAAATGCAAGGTCTGTACAAGAATTGAGGGTGCGCCGACAGATTGGCCACGCGATGTGCGCTACGGTTCCATGGGTGGAAGCCATCTCAAGTCTGAAGCCATTAGAGATGTGCGGTTGGCGGTTATAGCCATGGACTCCACGAATAAACCGTGGATCGGGCGGATGATGTGATGGAAAAAATATTTTAATTAAATTCGGGCAGGTTGCGGGAGGTTGAACCAATCAAATTAAAAATACATGTATACTGTTACGGAGCAGGCTCCTGCACCACCTCCTCTCCGCCAGCAGAGGGAGACTTCACCCGAATACTAACTGCCTTCAG
>JAOTRC010000005.1:3985290-3997126 GCA_027497675.1 Cyprinella lutrensis
GTAAACACAAACTTTTATTTTGGACACAACACAACACAACACAACATAACACAACATAACATAACATAACATAACATAACATAACATAACATAACATAACATAACATAACATAACATAATATATTGTATAATATAATATAATATAATATAATATAATAAGAGGCTAAAACCCATCCAGAATCCAATTAAAATAGCTACTGTAGCCTATATATTAATATAGGCTACAGTATAATGGACAAACAAAATCCATGTAATTTTTACATTACAAAATGCTTTTTAAAAAGGTACTTCAACTACTACTATCCAAAATCTATTTTGTTGAATTCTATTATAAATTTTACAGTTGACATTTCATTAACAATTAAAATGTATACAATTACTGTAAAAACAAATGTGGAAAAACCTAAGCACATGAATATAAATGTTCTCACGTTTTTATTGAAAGTTTTTCTTAAATTAAAAAGAAAAGTTAGTATCCATGCTATTGGCGAAGTAGCCCGTGTGTGCTGTCGCGTGTTCCACAGGGAGCCCCTGAGAGTGTCCTGTCCGTCCTGATGTGTGCTTCTCTAATGAGTGGGTGGGAGGGTCAGGCAGTGCGACAAATAAGGACACAGTTCCTGCAAGAGCTTTCATTCTCACTTTTATTTGCAAGTGTGCTTTGGACCCATAGCTGCCTAAAATGCGCTAATTAGCCCAACAGGATTTTTGCTTGTGCGTGTGTTTACGCTGGAATACTAAACTTTCTCAGCAAATGTAAGTAGCCGGTGTTCATCTGTCTCGGTTGCTGTGACTTTGTGGGTGTTTTTGCACAGTATGCGTGCGGTGTCATTTTTTTAAATGAGCATGTTTGATGTCATCTGAGTTTAACACGCCACTGTGAGTCCTGTGCTGTCGGCGTTCATGTAGCTACTTCAAGAAGAGAGAGAGAGAAAGAGAGAGAGAGAGAGAGAGAGAAAGAGGGAGAGAGAGAGAGATATCGTCATATCATCATTCGGTTACACAGAGAAATTGCAGTAAACAGTAATTAGCTTTTTACGTGACACATTTAGGCATCAGCTGTATGTTTTTATTGTTGTTTATTGTTAGTCAGTTTGGATTAAGTTTTAGGAAGCTATTGTTATGTATTCTGTATATTTATTATTAAACAAGTGCACGTGGCGTTTTGATGGATTAATATATTGATATTAGATACTAACACTAGTTTTAACTTGAACTTCACGTTGAATAAACGCTTATACCGTCCGTTTCACTAATTTAGACGACTATGTTTTAGTGTGTACCAGTTAGTTGACAACATGCTGATTAGCTTTTTTTAAAATAATTAATATTTCAGGTTTAAATGTGTATGAAGAAAGCATAAAGTGTTTAATTTCTTGTTAAAAGTACAAGTTTTCCAACCGTTGAAGAACCGCTTGTATGAGAGTCAGAGTATAGCATACGGTAGGCTAATTGGTTTACAAGTTGTTGTTTTTTTTAATTGATATAAGTTTTTGCTGAATTTTAGCTTGATTTTGTACATTAGTAGCCTAAAGCATTTCAACGTGGTCAAATAAGTTTAAAAATTACTTATTTTTAATTTATTTTAGGGGTTGATTTTATTTTCATTCACTACATTACACTGTGTAAACCGCACTACCCATGTAGTTCTGCATTCTATTCACAAAATATTCCTAGCTTTAAGTAGATATCACAAATTTTCACCATATATTGCTTTCTTGAAAGTTCAAACTTTGAACTTGAGTTTGAACACTCACAACAAACCGATTTATTCCACGTTTATGTACAGAGATCCTGCAAAACTGCATTTGTTTTAAAACTCCACAGCACAAGTGTTTAATTATTTAACGCAATTTGTTTGCCCTGTTACTTAAGAGCTCAATAACAACAGTCAGCGGTGGGTAACGGATCGTATTAGTTTACAGGAATCTGGCACTGGGTCCCCAGAAGCACCTCACGCTGGAAACTTACTCTGGCCTGGAGTTTATTCTGAGGAGTGAAATGTCACACTTGACATTTTGCTTTAAGACGTTTCACCACATAATTGAAGTGCTAGATGAATTTTACCCAGCGTGATCTGCTCCTGTTTCCTTATTCAATCAGTTAGAGTAGCTAATATCCATTTGATAGTGATTATCCTTGATTATCAAATGTTGTTTATCAGTAAAACCCAATGAAAAGTACCTGAATTGTGAAGGCATATCAAAAAGAAAAGCAATCAAGCATCATACAGACAGTAACAAGTGGTGTTGTGTTACCCAGGCCAGAAGAGCATCAAAGAGTTGTAAAAGTGACGTTGTTTTCTATTCTAGGTTTTCAAGGGGCCCTTTCTCATGTGCCAGAGACGACATGAATCACTATCTCAGATGGACTGTTTTCCTGTGGATCGTAAATTCCATTCCTTTTACTTCAGGAATGGCAGTGAATGAGAGAATAGGTACGTATGGTGTCACTATTCTTTTCCGTTTACAAAAGGTTTAATTAGAAGAGATTATGTCTGTTTTGGTTTTCCAAGGCTCGTTCGTCTCGGCACGAGAGGTCAATGCTGACTTCACCGCTCGGGGTGCAGAGCGCCCCTGTCATCGACTTTAATTAGCGCTCTGTTTCGGCTTTCTTCTTTGGAATCCTTGTATGCAAATGAATTGTTTGCGATGAAAGGCGTCTCGTCCTTCTTTAAGAAGCAGGGACTCTGGCACAGCTATTTGAAATTCCTTCTGGCGAGGACATGGCGTCAAGCCCTTGACCTGGGTGGCATTAGTCATAAGGCACCCGGACACATCCGCCGTGGTGTTATGTGTCCCATAGAATTGCTTTATCAGCCCCATTCAGATTAACCTGGGGCGATTTAAGGAATATTATTGCACAGTGTAAATGCCCACGAATGAGAGTCCCCTGAACAAGAGGACAGGCAAGCAATATTTTTGCCAGCTGAGTGGATTGCTATCTCCCGTGATCCACTGTGCGAGCGTGACATCCAGGAAGAGATTTAGAGAGGATTTACAGCATGTGCTCCTACTCCTTAAGAGTCGGCCGTTTGCCTGCAGATGTGCTGATTTTTGGAATTTCCTGTTAATGCTGTGTTTTGTTGGTGTGCGCCTGTGGATGTAGATATGTTTGAGTGTCATTCTCTCTATTTGGTATAATTGTTCTTGATGAAGAAGAATTCGTCCTTCAGCAATCAATGTCAGCCTGCAAGTGTCATTGGTGGGTTGACTGGACTAGGGGTCATTGGGGTCTCAGAAACAAGGCTACTATTTCAGTAACTACTAAATTATTAAATCAGCAATATAACAAAAGGTGGATTTTTTTCAGAACCACATCATTACATACAATATAGTATGGCATTGGTTAATCCATCATGTTCTCACAGACAATATTGACAAAGGTGGATTTCTGAAATTGAATTGTGTTCTCAGGATCAGGGTGGTTTAAAGGGATACTCCACTTTTTTTTGGAAATAGGCTCATTTTACCACTCCCCCGGAGTTAAACAGTTGGGTTTTACCGTTTTCGAATCCATTCAGCCGATTATCGGATATTTAGAAGAATATCAGTACCAGACAGTTTCTGGTCTCATTGACTTCCATAGTAGGAAAAAATATACTATGGAAGTCAATGAGACCAGAAACTGTCAGGTTACTGATATTCCTCCAAATATCAAAAAATCGGCTGAATGGATTCGAAAACGGTAAAACCCAACTGTTAAACACTGGGAGAGTTGTAAAATGAGACTATTTTCAAAAAAAGTGGAGTATCCCTTAAAGAGTTACTGTACTACCCCAACATGTGTTATTTCTTATATGTACACACCCCACAATATCTCTCTTCGTTGAATATCTGAGGAGGTAGTGGGTTTCCGGAGGTTGGTCGGAAATCATCTGGAACATTTTCCCGCATCCATTTTCTGTTGTCTTCATCAGCTGCAATGTCACATTCCTCAAACTCAATCTTATTGGCTGCCAAGAAGCCCATGACATCCTGTTGCTGTTTCTTGATCTGATGGAAATAGAAGATTAAATCACACAATAAAACTGAATGGACACTAATTATGATGTCCTTTAAAAGTACGTGTAGTCAGACTAAGCTCTTACATATTTATAACCAATTATGTGAAAATACATTCGTATTCAAAAGCTTTAATCATTTAAAGGCATTAAATAAACATTTACTCTATCTATTTTCTATAATAACTAGGAATGGCTGTATATTAAGCGCACAATAACAAGTAGAAAAAGAGAGAAAAAAAACATTAATTGTGCTGTCAAACGATTCAAATATTTAATCACGATTAATTGCATTAATGTCATACTTAACCTGTGATTAATCACAATTAATTGGACAATTTTATCTATTTAAATGTCTCTTGATTTTTTTTGTCCCATTATTTATTTTAATGCTCTTATCAACGTGGAAAAGTGGATCGGCTTGCTTTGTGCAAATGTTTTTTTTTTTTTTAATTGAAAACAACAATGACAATACTGTGTTCAATTTCACTCTAACATTCTCACTTGGAGCAAATAATCTCTCAATCATTAAAAGAGTGAAACAAATACTGACGAGGTACTGATATTGATGAGGGGGCAGAGAATTCGCATCAGCTGTGTGTGTGTGTTTGGCCATCATCAAGTGGTATTTCAGACTGGGCCTGCTGCAATCGCGATGATGATAGCTCAGTTATATACGATAACAACAACAAAACTCGTCATCTACTCAAAACGTAACGTTAACCTACCGTTTGGCTGGCCCGCAAGCCTAAACAAGTGTGTGCGGTGTGCCTGTTATTTTGTATCTGGTCTAGCTAGATCCGCTTGTGCTTTGGTTGACGAAGCAACAAAATGTCATCGCGAGACGCAAGCCATTGAAATGAGTGGGTTTCATAGCGCAGCGCCCGCATGCCACATCCTGTTGCAAAAGCATGTGTAAAAAAACTACAAAGTTTACTAGGACAAAAAGACTGTTAATCTCACAATAAAAAAATTTACGCTGTTAAAATTGGTTTGTGTTAACGCCGTTAATAACGTGTTTAACTGACCGCTCTAATAATTTATAAACAAAAAAAAACATGCAGGAGTAATCACAGTAAAACATAACCACATGAACATAAACGAGACAAAACAGTGAACAGCTATAAATACAGAAGAAAAATAATTCTTGTGAACAGAGCTACAGTAAGAACAGGTGTGGAACTAATGAATAACTATGGAAACTAGCAATGAACAGGAACACAGAAAAAAGAACAAGAACAGAGAAAATGAAACCAAAACATAATGAAACTTAACAGAACGGAACATGATCCTGACAGATCCCCTTCCTACTTTTGGACGAGGAAGTAGTGGCTGAAAAAGCCATGGTTCAAGTCAGAGGAGAACCTCCTCTATCGCTACCTTCAGGAGTATCGACGTCACTTCCTGATGAAGACCAGAAGCCTTGAGGATGCTGTTCGTAACAGTGGGATAAGCCCCATTGATGCAAGGAGGATGCTGATGGAAATGGAGGGTGTATCCAAATTGAATCGTGAGGAGAGCCCAGCGGAACACACCTGGCAGAAGCCTCAATGCTGCCAGGTGATAAGACAAGGGTTACATAGGAATGGGCTCTAGTAGGAGCTTGGCTGCCAGACTTTCTGTGTGGTTGCCAGCGAGAGTTTGTGGGCAGAAAGCTAAAATTATTAGAGGAGAACCTAAGGCCGGGCTATTCAAATGGCACAGGTCTGGCCCCCAAGGGCTTTTGAACTGGTCCTTTAGGCGTAATTTTCGGGTGGAAGTTGTCCGCATCACTTTTTAAACATCTCGTGGCACGAATGTAGACTACCAATACAAATAAAAAAAATCCAGATAACTAGCACAGCATTCATTTCGTTCATATAATACGAGGTGATCTACAGTGTTCTCTTGTGGCTGGCATGGTCTTTAGATGGATGCGCACTTCAATCCGTTGTGGAGACTCTCGTCTATTCGTTACGGTGAAATTCAAAAACAAAATGCACACAAACTTATCCCTGCCTGAAATTCAACCACTGATAAACATAATCGGTTTTGATGAGAAAAAGAAAAAAAACCTATTCAAGTGTGGATTAGAACCCAGACCCCTGACACGCTTGGCAAAAGTTCTACCGCTGGACCATTTCCATTTCTGCACCATTCAATGTATTTATTCACATGAAAATTCTCAGCACTAATAACATATATTAGTCCTCATTAAACGACAAATTAAATAACTTTTTAAAACCAATTTAGTTAGTGTTGGCTAGTTATTGCATGTGGGTAGTGTCATACAGCGCAGGACTATGGTTAATTGTAAATTCAAAATCGCCTATTCGCGGCGCGCTCTAGTGCCGTACTCTAAACGCTCTGACTTTTTTCAAGCCAAGCACTAATTAATTTTTACATAAATGTCGATGTAAACACAAAGTTTGAAATGTCTCTCTCTGCCTTAAAAAAAAATGGCTCAGAGAACAGGCAGTTCCACAATGAATGGACACAGAAATACACGTTTATTATCGTTGATGCAAATCCTGTGCTATGGCTCACCTAAACTGAGTAATGCTATTTTAAATAATTTGCATTGATAAAATACCATGCACTTATGTTGTTTTAATTCTGTTCTGTACCAGGAAACGCATTGCATTAATTTGAAGAAAAAAAAATCTACTCTGTTCTGAATAAATGAGTCAGAATTTCAGAATTATCTCAGAATTTCAAGATAATTTTTCAAGAAAAAAAAACTTTTTGCTCTGTTTTTGAGATAATCAAGTCATTAATTCAGAAAAAACAGAGCAAAAACTTTTTTTCCATGAAAATGATCTTGTAATTCTGAGATACTGTAATTAACTCAATTCAGAAAAAAAGAGTCGATTTTTTTTTCTTCAATGAATGCAATACGCTTCCGTAATATGACACTATACACTTTGGGTTCTTCTTGTTGTTGGTGGAGATACATTTGATGTTGCCTGTCAACATTGCATTTCCATTTAAATGTTACAATGCCTTGGGTCTACTGTATGTGTCTTAGTGCATCACAATGTGCATATGTTGTTCTGCCCTTACAAAATAGAATATACTGATTCCTTCAGTGAGTTGTTGTAATTTCTTTATTTGTTACCATAATTACTCATATCCTCCGGCCCCTTATTTTGCTTCAGTTTCATGAACTGGCCCCAATTTCAAATTAATTGAATAGCCCTGACCTAAGGCATCCTCTGACAGTGAAGGGAGGCCCATGAGAGCTAATGAGGAGGTTTTCCTCATTTTGGGGTCTGGTGTAGAGGCTGGAGCATTCGTCTCTGGGAGAAATCCAGATGCGTCTCTCATCGGGGGTGAAGCAGCTCGAGCGAGAAGAGGTATTGAGGGGAGATAGCCTGAAGCGGCTCCGTCCAGCAATACAGGAGATGGTGTTGGTCACTAAATTCTGTATCTCAAAGCGTGCATGGGGGTGTGGATTTAACGGATTTTGATTAGAAGAGCATCTGTGAAAGGTGAGTGGCCAGCATGTCCTCAACTGCTGGAATGCGAGTATAGCCCTGATCCACAGGGCTACTTCCATAAATAGCCTCCCGTACATGCATTTCACATATCATGCGGGTCATCTCTTGCAATGAAATGAGAAGACAGTGGCTGGCAATGACGCAGCTCCACTGTGCTTCATCAAGAGGAGAATGAAACAAGTTCCACTAGCGGTTGCACAAAAAGAGAATATCCAAAACAAAATTGCTTAACTAGCAAGGGCCAGATAAACCACTTCTGAAGAAGAAGAATATCTGAGGAGCAGATGACCTGTTCACAGAATTGACCTATGGCTAAGCCACGCCCCTTCCACTCACTCGGACAAACACGGCACGAGCGCTATGGCAGCTGTCACAGTAGGAGACGTTTCACAGGAGGAAATTGGTGATTTTTGGAGACAGAAAAAATTATTTATCATCTTGAAGTCACCTAAAGGGCCTTAACTATGCTTTGGAGGGATATATTAATAATTTTATTGTTGAGAAGATCGATGAAAAGCTTCAGCTCCAGGCAGAGATGTACAAGTCACAGTGTAAACATGATAACCCGCATATCGTTGCCATCACCGTTTGGTGCTACAGTATTTACATGAATCATTCAGCACAACATTGCTAACATTTGTTATCTCGGTTAATTACAGATACGTTAATGAAGCTAAGTACATGATGTACCAGGTAGATAGAAGCTAACGTCAACGTTTTCTAATACTAGGCTAAATTTTATTTTCAAATACGTTGTTGATTTAACTTAGAACAGATGTAGACATCCTTGTTTAATTTATCCACTTTTTGTTGGTATTGTGTTCTACCGCATAACTTAATCAAGAGCAGACACTTATCTTGGTTGAGATGTGGCTTGGGAAAGAGTAAAAGAAATACACACCTTCGCCCAGCCTCTCGGGAACCTAGTGTCGGAGCTGCATGTACCCCATGCACACAGTTTGACCATTTTAAACTTAAAATGACAAGAAAAAAACGAATGAATACTGACTAAATGCAATGCATTCGGACATGGAAGCAGAGAATGTCTGAGTGTATTGGGTTAGTTGCGGACTGTGATTGGCTGATGAGGGCGTGGCTTAGCCATAGGTCAATTGGGTGTCACACCTTCAATAAAGAATTAGTTTACTTAAAGTCAACTTCGGCGCAAAATGAACCTTTGGTCTGGTAAAACATTGGTACCGAACGTTCTCTCAGATTTGTTTTCATGATAATCAAATGTATAGAGATTCATCTCTTAAACTGTTTAGCGTATACGCTTGTATATGGAGGGATTTAATAAGTAAAAAGAAATCGTTAGTTAATACCACCAACAAAGGCTCAAAATAGCCCCACACTAACACAGTAACATAATGAGGGTCCATATGCAAGTGTACAGACTGTTTAATATTTGATATTTTATTAAGACAGTCCACTATGTGACCGGTCTACAAAACACGTTGGTCACAATTATTGGCACCCCTAGAATTTTTTATGAGTAAAAAACTCTTAAGTATATTCCCAATATTTAATTTTAATATTTACCCTTTTTTGCACACCAGGGTGACTAGGAATATGAAATTGTCTAGCTATTACTTCTTGTTTCACATGAGTTTAATTATGAGATAGTGGTTAGGTCACATGTGAACTACGAGGAAGGAGCCACCTCAGCAGCAGGAGGGATGTAGAGGTCAGTAAGCTGGGCTGAGTTGAGTCGGGGACAGAGGGGGGTGACTCTGGGACACCAGAGTCACTGTCGAGTCCTCTTGACGTGTCATGGGCTAGTCGACGAAACACTGAGGACTGAAGGTGCCCACTTGAATTTTTTACGATTACGTGATTTGTACATTTAAATTAGTGGTACACTGTGACAGGTTAAATATTCTGACACCGGTGAACCCAAGATGCTTCATGTACTTTGTCATTGTCTGCTATGCTGCAATAAACTTCTTTGAGATCTTCAACGTCCTCATCATTTTTCTTATATTCTCAACATACTTGATTCTAGTTTCAAATTCATACAGTTTCCTTTCATAACTTCACTTGACTATCGGAACATTCTCCAGGTGTGATGATTGTCTGAAGCCTGTATTATGGCTATTCATGGCGTGAACGTGCACCCACTGAGGTGTTCACCCCTTCCTTATAGGGACCTGTCTGTGCCATTACTCCTCAGATTTCTGTTCTTCATGAATATGGTTTATCTGCCAATGTCTTGGGTTTATTATTTTATTATTGGATGTTTGTATCATGTTTCCTGTAACCCACATAGAGGAGTGTTTTGTTTTTTCTTGAATTTGGCACCAAAGGCTGTTCCCTTTCCAGCTGTCTGCACTGATCACGAGAAAGCAGAAGCGCAGAGAAGCAGCCTCAAAAACACTCAGGTCTGTGGACTCACTTTGCAGTGCAGTTACACTCTCGCAGGAATATAGACCTGAGTTCAGCAACTAAGGTTTCCCATCCTATGGGTCCAGCGCACCATTCCTGATCAAATGGCCCAGAAATGGAGGACTGGATTGTGTCAAACTGCAGAAACGTATTTGCCTATCCTCCCACTAGATTCCGTTCTGTCAGTCCCAGAGTCTTTAGGGTTTTGGGCAACAGCAGACTGTGTGTTGAATCTTCTCGTCGTGCTCCATGCAATGATGCCTTCAGAGTAGGGTACGATGGGGCTAAAGACTCACAGGGGTAAAAGGTGCCTTTGATTTATTTTCTTTTCCACTAGAGTACTGCAGTACTTTCCAAAACATCTGCTTTTCAAGATGCATGTGGAAACGGACAGCAACGCAAAGTTGATTCTGAGCTAATTTGATCTAATATTTATTGTTTCTTAAAATGTTGTAGATTTAAAGGTGCAAAACGCAAGTTTCTTAGTTTTTGCAGAACTACGCCCCCTCTGGTGACAAGAAAAACTGCAACTAGAGGTGTGCGCGCTCATGGACAACACCATAGACTGTAAAAAGGATCACACACACACACGTTTGCACAAGCTGTTCATAACCTAAGGAGCATCAGCGGCACACATCTTTTGTTACAGTCATAATGAAGTAATAAAGTTATAAATCTACAAGTCATTGAAAATATATGAAAGGAAAGGCATTTGAGTAAATTACACACTTATTTGTGTGTGAGGGTGAAACGAGGGTGGTAAAAAAACGAAAACTTGGACGGAAACTTGGCCCATCAGGCAATTGTTTAAGCATGTATGGGTTAGAAAAATGTCTCTTTTTATATTGAAATGTTGTATAATGCACCTTTAAGTAACAAATAAGAATTGCTAAAATAATTGAATATATTTTGAGACAAAGGTCTCTTGTTATTGATTTTCAGTTTTTGCCAAGGTAATTAAAGCAACAGTTTTTCAAATGGAAGAATATGTGAAAGTTTGATATTTGGGGTTAAAGACACCCCTGCTGTTGGGGCTAAAAGACACAATAATTAAAAATTAAAAGCATATTATTTTACCTAAAGCAGTGGTTCCCAATCACGTCCCTGGAGTCCCCAACACTGTACATTTTACATGTCAGAAAACGATTATTTCTAAAAACTCTGGCCAAAGTGGAGATTTATGATAACGCCAGTTATGTGTTGCCGTGTCAACTGGGAGAAACAGGGTTTTAGGTTCTCAAACGTCACATTATGTGCCAGAAAATGCTTGCCCAGTTTGGCATAGTTATGATGGTGCTCAATGGCGTATTTATGCGGATTGATGTAAATGACAACTTTTTTAAAACCGATGTTGTGTGCATGATGATATTATTGAAAACGGAGGGTGCAAAATATTTGTTTCTCTAAATACCCGGCTATGTCTAAATGTTGCCTTAGAAGGCCCACAGTGCCACCTCATCCAGTACATTCACAAGATTTTTAAACAAAATAAACCACTTTTATGATTTATTTTCGCACAAAATTTGTTTCTCCATCTATGTTCAATACATATATTTGCAATTTTCTGCAATCTTACACTATGGGAGTGTGTGAAAAGCACATTTTTTGTAAGGTGTGCCTTTAGCCCGTTGTACCCCACAGGAGATGTGCCTCGTTTATGTCATTTTAGATGGTATCCCTAAGACTGGGACGGGTTTTCCCCGCTGCTCAGTCACCCGTTCAAGATGGTCTGTGACACATAAGCAGAATGATTCTATATGCCTCATTCGTAACAGTTTTTTTCTTTTCTGTACGCCTTTGTGCCCCAACCCACTGGTAAGGTGTCTGTCGTGAGCCTCTTGCAGCGACAGACATCTCCACAGTTCAAGCTGATAGAAAAGCAACTTTGACTGAAGTAACCACTCGTTACAACCGAGGTATGCAGCAAAGCATTTGTGAAGCCACAACACACACAACCTTGAGGCGGATGGGC
>JAOTRC010000005.1:3997226-4007518 GCA_027497675.1 Cyprinella lutrensis
ACGAATGAAAACTGACTAACTCCAATGCATTTCAATGGAAGTGGAAGCAGAGAATGTCCGAGTGTATTGAGGTTAGCTGCGCACTGTGATTGGCTCGTCGCGTTTGAGGGCATGGCTTAGCCATAGGTCAATTAAGAGTGAGTGATGAGTACCGCTGAATTGAGCCAATGAATTGCCGTGATTCTGTACGGATTCGGGCGATCAACACCACCCCAAGGGCCGAATGAAATGATACCATGACACCATGTGTCAGTCAACGTGTGTTTGCAAACCACTGCACACATCATTCGCCATCAGCATGTTTCACGTACACTGTGCAGACAGAGTTAGAATGGCAGGCAAACAACCTAACTTTCCTTCTGAATCTGAACCGGCAACAAGTGGGAAGTATCTACATTTCAGGTTTGATAGTACAGTTCTATGTACAGTACTTTGCCCTTTAGGACTTTGCCCTATGCAGATAATTCAGTGAGATTCGACTGTGTTGCCACTATGTCCTGATATCACATATGAATAAAGCTGAAATACAGAGCATTCTTTACCTTATGTCAACAGGTCAACTTCTGAACTGGAGAAATTTAACAATCACATAGTTGTGTATGCAATCAAATAGGCCTGTCAACTTTAGTCGTTTAGTCGACTATTTGGTCGATGCCGTCTTGGTCGACTGACATTCTTATAGGTCAACCAGTTGCATTTTTTTCCAATAGAAAGACATTTTCAATGATTTACTCCTTGATATTTATTCCTTTATAAGCAGTTACATATAACTGTATTCAAAATATAATTAGCCTATGTTTTATCCCCAACTTTAAATGCTTTAAATTAGGCTATTTTGTAACGGGGCCACAGTTTAGCGCACACACATAGAACACATTCGCACTACTCGGTTCGCAGCTCAGTAAGGGATATAGGTATTGTAGCTGTATTTTTCCGAAATAAGGTCCCATGGTGGTCAACCGGAAGGGGAGGGACTTAAGCTCTCTATTACGGCTATATTTTTGTAGCGTGTGGTGTGGTCAGGTGCGCGATTGTGACTGTTACTATAGACCAAGGACAGAGCTCCTCACTTTGCAGTTAAAAAAATCATTTAATTTGCAAGGAATTGTATTATTATTATAGTTTTATGTATTTTTGATGTTTTTCCATTGTTGTTTTATAAATGCTCTATGACAATTGTTAAAAAATGTTCAATCAAAACATCCTGTCCTTTTTTTTAGTCGACTAGTTGTTGCACAGGACAAGACTTTGGTCGACTAAGGATTTCTTTAGTTGACTACAGCCCTACAATTAAACGCTACAATCAAACGTCTTCCTTCACTCATACTGTAAAGTTTTCTCATCGGTGAATGACACATGATGTAATCCGATAACGTTGTCTCTGGTCGTGTCGCTTCTGATCTGTGCGCGTTCATGTATTTTGGAGGAGGCATGGCTTTGGAGCTTGATTTACAGGGATGGTGGGATTGTATACTTTCAATAGTAATGGCTAAAGTTAGTATTTTCCAGACCACCTATTGCCCCTTTAAGTCACATGATGGTTTCTATCGCAATATGATTTGATTATTACGCTTCACAAATCAGCCTGAATGTCAACCATTGTTTTACAGCCCTGTCCCAGGAAACACACCAACAGTACACACTTTGGATGTCTCCCTTGTCTAACCCATAAATATCAGGTCATGGAATCCCTACTTATGAGCTGATGATTGGAATCAAATACAGTATCATCACTGTCTTTCATATCTTATTTTAACTTGAAATGATGATCTGAAAGTAATGGGCTCAGCTTCCCTTGATGATTTTAAAAATACATCATGACATTGTGGTATAGGGGTCAGCGGGGCACAACCTAGCGTGGGGCTAGCTGTAACACACTTTTTTTTTAAAAATTTCACACATGCTAGCATGATCAAACTTAGTTTATTTACTAGTTGCCATATCAACACTATATATAGAGAAAATTTGCACCAAAATTCAGAAATCTTTGGAAGAAATCACTGAACATTTATTCAACCATAGCAAAAGTAAATGTCTTAAGTCAATTTTTCACATGTTTGTGTTTATTTAAAATTAGACAAATCTGATATTATTTTCATCTCCAATCTGTTATTTAACAGTTTATACAGTTCTTAAATGCTTCGCTAACTAGCAAAAGACACCAGCCAGGTTTAAATCCCAATTGTGCAGGTATTAGAACTATTATATTCTATACTTGTATGAATTCTATTGAGAAACTATGAGTAAAAGCTGAATAAAGACAAAGTTCAGAAATGGTTAATTATCATTGATTTGAACTATGCTGTATAGCTGTTTTTTTGCAGTGGGTTTGTTGTAAACTCAAAAATGTGTTTATTTTAATTATTTTTTAAAAATGCCATTATTTTACATGAGGTTAAGTTTTTTTTTTTTTTTTAAATAAGATCGAATGATATTTTATGCTGTCATATGGCCATGTTACAATGTTCCCACAATGTGGCATTATGTAACATTTCCCTTCCATTCTTTCAAGGTAAATCAAGAAAAAAAGCATACTGTATTAATGAAACAAAACCACATAATTGTACTTGACATGTGGGAAATTAATGTTGGGGGAAAAAAAGAAACATTCAGAACCTGAGCTTCTCTGAAAGTGGATTTACAAAAACTGCTTGCTGTTAGTCTAAGATAAATGTAACACTTAAAGGGATACTCCACCCAAAAATGAACATTCTGTCATCATTTACTCATCCTCAAGTTGTTGCAAACATGTATGTGTTTCTTCTGCTAAAGTTAAACACAGTTTAACTTTAAAGATTTTGGGTGGAGTATCCCTGTGTCAACATAAAAATAAATTGGTACATTATTTGGCAATGAACTGAAAACTAAACCAACAAAAAACAAACCAGTGGCATTTGCCTCCTCATTTAAGAAAAACCCACATGCCACTGGTGTCTGTAGCATGAGCTAGTTGAGACCATGAGATGTGTCACTGTCATTCCAATGTTACATAACTTAGCGTATTTAGAGCACAAGTTTTCGCAAACTCACCAAATTAGGAAGTGCTCCAGCCAAATCACCTGCTGGAGGAATAGCCCCCTCTAGCGTGCTCATGTCACAGTATGAATAGCCTACTGTTATTTAAACATTTTCGACAGTTAAGATGCAAATAAAACATAGCTACTCATTTAAACTGACAGGGACATTGGGTCCAGTCTCTAATGCACGTCGTGTTTTGAGTCGTGCAGGAGTGATTATTACCAGCACACTAATAAGGAAGTGGTTGTGGTTAACTTCAACTTCAACACCATATTTAGACTGTTGTGTTTTTCTGTTAAACTTGCTTGAAAACAAACGAACAGTTAAGAGCAGCATTTTGGTGTTTCAGTAATCAATAAACATGTTTTCAGTCTGACTATTATTATTATTATTATTAATAATAATACAATATCTATAACTTAATAAAATAATATAGAATAATGTTCGTGGTAAACATCATTTCCACACAAATGTATTATTCACACTTGTTATTGTCATTATGTAAAACAAATTGAATGCGTCATCAACGAAATCATAAAAAAGAAGAAAAAAAGAAGAAAAAAGGGACAAAGATTGTGGACTTTTCTTACATTGTTTGATCCCTTAATTTATTGACTTCACAGTGGTAACAACATTCTATTTTGGATTATCTTTAGTAAACTTTATAATGACGCATGTTCTCAATTAAACTTTTGTCTTAAGTTCTTACCGATGTTGATCCGGAGGATGATGCGATGTAAACTTTAATCACCATAATCACAAATTCCTTAAAACTAACAGGATGCAAACAGTAATCTCCGGGGGAAGGTTAACGGCACTACCGCGATGTAAAAGTCCACATTCACTCCCGTCTGTCTCGTTGAGAATCTGTTCATTCCGGCTAAGATCTGTGCTCATTATTGCCCTTCTCTCTTTCTTTCACCCCTCCTCGTTCTCCGCCTCTAGCCTACAGCAAAACATGGCTTGCAGCTCGTTCTGCTTTATCAGTGATCTAAGAACTAGAATGTGTTTTCCATTGAGTATACAAATGAAAACAGGACTGTGTGAAATGTTCAGCTGAGAAACGAGCACCGAATGTGAGAAAGTTACAGCAGCCATGAATGACTACACAAAGCCATCGCCGTGGTGCCTGTGTGTGTGTGCGGTTTGAACAATTTACCTCTGCTTATGTTATATGTATCATGTTATTAAGAACACATTTAAAGAGTTACATCATATTGGTGTTTAGTGAGAAAAAAAAACACACTATTGTAAATTCATGTATATGCTGCAACGTAAGCGGTGATGACACGTATTCTGTGCAGCAATTTCCACCGAATAAAAGTTCTGTTTGGTTGCTTCGCAGTTATAACATGCTATTTCACAACAGTGCGACAGAGCAAACTCTAACGCCCTTTACCAACTAAACTGACTGTGTCACAAACCGCGAACGCAGCTCTCTCTCTCTCTCTTTTTTTTTTTTTTTTTTTTTTTTTTTTTTTTTTTTGCTTGTAGCAAATCTGTCATCTGCAGGCTTGAGAAACAAACTCTAACCTGACACAATTCCAGGGCGCCATTTTGAACTATACCTAAAAGACAAAAGTGCTATCAAATTGTAAAAGCACAAGGGTAATTCTTCCTCGGTAAAAAGTAAACTAATGAAGAGGAACATTTTTGAGTCTTGGAGGAATGCATATATTTTCAGTCTCTCTCTGGTACTGTCGACATTTGAGATGCCGGCTCAGATCTTTGTCATATGTGGCTCTCAGCGCTGATTGGTTTAACTGCACATCAGTCCCGCCTAAGCTCCCCCTTTATCCCCATTCAGTCCCTCGCTAATGTTTCTGTGTTTACTATTGTGTTAAGTGTAGTGAGCTGAAGACGTATATGCCGAGTTCTCCTCTAAAGCAGCTGTTTTCAGTGTGTTTTACTGAATCTCTTTAGGAATCCAATATGCCTAAAAGAAAGGTGCGTATCCTCTTGTTCTTGCGCGCGCGCGCGCACGCACGCACGCATTCACACACACCTACATCATGGAGGCATTGTTCGGTCTCGATATAGCCAAATTCATGTGGTTTATTTATTCTTTGTTTTGCGAAATATATAAATTTATATTTTAAAAATATTTAACACTGAAATCTGCACACCATATATATATATATACATTTTACACGGTATGTGAGATTTCTTGCTGAAGAAGGCTTTGCTGGTTTCCTGTGGGGTCAGCCATGCTGTGTAAGAAGAAACTCTTACCAAAACCCTTCACGAAACACCCTATACTAAAATGACTTTGCAATACTAAAGCTTGAGAACGCACTGTAATGGCAGTGTTATTATTTTATAGTCTTTGTTCTTGTGAGCAGACGGCTGTAATGGCGCTCAAGTACCGAAAGATGACGCT
This sequence comes from Cyprinella lutrensis, assembly GCA_027497675.1. Classification (NCBI taxonomy): domain Eukaryota; kingdom Metazoa; phylum Chordata; class Actinopteri; order Cypriniformes; family Leuciscidae; genus Cyprinella; species Cyprinella lutrensis. The sequence continues at coordinate 4,002,625 of JAOTRC010000005.1, forward strand.
GTCGTCTGCTCCTCCTCTCACAGCTCACATATAGGGTTGGTTGTGCTATTAATAAGGGTTGAGCTGAACTAATGCGTTTACTTATACTGGCCACTGGATATTTATTATTGGTCTTACATTTGGATGTGTGCAAATGTAAAATTATAATAAAAGTAATTGGTGTTATTTTAATTTAATTCTACATAAAGGTGTTGTTGAACTTAATTTTTTTTTGTCATCCACAGAGAGCAGACGGTGTTGCACAGGATGAGGTGAATTTATTTTATATATTTAAACTTTTTATGCCACTTGGTTTATATGATTGTTTATTGAAATGTGTTCCTTTATTTATAGTTGTATGATTATTTTACTTATCTCTAACTGTACTCTTTTCAGCCTAAGAGGAGATCTGCACGGTTATCGACAGTATGTATGTTGCCATTATCAGATGTTGTTTGTGATATGTTTATGCTTAAAAATGCCAACTAGACTGGTCAAAGGTGCACTACTGAGTTTTGACCTCACTGTGGTCATTTGCTGATATACAAGTTGCCTGATCACCATATCAGAGCAGATTTGTCATTCTCCACCAATGGCAATACACTACAACACGTAAAAGACATATATCTGATTCTGAATTTGAGCAAGTAGCATACTCTAACTGCCACAATAGTTAGCCAGACCTTTCTCGGTTTTGTGGATGATGTAAATGTGAAATTTCCTGTCAAATCAAATACAAATATATAAATTACTCATCAAAATATGACTCTAAACTTAAATATATATATATATATATATCTTGCCATAGGGAATTATGTTAGGACAAGGACACATTTTGAACACTGATTTTATCTTTGTACCTACTAAATAAAGGAATATGGCTTCATATTTAACAACTTAACTTTTTTCTTCTCCATTTTACAACCGTTTTCTTTTAAACTTTGTTTTTATAAATTTGGTGAATGTACCTGTTACATGAGGACTTCTTAGCTGTTTTTTCTTTTCTTTTTTCATTTATAGAGACCAGATCCTGTGAAGGCTGAATCCAAATCAAAAAAGACAGCTAAGGTAAATAGAAACAGAAACCTAACAAACCAACAATAAAACTGTAACATTAGAAAAATGTTTCAGTACTTTAACAAAGTACTGTTAATGTATGGCAGCAAGTTTACACGTGTGCAAATGTTCAGTGGATAAGTTTTTGTTTATGGATTTATTTAACACAATGTGCTGCCAATCATTTACTTTCCCTGTAGAAAGACAAAGCAGTCAATGTCAAAAAGGAGGACAAAAAGACCAAGATGAAGGCCAAGGAGTCCTCAGAGTCTGCAGCCAATGAGGAAAACCACTCTGAAAATGGAGATGCGAAGGTCAGTGCGGTGCCAGTGGTATAATTTCACTGCTGCATATCACGCATTCAACACAGAACTGTATAGTCACAGCATTTTTGTAATGAGTCTGTTATACTTTTGATTTTGTGTAATGAAATCCTGTTACTCTGGGATATGTTATGGCTATCCTATGACATGCAAAATTTATTATTCTCCCTTTTTTTTCTCAAGGACGCAAAGACTCAAAAAGAAACAAAGGAAGCAAAGTCCGAGTAGCACTATTGCATCCCATCAACAACTCGTTGCAACTCCTCGTCACTCCTAAGTGTTGTGTCATTGTCCAACCTCTAAGGCATATTGTTAACAAAGAAATATTTTTATCAATGGTTTTATAAGTATCAGTACAAATCTTTAGCACAAACTGCAGCTAAATACTGAGCACCTTGTAGATTTGCAGTGATTGTTTCTGCGAGAATGCAGTGAGTGTTTTCTTAAATTGTTTCCACATGCTCTCCATTCTTCTTCCTCACACTTGTTTTTAAGTTATCCTAGTGATTCTACATGACTGGGGGAAATTGACTTTTTAACCTCATACATTCTTTCCTTGCTGTTTGTCCATTTGCCCTGGATTTTGATGTATTTTTCATTAGAGGAATAATAATTAAACAGAAAAAAAACCCAGAGAGCTGTGGCCCGTTTCAGAAAGGAGGCTTAGTGAAAACTCTGAATATGTTAACCCTGAAATGAGGGGAACTCTGGGATTCCCATCTCAGGGTAAATCAACTCAAGAGCTCACGTTTTGACTCAGGCCACGTTTACACAAAGCCTGGTATTTAGAGAAACAAATAATTTTCCCCTCTCCGTTTTCAATAATAACATCGTGCACTCACCCGCATAAATACGCCTTTGAGCGTCATTATATCTATGCCAAACCTATGGGTGGCAGTGTAGGGAGAAGGATAAAGACATGCAAGCCAATCAGAATCCTCAGAATCGACAAGAGAAAAACATAAAACGCCGTTTCTCCCAGTTCACACGACAACACATAACCAGCGTTTTCAGAAATCTCCACTTTGGCTGGAGTTTTTAGAAATAATCGTTTTCTGTGATAAAACAGGGTTTTCATGTAAATGAGAGGCCAATCCGCAGGGAAATATCTGCGTATTCCCTTCGTGTGAACGGGGCCTCAGTCAGAGTTGGTTGAACCCATAGACGGTTGAACCTCGTTATTGAAACGGACCCTTGATGGGCCAAAAAACAAACTGATAATTAAAAATGGCAGCTTATTAAAGATCATAATGTTTTCATGCAAATCGTAATTTTTTTAACTATGTGATTCTGACATTTATTGAAGTCCGCAGGTTGTTATGTACTCTGATGTTGCAGTGTCTTGCTAATAAAAAACGGTGGAATTTTCCTCACTTTTGCCTCTTACTTTCTTCAAAAATGATGAACTGCACAGCAATAAGTTTGACACTAAATTGATGTGCATGAGAATACTCAAATGAGCTGGAAGCTTTATTGATCACGCAAGACATGCTAGTGTCACTTCCTTTACAAAAAGTTTATTCAAGTTTGATATAGACCTATAGATTTGGAGTCGACATCACTGTTTTGGTCATTTGCAGCTGTGAGCGCATTGTGCTTTTTTAAAACTAAAAATAAGAAAGTCAGTCTACTTTCTACGTATTTCTCTAAGGATACTTCAAAAAGTAACAAAAAGGTAAGGATATTTGACCTGTGCTTGTGCTCAATCTCTTGATTGAAATATACTCAAAAGTAGGCTATAATTAAATATTCTTGGCTTGTAGTTTTTATTTTATTTTTTATTTTATTTTTTTTTACCTAGTTTTACATTCTGAATTATAGAAATATTGATTCATGAAGATAAGATGTTTTTTATTCTGAATTTTTGTGTGAAGCTGCAATAAACTATTTTTTTTTTAAATGGAAATGGGTAAAATACTGACAAAAATATATTTTAAGTATAAAAAAATTATATCTAAATAGGAACATAGCAGTAGTATAGCCTACTTAAAGTGCAAAATAATATTGAAATAGTAAACAACAACTATGTTTTTTTTTACTAAAACAAAACTTACAAGTATACTTAAAGTATAAACTATAAAACTAGGTCACTGTGAGTATACTTTGAAGTGTACTTTCATAAACTAAAAAATATCACTAAGTGCATCCTTAAGTGCCGGCCTCATTGACATGACAGCCATCGGCTGATCCTCAACATCTCATCTCCAAACCGGCGTGATTACTTTGACTTCCAAACAGATGGAAATGGACAAATACTCTTAATGTTTCGATCCAATTTGTTTTGTAATCACTGTTCCTTCATTGGCCAGAGGAGAACTGGCCCCCGACTGAGCCTGCGTTCTCCCAAGGTTTTTTCTCCATTCATTCACCTGATGCAGTTTTGGTTCCTTGCCACTGTTGCCTTGCTTTTGGCTTGCTTAGTTGGGGACATTTAATATTAACAATAACTGATCTGTGTTGTATTATTTTCATGTTATCACTGTGAAGCTGCTTTGATACAATCTGTATTGTAAAAAGAGCTATAAATAAAGGTGACTTGACTAAAAAGTGGGCCAGTTTAAGTAGTATTGATACAGATATTATACTTCTAGTATATACTTCTTGACTTTAGTATACTTAATTCATTAGGTAAACTTAAAAATATACTTAAACTTTACTTAAGTAGGATATACTTAATAAAATTAAGTATAGGCCTACTCGTTTTTGGTAAGGGAATCTTTTCAATAGTACTTTGCTCTTCAAAGTGGCAGACTTTGCTGCTTGCATATATTTCATTCTCTTAACCATGTAAAGAGGCATTTATTGGGGATGTATGTATACAAAGAGTGTAAATCCTTGCCGACCTTGGTGTCTGAGTCAGAGCTGGAATCATTATTGTGTTCAGACAAGTACATCCCCGAATAAGAAATTCCCACTAGAGGGAGCTGTTGTAGTATGCGAGAGGATAAATGTCTGTAAAAGGAGGAGAGAGAAAGTTTTGTTTAGTGTGATATCCTGATTTATGTTGAAAAAAAACTGTTCCTTGTGAAATTAATTATGTTTGGAACCTACACAAATATTAGAAAACTACCTTTTGGCTTTTGACGATACATAATTTAGAGATGACTGGCGTGGAACTCGAAAGCATGCTATTGCTTCACTGCTTTAACAGAAGCACAAAAAAATGTTCTACACTCGTCCAAAAACTGGTGTGATGGATCTGTACTGCCTGCAACGATCTGCCTCTAAAACATTCTCATGTGTGTCTCATCACATTTTTAAAACAAAATCTTCCTTTGCTGTGCTGTGATGTATGTGTAATTCTTTCTTCAACCAGTGTTGTTTTGTAATACTCATATACTATTATAGGCCATGTAACAGAGAGGTGTGTCAACACAAACAAAAACAAAAAGGGCTCCAAAGAAGTTTCAAACAGTGGCAGCTGCAGCATTTATAAGGTATCGATATTAGGACAGACATAGGCTATGTTTACACGGAAACGATTCTGAAGAGAAAACGCAAAAGTGGCATTGCGTCATCACTTTTTATTCTGCGTT
>JAOTRC010000005.1:4440469-4451376 GCA_027497675.1 Cyprinella lutrensis
TAATAAATAACTGCTTATAAAGGAATAAATATCAAGGAGTAAATCATTGAAAAATTCTTTCTATTGGTAAAAAAAAATGCAACTGGTCGACCAATAAGAATGTCAGTCGACCAAGACGGCATCGACCATAGTTTAGTTGACTAAACGAATAAAGTTGACAGCCCTAGCTGCAATACTAGCTAAGTACAATGTAACGGAGGAGACTTATCGCCAGCGCTTCAGGAGTCTCACAGTGCCATCTGGTGAGAGTGTCGGAGAGACCTATAATCGAAATAAAGGGTTGTACAAGAGATGGATGCGACCTGAACTCAAGACTAAAGATCAGATAGGAGAGGCTATCATTCTTGAGCAATACTTGAGGATTCTTCGTCCAGATGTGAGGACCTGGGTTAAAGAAAATCAGCCTCAGACTGGAGAGGACGCTGCGAGATTGGCAGAGAGATATATGGCCGCACATCGGGAACTGCAACGGACTTACAAAGGTACTGTGGGTAAGGGCAAATCTGAGGAGCCCAGTGATCAGACTGTGGAAGTAGTGGGGAAAACTTCTACTTTTGCTAAGGGGCCTCTAATCTGTTTTTACTGCCAGCAGCCTGGGCATAAGGCATCTCTTTGCCCATTAGGAAAACCCAAAGTAACGAACATGTGTTATGTTCCTCGAGAGGAGCGGTATAATGAACTGGTGAGATCAACTGACAAACACAGACATGTTTTATCAATAATTGTCAATGGTCACCCTGCTCAAGCACTTGTAGATACGGGGAGCACGCAAACCTTGGTAAAATCACATTTACTGAACTGTAAAATGTTAAACTATGGGGATACAGTGTGTTTAGGTTGTGTACATGGGGAAGAAAAGATCTATCCAACTGCTGAGGTATCCATGGTTATTGATGGACAGGCATTTTTGCTGAGGGTGGGGGTAATCGACAACCTGGCATATGATGTGGTGTTAGGTGATGATTTTCCTTCTTTAACTGATCTGGTCAATGCAACACCCAAAACTTGTGCAGTAGTAACTCGATCTCAAACTAAAGGGCTACAACCCCTACCTAATGCCCATGTGGATTTGTTTGGGTCTGAGGGGAAGGTTAGAAAGAGTAAAAGACAACGAAGGCAAGACAAACATAGGGGGAAAGTTAAGGCCCAGGAGGTTGTACCATGTTTCCCTGGACCTGAGTCAGATCTCATTGATTCTCAATGGAGGATACCTGACAATTTTGGGGAATTGCAGAGGTCAGATTTTACCTTACAACCTCTGTATCAAAAATTGTGTGAGGTAGATGGTAAGCCTGTGGGTGAACCACAGTTTGGTGGGGATCAGTTTATCTTGAAAGATAATCTTTTGCATATGGCAGATACAGAGAGTCCAAGATTGGTTGTGCCTACTGAACTGCATAAGATGATCATACATCTAGGTCATACTATACCATGGTCTGGACATTTAGGTCAGCAGAAAACTTATGGGCGAATTAGTCAACGGTTCTACTGGCCCAAAATGTATCAGGAAGTTCAAGATTACTGTAAGACCTGTTCTGAGTGCCAGTTTGTAGCTCCTGTCCGTAAGGCAGATCGAAGTTATTTGCAGCCCTTACCAATCATTGGCACTCCTTTTGATCAAATAGGTATGGACATAGTTGGTCCTTTAGTGAAGAGTAGTTCAGGTAACCAATTTTCCCTGGTAATTTGCGACTATGCAACAAGATATCCTGAAGTGTATCCTTTGCGATCGATCCAGATTAAACATATTGTGAAATGTTTAATTGATCTGATCTCCAGAGTTGGAGTACCATCTGAGATTATTACTGACCAAGGGACTAATTTTATGGCTAATGTGTTGAAGTTATTGTACAACCAATTGGGCATTAAAGGTATCCGAACTACACCATATCACCCCCAAACTGATGGGTTAGTTGAACGTTTTAATGGCACACTAAAAAGCATGCTAAAAAAAATTGTGGCTAAGACAGGTAGAGATTGGGATAAATGGATTCCTTTTCTTTTGTTTGCATATAGAGAAGTGCCCCAATGTTCAACTGGTTTCTCTCCTTTTGAGCTTTTGTATGGCAGGCAAGTTCAAGGTCCCCTGGACATGCTCAAAGAGGAATGGACGGCAGAGAAACCAGCCCAGTGCAGTATCGTCTCTTATGTATTACAGATGAGGGACAAGTTGGAGACATTTCGGACTTTGGCCAAAGAAAATCTACAAGATGCCCAGAAGAGACAGAAGGTATGGTACGACAATCATGCCAGAGAAAAGAACCTACAACCTGGACAGAAAGTTATTGTACTGTTACCTGCAGATACATGCAAACTGTTGGCCAAGTGGCAGGGTCCATATGTCATAACACGAAAACTTGGCCCTGTAACATATGAGATTCTGTGTCCTGATAGAAAGCGTCCTAAACAGATCCTTCATGTTAATCTGTTGAGGGAGTTTAAGGAGAGGGGGCCTAAACCTAAAGATCAAGTGGTACTGATGGTGCGGGCAGTCGTGGAGGAAGAATATGAGTTAGAGATGGAACCAATCCGACCTTCAGCTGAGAATCCTGGCCGTAATTTACATCTAAGTGAACAACATCAACAACAACTCGCAGAGGTGCGTCAATCTTTTCCATCTCTCTTCCAGGAAAGACCGGGGCGTACCGAAGTGATCACCCATAACATCATCTTGAAAGAGGAAGTTCCCATTCGACAGAAGCCTTATCGAGTTCCTGAGAGGATGGTAGAGAAACTGAAGGAGGAGATTGACACAATGTTGGAGATGGGAATAATCGAACCTTCCCAAAGTGAGTGGTCAAGTCCTATACTTCTGGTTCCCAAGAAAGACGGTGGACTGAGGTTCTGTACAGATTTTAGAAAACTAAACAGCATATCCTGCTTTGATTCCTATCCAATGCCTCGAATAGACGAAATGATTGAAAGGCTGGGTAAAGCGTGTTACATGACTACATTAGACCTATGCAAAGGATACTGGCAAGTGCCCCTTCACCCCTCCTGTAAGCCATATACTGCTTTCCGTGCCCCTACAGGGCTCTATCAGTATAATGTAATGCCTTTCGGGTTACATGGAGCACCGGCAACGTTCCAGAGACTTATGGACAATGTACTTGCTGGGTGTGACCAATATGCAGCTGCATATTTAGATGATGTAGTGATATACAGTGGAGCATGGCAGGAGCATTTAGATCATCTTAGAGATATCCTAGGACGGCTTCAGAAAGCTGGACTCACAATTAATACCACCAAATGCTCATGGGCACAAACAGAGGTGAAGTATTTGGGATACCTCATTGGCCATGGTCAGATTAAGCCACACGTGGAAAAGCTTAAGTGTATTCAAAACATTCAAAGGCCACAGACAAAGAAACAAGTGAGATCATTCCTTGGTTTAATTGGGTGGTATTGCCGTTTTATTCCCCATTTCGCAACTGTGGCTACCCCATTGACTAACCTCACCAAAAAGAGTGCTTCTAAATTTCACTGGACAGTGGAGTGCGAAGGAGCTTTCACAGCACTTAAAGACATATTATGTCAAGAAGCAGTTTTGCAGAGCCCTGATTTCTTGAAGTTTCTTGTGCAGGTGGATGCCTCAGATGTCGGACTAGGAGCAGTTTTGGCCCAAGGAGAGCCTGGGAGTGAGAGGCCAGTCCTGATCTTGAGTAGAAAGCTCTTTGATCGAGAGAGAAGATATTCAACAATTGAAAAGGAAGGCCTTGCGATTAAGTGGGCTATTGACTCTCTCCGATATTACCTACTTGGGCGGGAATTCACCCTGCAAACTGACCACCGAGCTTTGAAATGGATGCAAACCATGCAGAATAGTAATTCGAGGATACTGCGCTGGTGTCTGGCTCTGCAACCATATAAATTTACCATTGAGCATTGTCCAGGTAAGAAAAATCTCATTGCTGATTACTTATTACGGTTGCCCGACTAATCTCATCCAGAGAGGGGGGAAGGGAGAAATGTGATAAAGTGAGGTATGTAACTTTCAATTCAAAGAACCAAACAATGGGTTTTGTGTTTAATATAATTTTATTCGTTCTTTGTCTCACACATGTCTCGAATGAAAGGTGCACATTTCATTGCGATTCATTGTATGATGGTCTTAGCCTTTTGTGCCTGTAAATGAGAAAAGATGAATGTGAAGTATACAAATAATGATTTGTTTGGTAATGGTGAATCTTTCTCTTACTTTCTTCCTGGAATTTCCTAAAAGGAGGGGCTCTCGAACAGGAAGCCTGATTTATACCACTCAAAGGAGGAGGAGTTCAAGTATTGAAAATGTTGAATGTTCTTACATTGAATGCATGCCTTTTAAGATTCTCTGTGATTTTCATGATGAAAATAGAGCTTAAAAATGAAGATGCTAATATTAATGTTTGAATGTTGATGTTAAATATGATCTTATAAATAAGTTATGTAGATTGTATTTGAGACAGCCTTTCGATTGGTATGTTTGAATTTGAGGGGAGGAGCCTCAACTATAAAGAGTCTGATTGTTTGGACAAAGAAAAAAAAAGAGAGATCAAACGGTGACTGTTGGGCCAGTAGCCAACATGTAAATATTTATTTTGATATGTTTTTTTTCCTTTACTTTTGTTTGTATTTTGTTTTTCTTGTATTGGAATGTTGGTGGATGAAACGACTTTACACTGTTTGGAGCATGACCTGACAAGAAAATTAAATCACCTTTGTGAGACTTCAGAGTTTTTCCCTTTTCTTCCTGCCTGCCTGGCCATTGCTAATGTGGCGGGCAGTACAAAAGAGAGAGAGAGAGAAATCGACTACGCCACCCTGGTCGCTAAACCAGGGTAATGTCCTATTAAAGACACACAGGTTCGGTGTCTCCTTTACATAAAGACTCTGAGACGTGGATATAGAAAAATACAAAAATATTCTTTATTTAAACAAGGATAAAATGTTGGTGGACCAGTCAGTTAGGTTAACTTAGAACATCATACAATAAACCGCTCACAGGGCTCGTGAGCACCAGAAGCAGGATGAGCTAGTGCCCGACGTCGCTCGTCTCAGTGATGATAAAGGAGCACCCACACGGGCACCACACTTCACACTCAATCACGCCAATTAAGACCAACTACTATGGATTGCAGACCACACACTGTGTCTCATCAGAGCCACTGGACACCGGACAAATTTGGACAACTAGCCCTCCTGCTCCGGGCTCACCGTGCCTGAAACACAAGAAATAAAAAAAATTACAAAAAATAAATTAACCGAAATAAATCAAACAATTATACTCATGGGTACCCAATGTACAGGACACAACATACGAGACATACAATTCTATGTGTAACTAGAAAACACCCTCCGCAATCCACTCAAACCTGCACTCATCGGTGTCGGTAAATGGAGCACTACGGGCCCACGGGAACAGTCTCCCCAGGCTGGGTACCACTCACAATCCCCCTTTTCCTCTGAGCCAGTTGGGGATAACTCACAGTGAGCAAAGAAAAATAAACATTATTTATAATACAAACAAAGCACAAAACAGCACCCAAAGAAAATAAAGAAACAAAACATCAATTACAAAGCAGAATATTAAATAAACAAATCACAAATAGTAAAACAACCCCAAACACAGAAGGGCAAGTTATACTGAAAACAAACAATTAATTACACAAAAAAACAAGGAAAAAAATAATAATAATGGGAACAAAACAGCAGCGAAGACGAGTCCTAGAGCTGGCAAGTGTTGTCTTCAAGTGCTTTTTTAGACGGCAGATCAAGTCACCTGCAAAAGCCTGACTATGAGCTAAAATATGCATTGCATTAATTTACTGTTGTACAATTGATCGCACATACCAAACATGTAGAGATCACGCCACTCGTCCAGTCGGCAAGAGATGAACAGTCACGATAAGCTGGAATACACAAACCCCATAATAATAACTATACGCTCATTAATTAAATACAGCCGAAAGGGCCAGAGAGAGACCTACCAGGAAGTCAAGCAGCAATACACCCCGATGCGGAAAGCAATTCATACCCGAAACGGTCGTCTACGGCAATCAGCGCGTGTTGCCAGGCATGCAACCCTCAGCACAACAGGTGCTTCTCTGCAAACAGCCCAGAACCTGACAAGAGTAACACTCAATCTAATGTTCGTTAGGCTCGAGCATAAAAAAAAACAGCCGCCACACTCACCTCAGCCAGAACACCAGACAGTCGCAACAAAATTAATGACGTGCTAGAACGGTCGCACATTCACGCAATCTCCGGTGACAACACCACTCTAATATACCCCTTGGAATGAATTACCATAATCATCAATGAATTGAGTGCTGATTACCTGCGTGCATCTAGGGCGGAGTCTCAATCTACATGGAGGACGTCAACAAACAGCGGCACTTCACTACAATCTACCCCTCCCCTTTGCATCGTCGCCCCGACGATGAACCATTCAACGATCACGTTATTCAGATCCAGGGTCGGAACACTGCGGTTACAGAACGGGACGCTGGAGATGCTACATCCAACAGAGACCTAGGGAGATGGTGAAGATTAGTGTGACGGCCAGCAGTCACTCTTCCAGTCCTTCGCTGCCCCACCTCGGCCCCCCCAGCCTCCCTACCCCATTGCATGGGTCCCACCACTGAACTAGTTTTGTCCCGACTAGTCTCATCAGGGACAATCACTCGTCCCATGGGGATGGGGTCTGAAGACCCTGTGGCCAATGGTGGAGCAATTTGCTTAGGTGAGGCTAGCTGCACACAACCAGGGTCACCAGAGAAACTTTCGGTAGACACTCTCACCAGATCCATTTCCTCTTCCTCCTCTTCCTGCAGTGGGGCCGGGATCAGGGGACCACCCGAATTACTGGGGAGAGCAGGACCCCAGGGCTCCCTCTGGATCAGGCTCTTAAGCAGCGAGCGGTGAACAGTTTTCACTGAATTAAGATCTTCCACTGGTGCTATAGTGTAAACCGCACCCCCCTCACGAGGCCCTCTCACTACCTGGTAGACAACTGGGCTCCATAGATCATGAATCTTATGGCGACCCCTTACCCCATAGTCACGGAGGTACACTAATTGTCCCTCAACCAGAGGTTCATTCTTAACATGCAGATCGTGCTTTTCCTTACGCCTCGCAGCTACCATCTGTAAACGTTCCCGTGCTCCTTCAAATGCCACTTGCAGCCTGGTTTGGTGTTCGACGACCCATTCATGCACTTTCCCTGCCACTGGTTCCTGCACCCTACCCAACAAGAAATCAACTGGCAAACGGGGTTCTTGACCAAACATTAAAAAATGTGGAGACTCCCCGGTGACTTGATGAGGGGTGGTATTGTAGGAGAAGAGGAGCTGTGGAAGACAAGCCACCCAGTCCCTCTTTCTAGAAACTGGCAGTGTGCGCAACAGATTGTGCAAGGTTCGATTGAAGCGCTCACACTGGCCATTACCAGCTGGGTGATAGGGTGTGGTGCGAGACTTATCCACCTCATACAGACTGCAAAGCTGGCGAAGCAAGAGAGATTCAAAATTTCGCCCTTGGTCAGAGTGGAGACGACTGGGCACCCCAAACTTATAAATCCACTCAGTTACCAGGGTCTGGGCGACCGTTTCCGCTCTCTGATCCCTAGTCGGCACAGCAAGGGTGTATTTGCTAAATACGTCTGTCATTACCAACACATTTTCTACTCCTGACATAGAAGGTTCCAACACTGTAAAGTCTATGGCCAAGATTTCGTTAGGCCTAGGGGCCAACAAATGACCCATAAAGCTCTGAGCCAAAGGATGCGAATCTTTAGCTACCTGACATCTCTCACATTCCCGGCACCACCGCTCCACATCTGATGACAAGCCAGGCCAGTAACATCGCTGTCTAACCAGTTCAGTGGTGCGCTCGATGCTCTGATGTCCGTGTTGTTGATGCAACTGCATGAGGACATCAGACCTCAACACTGCGGGCAATAACAATTGGCAAATCTCTTCTCCCCCACTCGGAGCTCTAACCCTGCGATAGAGTACCCCCTCCCTCTCTAACAGGCGATCCCACTGACGGAGAAGTACCACGGCTGGAGTAGACATGCATCGTCGCTCCTCAGGCCCAGGACGTGTCTTGAGTCTCCAAAAAGTCAAAACCTCAGAAATCACAGTGTCTTCCTCCTGTAACAAACTCAAATCAACAGGTGAGTACCCAGGCATTGTGGTGATCACCCGCTGTGCTGCCTCAACAACTGGCTGCAGCCCCACAGCTTGCTGCAGTGACACTGGTACCGCCGTCCCTGGGACTAAGTCGCCTACGGCCCCTTGCTCGGGTGGATTCTGCCTGGAAAGGGCATCAGCATTCTTATTACTTCTTCCTGATCTATACCGGATCTCAAAGTCAAAAGACGCCAACTGGGAAGCCCAGCGCTGCTCCACCGCCCCGAGTTTTGCCGAGGTCAGATGACTGAGAGGATTATTATCCGTAAAAACCACACACTTATTACCCAACAGATATTCATGAAATTTGAGTCATGGCCCACTTGAGCGCAAGAAACTCCAACTTCATGAAGCTGTAATTGTCCATATTGCGCTCAGTGGGCCTAAGACTGCGACTTGCATAGGCAATGGGACGTATCCTACCCTCGTTTTCCTGTGAGAGGACGGCCCCCAACCCTCCATGACTAGCATCCACCTCCGGGATGAAGGGCAAGGAAAAATCAACGTACGCAAGCACTGGGGCTGAGGTCAGTCTCTCTTTTAATTGCTCAAAGCTTGACTGGCACTGCCCATCCCAGGCGCCCTCCAAACTTAAACCATTTCGTTTCTTAGACTTTGGTTTGTCCCGAGAAAACTCAGCCACTAGCCTGTGCAGGGGGGCTGCCAACCTAGCAAACCCCTCGACAAAACGCCGGTAGTAACTGGCAAACCCAAGAAACGAGCGTAATTCGGTGACCGTGGTTGGACGACGCCACTGAGCCACAGCTTCAGTTTTACTAGGGTCAGTTGCCACCCCCCGGGCGGATATAACATGGCCCAAATACCTCACCTCGGTCTTGAAAAACGCACACTTCTCCATCTTAACCTTCAGGCCCTCATGCTCCAATCGGCTCAAAACCACCTCCAGCCTCTCCAAGTGCTGCTCTACAGAGGAAGAAAACACCACAATGTCATCCAAGTATAAAAGTAATGATTGGCACTGCTGGTCACCAAATAGTCGCTGCATAAGTCGCTGGAATGTGCTGGGGGCATTGCAGAGCCCAAACGGCATTCGATTCCACTCGAATAACCCGAATGGGGTACAAAAAGCAGTCTTTGGCTTATCTTCCTCTGACACGGGAACCTGATTGTACCCGCTGGTTAAATCCAAAGTGGAGAACCAGCGGGCACCAGTCAGGGCGTCCAGTGACTCCTCAATCCGAGGCAATGGAAATGCGTCCTTCCTCGTCTTAGAATTTAATTGACGGTAGTCCACACACATGCGCAGACTACAGTCCTTTTTCTTTACAAGCACAATTGGAGAGGCATAGGGGCTACAACTCTCTCGTACCACCTGAGCATCCAACAGCTGATTGATGTGTGCTCTTACCACTTCATACTCCGATGGGGGAATTCGCCGATACCGTTGTCGAACCGGGGTGTCATCTATAAGTGGAATATCATGTGCAATGATATTAGTACACCCCAAATCCCCTTCAAACGCAGAAAATACCGACTGATACTTCACTAAGAGAGCCCTAACCTTACATTGCTCATCGCTGGACAGGAGGGACAAATCCAAAGCATCAATTTGGCCTGGAACCGTTGGAATACTCACTTGCGGGGCGATGGACCACATCCTACAGGAAGTAGACTTCACCTCAGTGACACCTGGGGGCAAACTGACCACATTCACATTCGTTAAAGTGCCTATTACTCGGCGAGGGAAAAGCAAAACATCAGCACTCCCTACATTAACCACTGGAACATAAACAGTGCCCTTAACCACTCGAACCAAAGCAGGAGAGACCAATAACCCCATAGGGAGCCCAAATTCTGGAGGTTCAAGGAGTGCAGTAACGTTAGAATAATGCTCTGAACAAGTTGCGGCTACCAGCTTAATGGTACCACCGGGTATGCGGTATGCCCGAGGGCCACGGGTCTTAACCTGTCCTGTTTCCACAACTGGAGGACAAGCGCTGGTTTGGTGACAATATTGCAATGCCCGAACAACAGAGCCGGGAGCAGTCGCTACTGCCGGAAATTCAAAAAGAGAGAGGCCATGTTGTCCCAAGAGTCCCTGGTAACACCTACCCAGTACATTCATCCCCAAAACTCCAGGGACCTTAGCACTCATGCCACCCGGAGGATCTTTGACCACCAGCACACCACATTGCGGTACTAAGTTCCCACAAAGCTCAACATCCAATTCCATATATCCTATATATGGAATGGAAAGTCCATTTGCAGCTTTGAGTTGCAACCATTGACAGGTCCGAAGGCGTTCCTGTCCCCATGGCTCAAAGTACTTAAAAAAACAGCTCTCCGTAAGAGTAGATACCATTGACCCAGTATCGATCAAACATGGTACTGGAATGCCACCCATAAGAGCATTAATATGAGGGCAAGGTGACATCAAATTTAGCATGGGGTCAGGAATATCCAACACATCTGAGCCGATGTTCCCTCCCAACGAGCTGTGGCTCTGCAACTCAGCGGGGGCTAGTTTTCCGATGGCGACGGGCCTGAATGATGCAACTCCCCCTCACTGGCCCCCGGATCGTCTCTTCTAGAAGCGGGGGCCCGAAATGGAACACGTTCCCCGTCGCACTCCCTCGCGAAATGCCCCGCTTTTTGACACCTTCTACAGATAACTGAACTAGGGCTGGGCGATAAAACAATAACGATATGTATCGCGATAGACACGTGATCGATATCAATAAAAAATGTGTTCGATATAACGTTCGATATTTTTTT
>JAOTRC010000005.1:4453665-4469453 GCA_027497675.1 Cyprinella lutrensis
GCCGCCGGTGTGTGTACACTCATAGAGAATAATGTGTTCGAATTTTAAAGACGTGGCGCTGCGCGACGCGGCGCTGCGCGTCCGGTGTGCGACCCCCTTAACAGAGGAGCGAGCAGCATGGAAACATTTTAATAGCTCAGTGTATTTCAAGTGTGAATTGTGTGTGTGCAGGGTTTTGATCAAACAAGAGATAAGGCAGAAAGGTGTGAAGTCAAGCTGTACTTGGAACACAGGAAGTTAACACAAACGTCATTGTGCTGTCCGAATTGAAATATATGGTTAACAAGAATAGTTAAATGCAGCACTAACAGGTTTCCTTTCTAGACAGCATAGGGGAACAATCTGCTGAAAACCAGACATAGCTTCATAGGACTGGTTTCCTGGGGTTTTCAGGTATATAAGGATGATGAGAAGGACTAGCCTTCACCTTCACATGTAGACATTGTTCTGTATGTTGAATGCCAAGATTGGAAGAATTTTCTTGCAAGAAAATAAACTTTTGAGACTTTGACTTTGAGAGGTTTCCACTTGTCTTCTTCCTCCTAACTTTTCGAACAACAGAGAATTATTTCCACAACATTATACATGATGAGGCCTGGCCTGTTCACGCCCATTCGCATATTGCCTTGGCAAAAAAAAAAATGTTTTTCACAATATAACCCAATTCACAGTTTTATGTGAATAAATAGGCAGGATGTTTTTCAGATCATTGTGAAGAAAAAATTCTAGGCCACAACATCCATTAGTCAAAAGTATTGTGGACGCATATTTCGTATGTGTTTTGTGGCCTTATTTCAGAAACTTTCTTTTTTATTTTTTTCAATAACCACGCATAAACAATATTATCTAAAAAATTCAAACATGTATGGTAGCCCTGTTTCTGCTAAATATAGTGTTATTTCACCTGTGCCATTAAAAGGTTTATAAGCAACTGAAAAAAGCACAAATGTCAGGGCATCTCAAAACATCTCAAGGACCTCAAATACACCCTAGACCTCAGAGGGTTAAACTGAGAGAGCGTACGTTCACAGACACCACAATGAACGTGTTCACAGTAACAGTTACACGTTCGCCCAAAATATGAACGAGTTCATGCACAACACTGAATGTCACTGGGGTGGCTTCAGCCTAAACAGGGGGGAGACTCAACCGAGTGGTGACGGAAGAGCAGTCTCTGCCAAGGGGAGACACATTATATATGCGGCGCATATATAAAAATGGATAAAGCAAAAAGCTGTCGCGGGCTAAACATAGAAAAAGAAAGAGGGAAAATGAGATGGCCTGTCAAGGGATGCGACAACAGCTGGTGCTTGTAATAAGCAGTAATTAACAGTTAATAACACACTTATAAGACCTTACAAGATGCATATAAGATGCATAAGCATTAACTACTTCATATAACGTCTGAGGACACTTTGTTTCACTTTTACCGCTCTTACTCAATCATGCCGCAGGGTTTCCCATACATTCATTAATTTGTGGCGGCCCGCCACAATATCAACACTGACCGCTACGCATTGATTTTCAAGATTTTTTATTTTATTGTAGAGCTGCGCGCTCCTTCCCTCCCTCCCACTCTCACAAACTGACAACGGAGACGCGAATAGCGGCCCCGCGAGCATGATATAATATGAATCAATACATGGTTATGCGTTGGAGGACGGATTGTTGCCAGTGCTTATTCCTCCAGAATCAATCCGGAGTTGAATGGTCAGTATAATGAACACTATAACTCTTAAAAGTTAGTCTATGTTAAATGCTGTCCCGTTTCCACCACAGATTCACGCAATTTACTAAAACGTCATTTTTTCCTCTCGCGATCAGTCATTCCAGTCACGTGCATCAAACAAATCAATGTTATATAACGTTAGCTCCACATGATGAAATGTTAGAATATGGTTTTCAATTAAAAATACACAGTTGGTGCATCCATATCATGAACTGACAAAAAATGTGCCCTTATAAGTGCTCCCTTTGCTTACACTTGCAGAGAGTTAAGATAATTATTTTTCTCACATAAATTCTCAGCCAACACAGTAACTGGTTGCAGCACCATATTACGTGTAATTTGTGCTATTTCCTTTTCTAATTAATTATAACAAAATGATGGTCTGAAAAACAACCTGGTACAATGTTTGCAGTTACAATCCTATTATTAGTTTTTTTTTTTTGTTTGTTTCTGTTTTTTTTTTTTTTTGCTTACATAAAGACAATATTGTGAACCTATTTATTCATTTTCTTTCCTTTTAAACTTCTAGGAATTAATGTAGCCAATTTTTTTTTCAAACTAATTCTTTTTTGTTTTAACTTTTTTTGTTTAAACTACACTTTTCTTAACACTCATGACTGATTTCAAGAATTTAACAGCATCAAGAAAAAACTTCAGAACATTCACTTTCTATCCTTTTGTATGATCCAGAAATTCATTAATTTCTTCCGGAGTATACAAGTCTCCATATGATTGACTCAACTCAAAAGGGCACCTTTCTCTACCAGAAACGGTATGGAACGGTGAAAGGCTGTGAGGTGTCCCTCCATTGGAGCGGTCTGTCATGACACAGGTGGCACCGCACTGCACCTTTCCTCGCCCTCCGGGATACGAGTGTCGTGGCGTGCGCGATCAGTCTGCCCAAGTGCAGACAGAGGCTATCCAGCACATCCTGCCCCGGCGGTTCGCTGCTCCCTCCACCCCACCGCGGGTGGCAGTTCCTCCACTTGCTCATCACAGAGGGCGTTTCCTGGTTGCTGCTCCTGCTGAGGCCAGGTTGGAGGCTGCTGCAGAGGCCCAGGCTGGCCGCCGTAGGGGCACTCACGGCCACAGCAGGAGCATTCTGAAATTCCTCTCTTCTTGGGTCCCAAGTGGGGATAGTCAGGTGGTGTGCGACCCTGTAAAGCCTTGCAACCCTCAACCCCCTCTTGTTCACCAAAATGGCAGCTGGGTGCGGTTTGAGGACCCGGTCATCCAACCTTCTCACGCATCCCTGGCCATCTCGTGGAGAAAGGTAAGTGGCATGCATCACACTCAGAGTCTGGTCCCTGCCCCACCACAGGTACGTCTGCCATCAGACTCGATTGTGATTAAGTTGTTGGCTTCCCCCCTGGCTCAGTGATATTAATCATACCTAGGTTTTGAGCGAAGATGCTCCTAAAGTTAGTGATATTCATCACACCTACGTGTTGAGCATTGCTCCTGTCCTGTGAGCACGTCACAGTCCTAATGGCGAAGGATGCAATGTAGATTTTCCTCAGCCAATATAATAACCGGTTTATATAAACCCATATTTCTTTGTAACTTAGAGTGATCGGTTGTGGCCTTCTTGGACCTGTCTCAACTGAAACGGAAAAAGCAGTATCCTCATAACTGAGTTCCTTTCTTCAAAGAAACTCCCAAGTGCTCCATAGCCAGTTGGGTCTTCAGGTCGCCTGGAAGAGAGTAATCTCGCCCTCGGTCTGTGTAACTCTTTTTTAGTTTGGAGAAGGACTTGGTCCAACACATCTCTTCAAGCCAAGTCAAGTCACCTTTATTTATATAGCACTTTTTACAATACAGATTGTATAAAGCGGCTTAACAGTGATAAAATGAAAATAATACAACAGATCAATGATATTGTTGAGTATTAAATGTCCCCAACTAAGCAAGCCAAAAGCCAAGGCAACAGTGGCAAGGAACCAAAACTCCATCATGTGACAGAATGGAGAAAAAAACTGGAATGGAGAGAAAAACCCCGGAAGGGCTAGAATTCTGAGATCGCAATAGACTGTGAAGGACTGTAATGCGTAAAGAGCTCGCTCAAGTACTGGGGAGCTAAACCATTTAGTGCTTTGTAAGTAATCAGCAATATTTTTTTAAATTTACACAATGTTTAATAGGCAGCCAATGCAGTGTTTACAGAACCGGGCTAACATGGTCATACTTCCTGGTTCTGGTAAGAACTGGTAAGAGCATTACAATAATCTAGCCTTAATGTCATGAACGCATGAACTAATTTTTCCGCATTTGTCAATGAGAGCACATGGGGTAATTTAGATATATTTTTAAGATGGAAAAATGGGGTTTTACAGATACTAGGCACGTTACTTTCAAATGAGAGATTGGTATCAAAGAGCACACCCAGATTCCTAACCGACGACGAAGACTTAACAGAGCAGCCATCAAGTTTTAGACAGTATTCAAGGCTATTACGTGTGGAAGTTTTTTGTCCAATAATTCGAATCTCTGTTTTTTCAGATTTTAGTAGTAGGAAATTACTGGTCCTCCAATTTTCAGCTATGCATTCCATTAATTTTGTGAATTGGTAAGTTTTGTTTAACTTTTCGTTTTGAAGAAATATACAACTGAGAATCATCAGCATAACAGTGTTAATTCCATGTTTCCTAATGATATCTCCCAAGGGTAGCATGTACAGAGTGAATAGCAGTGGTCCTATTACTGAGCGTTGTGGTATACCATACTGAACTTAACTGAAAAGACATCTTTTCCTTTACTGCTAAAAACTGATAATGGTCAGATTCGATACGTTCAGTACGGCACTGAACAAAACGGCCACTTTTGTCAAATTGGATGTTAAATTTCGTTCGACCTCCCCTCCACTGGATGGCAGACATGTATACTTCATCCCGACTAAAAAAAAAACGTCATGTTTCTATACAAAATGTTCAAGTTGGAGCGCATTGAATCAGTGCGATCAAAAGCAGAGCTAGTGTGTGCGAGTCAGCCATTTTAAGAGAGTCTATCCACAATCCTGGCAACAGTATTGTGGTGGAGACTTTGTCTAATACCACTGGGTATGTTAGAAGAGGTCGAAGTATTCATAGGACAGTTAGGGGGCAATGTGGAGGCAGGGTGGGGACTCGCAATAACAAGTCCAAGCTGTGCACACTCAGCGCACGCAAGGCTGCGCAGCTCGTATCATCTCTATGCCTTGCCGTTGCGAGTAAGCTTTTGAACTAAACAGGTTTTGTCTACTTGTGTTTGTATGCTTGTGCAATATAGGAAACAGAAGGTGATGGACTTTTTTGAGGGGGGGGGTGCTGCATTTTATCATTTAAACGTGATTTTCATTAAAATTCCATAATCCATGATTGGTATGTTTGATATGACATCATAATATGCAAATTAGATGGGAATATGTAATGCCTACATAAACTTTGGGTCATCCTTAATATTTCTCTAATTTACAGAAAGTCTTTTCAGATACTATATAGCTTTTTGAAATGAAGATCTCAAAATCGAACATTTTAGGAAAAAAACTCTGGCGCCTAAAGAGTTAATTTGTGTGTGGAATTACACAAATGCCAACATAGATTTCTAGTCTATTTAAAAGAATATTGTGATCAGTTGTGTCAAATGCAGCATTAAGATCAAGTAACATTAATAGAGAGATACAATCACGATCAGATGATAAGAGCATATCATTTGTGACTCTAATGAGAGCTGTCTCAGTACTATGGTACGGTCTAAATCCTGACTGAAATTCCTCGCGGATATCATTTCTTATAAAGAAAGGAACACAGTTATGAGGATACTGCTTTTTCCAGTATCTTTGACAGAAAAGTCAGATTCAAGATTGTCCTGTAATTGACTAATTCTGTAAGATCAAGTTGTGTTTTTTAACAAGCGGTTTGATCATAGCCAGCTTAAAGGGCTTGAATATTTCTTTTTCGTTAGTTTAGCCACTGTTTCAAATAGATACCTAGGATTATGTTTATTTTCCTCTAATAGGTTTGAAAAATAAGCAGACCTAACTGTTTTTAAAGGTCCCCGCTTTTAAAGGTCCCCTGACATGAAATTTTAATTTTCTGAGGTTTTTTAACATTAATATTAGTTCCCCTAGCCTGTATTTGGTCCCCTTGTGTAAAGAATTTTCAATCGATGTAAACTGATCTTTGGGTATTTTTCTCTTCTCTGCAGCTCAGATGCGCTGATCTTGAATCTCCCCCGTATGACGTCATACGGGGGAAAGGTTACTGTCACAGATTAGAAGAACACAGATGGGTGAGTATAACCAGGTTTATTGAGACAGGTGGTAGATGGCAAATAGCAGGTGAGTAAAGTAGCTGAAGTTCAGTAAAGAAGCTGTTAAACAGTCTGATAGTGTTTCTCTTATCTGAAGCAGGGATGGAAGACGGATGGGCTGCAGCAGCGGAGAGGAGAACAGGAGAAGACCGGGAACAGGAGCGGATGAGGCGCAGGTGAAACTTGGAGTCAGCAGGTAAGTATCCTTCTTGCAAAGTAGCAGTAGAGAGGGAGTCTGTGGTCGTAGTGTAGACGAGACCAGACAGTGAGTGACTGTGAGAGGTGAGTCTTTATTGGAAGGATGATTGGCACGGTGATTGATGAGAACAGGTGATGGTGATTAGTATTCAGGGGAATCGGAACGAGTGGGCGGAGTGATGGTATCTGGTGCTGACGCAGATGGATCCGTGACAGTTACCTTCCCTTTTCTCTGCTTTGCCTGCCTGGAGAATTTGGATCGACCATGAGAAAATGAGCTAGGAACCGGAATTACTAAGCGTGATTTTAGTTTTTCCTAGAGAAATAGCTTTGAGATTTGACTGTTTTCTTAAGAGATATCATGGCTCACAAACGAGTGAAGCATGACAGTTGCTCAGTGTTCGGATGTACATATGAACACAAAAGTATTTTTAGTTCCTTCATCCGAGCCTCTGAAGAAACAATGGGTTAATTTTATTGTCTCTGGAAATGCGCCGAGTTTTGAGTTTTTAGCCAGTGAATAAAAAAAAAAAACGTCACATTGTTTCTTTTAGTAGGATGAAAATAATCTAATTTAAAGTGTGAACAAAATATACAGAAAGCAATAAAAGAACAATCTTTCCACACAGCGCTGTGTGCAGTTGGCAGTTACACTGAATGCCACAGCAGACACGTGTCACCGGGTGAACCAACTAGGAACCAAAAAAAAATATATTCGTTTCCAGGGGAAGAAGTGCCGGTGGGACACCGGGCCGGCTTTTGGTAAACATATCCGACTATAATGAGCGCCAGCTGTAACCAATGAGTAGCGCTTCATTGAATCTCATGCCGAGAGGAAAGAGTATAAAGAGAGAGGCTTGAAGCATAGGAGGGTGTCTTTTGCAGTGGGGGAACGTCACAGAAGTGCTCGAGTGGATTACAGCAGTGACAGCGGGCGACGGCAAGTGTGGAAAAGCTGAGGTTTAAGGCCGGAACGGTGTTCCATGTTGGGTCCCCTGAGGGAAGCTCAAGTGAGCTTTTTCAAGAAAACACGAACCGCAACACAACAAAGTGAGCGAGGAAAACTTCGGGGGAAGAGGGAGAAAGACTGGTGGAAAGGAGAGTGGAAGCCGCTGTAGGGTTCATTTGACACACCGGAAAGAAAGATCATTAGTCTTTGGATCGTCCATCCTATGAAGAGAAGAGAGGCGAGTTGATTAATCGTTGTGATGGTAGGGTGTTGCAGTGTCTGAAAGAGTGAAACAAACACATATGATGATTTCCAAGAGTGATTTATGCACAAGTGTGGTGAGATCAAACAACTGTGTTCTCTCTGAGTCTCTGATGGATGAGATGGACCCATAACTTTAGGATTTTTTTTCAAACTCATCTGCCCTCCTGTTTGTTCTGAAGTGTACCAAAGCTGCTGAACTGAGTATATCCTCCTGCTGTCATCCAGTCGTGTGAGTACAACACAGAGTTAATGTTGACATCCCCATCTGTTCTCCTGTTTGTGCTGTAGTGTATCAAAGCTGCTGAACTGAGTATCCCCTTCTGTTGTCATCCAGTTGTGTGAGTACAACACACCGAGTTAACGTTGATGCCCTCATCTGTTCTCCTGTTTGTACTGAAGTATACCAGTGTTGCTGAACTAAGTATTTCCTCCTGTCATCCAGTTGTGTGAGTACAACATACAGAGTTAATGTTGACATCTCCATCTGTTCTCCTGTTCGTGCTGTAGTGTATCAAAGCTGCTGAACTGAGTATCTCCTCCTGCTGCCATCCAGTTGTGTGAGCACAACACAGTTAATGTGGACGTCCTCATCTGTTCTTCTGTTTGTGCTGAAGTGTATCAAAGCTGCCGAACTGAGTATCCCCCCCTGCTGTCACCCAGTTGTGTGAGTACAACACACCGAGTTAACGTTGACACCCTCATCTGTCCTCCTGTTTGTACTGAAGTACATCAGTGCTGCTGAACTGAGTATTTCCTCCTGTTGTCCAGTCTTGTGAGCACAACACACAGAGTTATTGTTGACATCCTTAGCTGTTTTCCTGTTTGTGCTGAAGTGCATCAAGGCTGCTGAACTGAGTATCCCCTCCTGCTGTCGTCCAGTCCTGTGAGCACAACACACAGAATTAATGCTGACATCCCCACCTGTTCTTCTGTTTGTGCTGAAGTGTATCAAAGCTGCCGAACTGAGTATCCCCTCCTGCTGTCATCCAGTTGTTGCATCAAGGCTGCTGAACTGAGTATCCCCTCCTGCTGTCATCCAGTTGTGTGAGTACGACACACCGAGTTAATGTCGACACCCTCATCTGTTCTCCTGTTTGTACTGAAGTATATCAGTGCTGCTGAACTGAGTATCCCATCCCGCTGTCATCCAGTCGTGTGAGTACAACGCACAGAGTTAATGTTGACATCCTCATCTGTTCTTCTGTCTATGCTGAAGTGTATCAAAGTTGCCGAACTGAATATTCCCCTCCTGCTGTTATTCAGTCCTTCCTCTGTGTCCAGGTTTTGAGATCGTGTGCGTGGTGCCGAGGAGAAGAGCTCTATGCACCTTTGTTGCCACTGACTACGAGCCTATGTAACGAGTCTGACTACAAGAGAAATCACTGCCTGTCCCACGAGCCTATGCAACGAGTCTGACGACGAGAGGAGTCACCGTCTGTCCCACGAGCCTATACAACGAGCCCGACGACGTGAGAAGCCACTGTCTGTCCCACGAGCCTATGCAACGAGTCTGAAGACGAGAAGAGTTATTGCCTGTCCCTGCTTTTATCCCTTTTTATACCTAATAAAAAAAAATTACCTTTTGAGCCCACTTCTGTTGTCTGCCTCTTGGTGTCCTCTGGTGTCTGCTCCTCTGGAGTGTGGTAGATTACCCTTAGCCTTAACCCCCGGTGACACACGCCCCTTCAAACAGAACGTTCATAGCAGAGGTTAAAATCAGGCTAGGAAAAATGTTTATTTCTAAAAAAATAAACATTTATTTCAAAAAAAATTATTTCTAAATTATGACTATTTTTCATCTAAAAAACATTACTACTACCATTATAAGGGCAGCTAAGGAAAATGTTACCTTGCGCCCCTCTTTATCCTCTTGGGCCTTATCTCTGGTGCAACTGCACTGCAGAGACCGCCCCTGAGCCACTGCAGGCAGTGAGTTAAAAATTCTGTACTCCTGTTCGTATGGTCTCTACTAGTGGGTAAGGACTTGCTCGCTTTCGGGCAACGAATTGCACCTGGAGTTCATGCCGGCTACTCTCATGAGTGGAGACCCCGGTCTGGATTGTGCCCAAGGTTCCTACTATACCTCTCCCGTAATAGGATCAGATGGTGAGCCTGCAAGCGCTGGCCAGGAGAAGGAAAACCCAGCCCTGGCTTTCTCTGCCCATCCGCTTCATAGCAGTTAGACGTGTACATAATGCAAGCCTTAGACCTCAGACCAGCTCTTATCTGTTAGATTCAGCAGAGAGGGAAGGCTGTTTCCAAGCAATGTTGGCCCACTGAGGGTGGCTGCCTTCAATTTGGTGAAAAATTCTGAGATGCTCATGTCCTCTTAGGTGTTGAGCTCCTCTATAATGAGTGTGTGCTCCGCCTGATTGTTGACAGATGCTTTGCTGACAGATTTCTAGAGTTGGGGGCTGGGCGACACCTAGTTTGAACCACTGCATTCGTGGGCTCCCTTCTACTGAAGCGAGTTTCTCCATGAGCCCGTTTAAAGTGTCGGCTTGCTGCGCCATCCCCTCCTATGGACTGGATATGTGTGCCTTCTACTCCAGTTGCGTTCCCTTAAACTGAACACTGTTGAGTTACTCCACACCCCTCCGACATCGGACTTGTGGAACGTCTGGTGTTAGGCCTACCACTCATAAGCAGGTGTAGAACTAGGCTGAACTAGGCTGGGTCCATTTGTTGCTGTCTCTATGGTGACCCCATATGTGTTCTCTTCCATGATCGGCAGAGACCCACATTCGAAACATTGCATACTTTCCGTTGTTGTGAAGATCATGTAAGAGCTATCACCATGTTGTACATAAGCCATTACGCTACAACGGAGCGGACCAGTTTTAATTCCACTTGCAAATTTTCCAAAGTGATTTAGTTATTTTATGATCGCTTCATTTGTTATGAACGGGGGAGCGTTTGAGATTATGACACGCGTCACAGGTGAACGCAAAGGTGTCACCTGCACAAACGTGTCCGATCGATATTTCACTACCAATCTCTAAAAGCACATTCACAAACTTTTCTTCTTCTAAAAACACGACAATTGCCTTGTTCATTCTAGACACTGAAACGACCATATCATGGCCAACAACATTTCCCATCGCCATACAAACATCTTCCACCTCACAAATTTAGTCAGGAAAACATTTGCATTCATTTCCAATGGAGACAATCGACATTCCCTCAATAGGAGGTGAGGCAACTCTTCCACAAATGGATGCAAACACTACAACAACAAAGAAAAACTGGGTTCTTACCAATTCACACTTAATATTTTGACTAAGGTGAGAAAAAAGCCACAAAGTATAGATAAAAGGAAAAGCTTAAAGATCAAACAAACTCCTCTCACACACCTCACCACACCAAACGCGCATGCCCACGAGAGAGAGAGAGAGAGAGAGAGAGAATTATGAATCCAGTGCTGTACACAGTGACACACCGCAAGCTATTTACACCCAATACAAACACTTAGAGGTCATGTTCTGCATTATATTTTGCCTGTAGTTGTTTTTAATTGCTTCTAAATAGGTGTGAAACAGACCTGACATTGGCCCAGGAAACAATCAAATTGGGCTTCAGTGTAAGTTACATGTCCAATAAAGGGATTTTTTTCAGTAATGTGCAATCAAACAAGAAATAGTATTTAACATAACCTATTTAAACAACTCTGTTTGATTATCAGTCTGTATAATAATTATTTTAAAGAGAAACAGATCTAATAAAAGCTGCAAGGCCCTTACATTTATCAACCTTCCTCCAGAGTCTCATTCCACAAGCAGAAAGAAATAGTTATAGATGTGCAATTAAAATGATGAAGCACCACTTTCTTGGGTCTCTAAGTATGTATCCCCCATCTTAGTGATTCATGCAGACTTAGTGACTTGCCCAGAGGCCGATGTCACCAGTAAGATGTGGTGTAAAGGTTGTGCAGTTACTTTCTGCAAGTAGGCACAGATACACTCGGATGTTTTTACACCATATATTGTAGAATTAAAACTCTTTATACCCAAATGTAAAAAAAAAAACCTTGAATCAAATAAACAGCATTAATAAAGTCCCGGTCTTACAGATCGTTAACTTAAGAAAAGTTGCTTTAGGGTTTAGTTACCCTTTAATAAACAAGGAGAATTCATAGGTGATTTAGATAAAGCAACTACACATTAACATAAACAAAAAGAACACTGAACTGTGCAAATCAAGGGCTTATAAACAGGAAGTAATCAAGGGAAAACAAATTAAAAACCATGACAACCTCGTGCATATAAAAAAAAACTCCATACTGAGGATGGAGGGAGGAAGGGGGTTCTGAAAGAGGACAATGAGCAGACAGAAGAAGGCATCATGGAGACAACCAGGGAGGAGATGAAGATGGGATAAGCCTGGGTGGAGACAGGAGGATATTCTGAAGACCCGCAATGAAGCCGATGGAGATTTGGGCCAGTGTCGGAGCCCTGATGGAGAGGCCGGACTAAGCCAGGGAGACGACCGACAGAGCTGGAGCTGGTGGAGGTGGAGACCCAGGCAGAGCTGAAAAAATAATGAGACCAAGCGACTCCAATTGATCTGGAGGCCCAGGTGGGACAGTGACTGAAGCAGAGCTTGTGGAACTGAGGATGAAGTCGGATCTGGAGGTAATGCAGAGCCCAACGGAGCTGAAGGGGTGGAGGGATGAAGCACAGCTAAAGGTCTGGACGTCCATGGTGCAGGCAGAGGGACGAGGGAGGCCGATGGAGCCGCAAGAACGACCCCCCAGGCAGCACTGAGGGAGGGAGAAACCAAGGCGGCGCCGACTGGTTTACAGGCCGAGGTGGAGTGAAGGGCTCAGAGACAGTATCCTTGTCCCAAGGCAGAGCTGGAAACTTGAAGACCTGAAAAGAATTAGAGTTGCTGGTTGGAACCAACTGAAGAGGAGCCGAGGAACTGAAGGGAGGCAGTGGAGGAGGTCCAAGGAACTACTGGCTTCAGTAGAAGAAGCAGGAGAGAGGCTGGTTAGGATCATCAGAGACGCAGGAGACTTAGAGCATGGCGGGAACAGTGGAGAAGCAAGAGACTTGGAGCTGGTCATGATGAGTGGTGACATGAGACTTTGGGGAATTACCTCCCCAAATTCCTCCAAATAATTCTCAGAGGCCAAAAATAACTCACACTCAGTTACAGGCAGGTGTGCCTTGGATCGCTCGCTGAGGCTGGTGTTGTAAAAGACACATAGTGAGTGATCTGGGAAAGAGGTGAGGGACACCAGGTCTAAAAAGTACTTTGTGTGGTCCTTGAAAGCGAGATCTCCTTGGGTACACCAAAAGGAGAAATACTGCACTCAAATCGTATTTGTAGTCAAACTGTAATCCTGATTTTTTTTACAATATATATATATATATATATATGTTAGGTTCTCCATTCTGTTACATGTCATACAATGTGCAAAATCAAAGTTGTCAAAAGTCCTATTTAATAAACAAGGAGAGTACACATGAGAATTAGATAAAGCAACTACACTCACTACAGCAGTGGAGCCCTGCACTTCAACTGACAGGTCTGATTCGGGTGAGTCAAAATAAATCGAAACTTCTAGTTCGTCTGGTGGACTAGGGGTTCAAACCACATTTCGACATTCAATCATTGGCGCTTACGTTTTGCATAAGTATTACTAACATTTCAATATTTTAGTGAATGTAAGTGCGCTATGCTCATATTCTATTTTAAATTTTAGGCTTCCGCTCATCTGAGAGTTATCATACTGAGGCCTTCGACCTCCAGAGTTCCATTCAAATATAATGTCTTTGCATAGAAAAATGTCTCTCTTTTTGTTTTAGCGAGTTCCCTTTCGAAGGGAACTCAACAATACGTCAAATGACGCAATGGGGAACGCCTCAGGCGTGACGGGTGTCTGAAATCAAATATCAACTCACAGTAATCAGGTTGACCGGCGACAGCCCGTGCATCATCAGCTTGAAATGATGAGCGCGTCAATCTGGATGTATAAGAAGGGCGCCTTGAAACCGTGACAACATCCTATCGTCTGAAGGGACTGTTGCAGGCAGGCCCCGAGGCATGGCAACGAGACGTATTGTCTCGTTCCCTGTTCTCAGGGAACATAGGTTACAGTCGTAACCTGAGACGTTCCCTTTCGAAGGGAACTCAACAATACACCGAATGACGCAATGGGGAACGAAATATCCACTCCGCCATGCTGAGGAGATTGCATGCCGAAAAGGCAGTGACAACTGTCAGAACCAGCAATTCCAAAGGAACACTGAAACCACTCACCCTACGTCACATTGGGCTTTCATGAAGTGACAGCACTCTCTACCGGTCATAGCCCAAGCTAATGAACCAAGAAAAACCAGAACGTAATAACGTGGGTAAATCTGGACCAGCTCAAAGGCTTTAGGACCATAACTTCCAAATAGAAGGCGTCCCTTCTAGAGAGTGTGGCTAGGGGGCCATAGCCTGTCTGTCCTAGAACTTGCCAAGGAAAGGCATCCAAGACTGCAAAGCTGGCAGAAACTATCAAGTTTCGGATCACAGAGATGGGATCCTCCGGAGAGTGTGACTCAACCTCAAAGCAACGGGAATCGTTCACTCAATCCATGATTTTCCACCCAGTGCTCGCTGTTGAGCACTGAGGAAGTAAGAGAGGGATCGAAAATCAGGAAGGTAATAAGACCTAAGACCTGATGACCCCTTGTGTGGCGAGCTCCGAAACATGAGGGCTCATTGTCAGGAAGGCCATACATTGTGTGACCTAAACCCAACGACCAGAGCATATGGAAGGTCATCCTTCAGGAAGGCCAGAGGGCAAGACCTGACAGACCCACAATGTGGGGCTACCTATGAAAAAGGTCTAACAAGACCTAAAACCACCAGTTGTGGGAGATAGCTTGGACAAGGGAAGTGCCTGTCGTAATGCATTGTGACAAAAGACACATCTAGAGTGGGACCCAAAGTGAAGAACCGGAGTCTGAGCCACATAACAAGGGACTGAAGTGTACCGCGCGTGACCCACGCTCAAGCAAACCTCATCAAGCAGGCCAGAGCATGGTGCGGCGTACACATCACCCAGCAATCACACTAGTCAAACCAACCAGACTCTGGCGCACATAAAACCGTGCAAGTACTGAATTGAGTTAATTTTGCTGTGTAATTGGGCTTGAATGGTTAAATACACATACTTGCATGTCAAAATTTTTGAAATTATCCACAAACACAGTTATTTATGTCTTAAGTGAAAGTAAACGGTTGAGAAAGAAAACAGATCTGTAACAGTATATTGGATGTAATGTAAAAGGAAGCTTAATATACCTGCTGACATCTGTGTAATTAATGCTAACCAAACAACAGAAAGTGTTTTTTATATACATTTGATTACTTTACACAATTTATATAGTATTTTTTTATTTCTAGTGCATGAAATTTTTCAGGTATGTCTATTTAATTTGAGTCTTTGTTCTATTTTAGTTTAATGCCCTCTTGCTTCTAATTAATTTCTTTGGTGAAAATTATTGGTTACATTTTTGTTATGTAAAAACTATTTAAATGCAAAAATCGTGATCAATATCGTTATCATGAAATAAAATTACTCAAATCGTGATATAAGATCTTGGTCGTATCGCCCACGCCTAACACTGTTACAATCTTAAAATTGCTTAAATAGTGTGGCATTTCCAAGAGCCTCACCTGCCCGAGCCGTTTAAAGAAGTTTCCGATCGCTGATGGTTTCCCATGGATGGATTCACCAGCACTGTCTCCTTCTGGCATTCTGTCTGTGAATGAGGGGTAACATAATGAGGGTATAGTGACAAAAAAAAAGGATTATTTTTGCTTTCTATTTTTATATCGAGAGTAAACAACCCAGAAACAACACAATATGGAGGATTACAATCTGATGCACTCATTTCTAAGTTTAAGTAAATTTAGCGTAACTAAATTGAGCCTTAATTTAACCTAATAAAAATGGGATGTGAAAAGTTATCATTTTGTTTTATCATCATTATTTTATAATTTTGCCCAATTAAAAAGTCCTAAAAGAGCGTTATAAAGCAATCCCTTCTTTTATTATATATTCCTATAAAATCATTTTGAGACCATATAAAACCCAATCAAAAAATGGAAAAACTGGAAAATCTGACATTCATTTAGGATATTTTATACTTATCTAATTTTTTACAGCCCTATTGCATTGTGTATTGTTTACTATATCTCTTCTGTCAAAAGGATTCACATAAAAAGATAAAACAACTGAGAAATAATATGAAAAAGGAAGTAAACCCTAAAAAAGTAAGTATTTTAGAGATTTAATTTTTTTTTTTGTTGCTCTTTTGTAATATTTTTTTTTAGTTTGGCACCGCGAGGACAGTCAGCTGT
>JAOTRC010000005.1:4652292-4662402 GCA_027497675.1 Cyprinella lutrensis
GAAGGGAGTGGTTGATGCAAATGTGCGGGTTAGTGACGTACCATAACCCGTTGTAGTCCCAATCGAGTCGTTTTTGTGGGCGTTTACACTTCCTGGTTTTTAAAAGACGATATCTCTGCTTACATTGAACTTTCAGCGCTGCAACTTTGAAGATACTGTTCATGCACCATTAGCAACATTACACACTATTTAAAATCAAAAAAGTGAAATCGCAATCAACCACCCCTTTAAACGGCGAGAGGTGTCTAAGCTTACGATACTACTACATTGTAAGTCAGGGGTGCCCAACCCTGCTCCTGCTGATCGACTGCCCTGCACAGTTCATCTCCAACCCTAATATAACACACCTGCCTTTAATGTTCAAGTGATCCTGAAGACCTTAATTGGTTGCTTCAGGTGTGTTTGATTAGGGTTGAAGAAAAACTGTGCAGGACAGTCGATCAGCAGGAGCAGGGTTGGGCACCCCTGTTGTAGGCTAAGTCATATACACCTCACGGGTTACACTTGTACTTTTATAATTTTTGGGTGGACTATCCCTTTAAGTGTTACAGCAAAAGCATAGACAGCCTGAAAGCAATATATGACACAATTCCATACAAAGCAACTTCAGGAAGACGTTGGCATCTTTGCCACAAGTGCAGGGTGGCATGTGGCTGATATCTGGGGCAGGTCAGACACAACAGGGGCTGACGGGCGGTCCAGTTAAGTGCCCTGCCTTGCCTAAACAAACAAACAAAAGAAAACGTTTCGGGAGGTTGATGCATTTGCGTGCTAGCCATGCTGCAAGAGATGCCATCCATCAATCACGTGCATAGCTTCTTTGTTGGAGGTTGTCCTGGGCTTCTGCTGCACAGAGCCCTCTCTGACAGATGACATATGCACAGCTGCTGGATAGGCACAGGCCCCAACACAAACTGACATGCCAAATCCCAAAGAAAACAAGGGGAGCTGTCTCCAGTCTGAGGACTGCTTTTCAACATATCATTTGTAATGCAACCAAAAGAACAGCTGGGGATATGGGGGCGGGAGGCGTCCCAGACAGTGCAGAGGAGCGGGGAGCCAACAAGTCCGAATCGCAAAAAAACGGGAAGTGCTTCAAAGAGTGACGGTCCGGGTCCGGCAGACAAAACAGGAGAAATGTTATTGTAAGACCTCTGGTGTGGGGTCAGGCATGCAATCTAATCTAGCCTTCTTTCTGGTCCACTATACTGACCTTTGACCTTTTCTGCTGAGCACTGGCCAAACACAGACCACCGGCCCAACACAATGAGCTATTCAGCCTATGCTACGAGCAGGAAGAGCGAGTGAGCGTGTGAAACGTGTAGGACTGATTCCCAGCAGCTATCAGCGGACTGCTTAACAAGCTTCACATTTGAATGAGATTTACTGCTTTGGGACACACCATTTGTACATTTGCTATTGTAAGAGGAATTTAGGAGCTGGACAATGAATGTATGGTTGACATCTGTAATAGGCTTTCAAATTCCAGTCTGGGAAAACCTATATGCACTGGACACCAGGGTTGGAAATTAATTGGGCCAAAATGGCACCATAATAAGCAGAAATGCCCTCCAAAATGCCACAGCACAATTAAACTATATTTACTACGGCTGTCATGATTAAAGTGAAATGTGAAAATCAATGAAAAGTGTCGATTGTTGCTTTACAATCAGATCTTTTTTTTTCTTTTGCAGGGCTGAGCAATATAAACAACCACACAATTTTCTTCTGATGCACAGAGGCATTTCGATTAATCGCTGCTAAAAATGTTTTGTTCAGAGTATCAACTGATTTCTGCACACTTGCAAAGTCTCTCATCAGATTCAGTGGTTATTTACGAGAGTGCAGAACTCAAACTAGACTGAGGTCATGGACCTCTTCATGTTCTTTGCTTTCTGTATGGAATTTATTCCCTGTTTGAATAGAGTGTCGAAGTTACGACGTCAAAACACGGAAGTGAGTTAACATTTTAGCACTCCTGGTTCCCTCGCTCTAAAGTCTGTGGGATTTTTAAATGGGTTTTTGCTAAATCGCCTGAAATACGATCTGTGGTGAACAAAGCCTCTATATATTTTCATGTTTTGATGTATGACATAGAACACACATAATAACCTGCTTGTGGTTTTTTAAACTTTGTTATGTCTGCTTGTGTATTTTAAAAAACTTTATATAGGCTTCAAAATAAATCAATTCTGGATTAACTTGTAAAGATTATCTTGATAGACAAAAGTGTAAGAGCCACAACTCTTTGTTAAAAACAGTTCTTATTTTTTGCGATTTTCCAAAAGTCTATGGAGAAAATGTATAGTTTTCGAGGGAACCCATGTGCCGCTAGCTTCTGAGTTGTCCTACAAAGTGACGTCATCACTTCGGCACTCTATTACAAAACTATTTATTATGTAAAAAGCAATAAACATTTCCTAGCTTTTGTCTGCATTGACAGAATATTATGTGACGTGCCGTTTCCCTCAAAACAAAATTGTTTTGTATTGAATAGATTTTTGCCAAATTTTGCAGCCCTACTCTGGGCTTCTTGTTTTTTAATTTAAATAATAGCAATGTACATTATACAATTATTGTGTAAATACATGTATGCCAGCTTTAAGCAGCATTAAACATAAATGCCGTGTAAGACCAGCTTCTGTTCCACCTTTGCAGTTGTTGAGGTTGATTACATTTTAATGGTAACAGTCTTTACTATGGTGTACTAACTGATTGGCAAGTTATTGGTTAAATGTAAGCATTTGACTTAAAAGATAAATTCAATGAGGTAATTATAAAAATTGTCTTTCCAAAGACAAAACAGTTGACCTGTAAATCAAATATTGGCTCTTAATGCAAAAGTTCATTCCTTTCCCTGCTGGGCACAGCTGCTCGGTGGACTCGTACTTCTACTCACACATGTAGTTAAATGTTTGTGCTACCCCCAATTCAATTTGGGCTGTTTTTCCTCTTTTCACACTCCCATCATCATACGAGTACCTCCCCCATCGAGTAACAAGATCCCGCACCAGCATCCAGGCACCGTGAGGCGCCAAGGCCAGAGAAAAAACTCCCAACCCAAACTGCAGGATCTGTGAAGCTCTATTAGCCACCATAGGAGTCACCATATGCCACTCATCCAGTGACCTTTTAGTCCATTTTAGGCCATTTTGAGATGATTGGCATCTTTTGCTAGCCATCCCTGGTTTACTATCCCTAGTGTGTTAACATCCAAAATCTAAAGTATATTTTATTTTAAATATTTTAGTGATAAACAGTGTGTAAAATAAATCATTTCAAATCTCACACTTTAAAATTTGGGGTCAGTGACATTTTTTTTTAAGTCTCTTTTGCTCATCAAGGCTGTGTTTATTAAAAATAAAGTCAAAACAGTTTTTTTTTTAAATATTCGTACAATTTAAAATAACTTTTTCCTATTATAATATATTTTAAAATGTAATTTATTCCTGTGATACTAAGCTGCATAATTTCAGCACAATTACTCCAGTCTTCAGTGTCACATGATCCTTCAGAAATCATTCTGAGGGTATGTTTACACTAAAGCGTTTTCAACAGAAAACAGAAAAAAAAAAAATCATGCATATTGGACCCGGAAATGCATGCTTTTAAAAATGGGTTTCAAAGTTTAAGGCTGTGAAAAATGATGCTTTTACTGTGTTTACAAAAATGTGAATTTGTGAAAATAGTGGCATGCGTATTACATATTTGCGGGACATCGCCAGCTACTGGCCTGGCATGCATAATACAGAGCCTTTTTAGTCATTATCGTAGATTCGTGTGGATGGGGATAATTTTGACAATACCGCCGTTTTGCAGAGGATTATCAATGTGGAAAACAGTTGTGCTGATTCATATTTTTGTGAAAAAACTTTTTTTTTTCAAGATGAAAAGAAATGTAAAAATATAATTGTGTCGCATTATACACGTCTTTCCTTTATTTTTTTAAACAATTTAATGCATTTTTGCTGAGTGAAAGTATCTTAAAAAAAGTTTTACTAAAAGTCTTACTAAATAACTGACAAAAATGGTCATTGATTGACTGATACACTTTTTATTTTTTTAAATAGTTGAATAATTGATTAAGAATAAATTAGAATGAGTTGTGCAAAACCAACATCTATTTCAATTGGATCTAAAGGCATTTGATTTGTTCTTTTCATGGTCCATTATCCAGCACTTCCGCATCTCATAGAGTCCTGGTAAAACAAATGGCACCATTTATGTTCCCCAACCATTTTTCTGCCTCATTACAGAAGAATGTCCCTCACAGTCTTTTGCAAATGGGAGTAGGTGACACAAAAATGGGCACTATGTAAACACCATTTGACTTCAATAACTACTTTATTGGTCCCACTTAACAGCCATTCTTTGAGTCTTCCTCAATGGAAACGAGATTTACAGCCTTCTTTACTTATACCGGTTATCCTCACGGTAAACCATGCATTCATCCATCTAATTACTGTGCTTCAGTTTAGACCGTAACTCATGCTGCACGACTAGAGAAAGTTTTAGGATAAAGGAAAACTGATAATCAACCCACTGTTTTGACACACATTTCAGTGGGATGAATGGAGCTGCCAACTGGAACACCATGTTTCTTAAACACTGTAAATTAACTTCCTGGACGTTTTGCTGGTGATAAACCATGAGGTGGAAAAACGGAAATGGTAAAAAAGAAGATAAATTGAAGGGGGGAGGGGACGTGAGGACTTAGTTTTGCGACTCAAGTATTTTTTTCCAGAGATTTGTTTAATGTCCCTCAGATTGGAGTTAATTAGGGTGTTTATTTTGCAAGCAGACCATCTGACTGTTTGCTCCATTAGAGATTTTGGATCCACACATCGTAGAGAGTATCGGCATTTGCTTCAAAGGTGGTCCACATCAGCGTAAACAAATCAGCGTGTGCCTACAAACACTTCAGCCCATCTTCAGAGCTCGCCATATGTTCACAAAACACTCTTCTACCATCCCTGCAACCTAACTAAAATACCCAAACATGAGCCCAATTCTTGAGTAAAAACGTGAACAGCAACTTCTGAATTGTTAATACAAGCACACACAAAGATATTTTTGTATCGTATGAGCAAATGTTGATCGATTTCATTGGACATAATTCATATCGATATGATTTGAGAAAAAAAAAAAAATAGGAAGCTGCAACTTACAAGGCTTGAGGGTCTTAATTACAGTCTCCCAGTGTCTTACACACAATGCTATCCATTCAAACTACAAGGCCATTGCATCATATAAACTGCACACTTTAAAGTTTTTCCTGTGGACAAATTGTTGAAATTCCACATGGGATTGTAAAACTCTGCTTCTGGCATGGCTGGTGAACGGGTCGAAAAGTGATTCAGATGGGATTGGATGCATGTTGCATTTACGTACATTCGAAATCGCTAGCTGGAACAAGCGGCCAGTGGAAGGAATCGGATGCTAATTCTTCTACCTCGAAATGCCCAGACCCATAAACATAGCAAACGACTGTAACGTTTCTTTGGAAGCGCTTGCACAAACTACACTTCCTTTAACAATGGAAAATATTTGTCATCTAATGTTAAAAACTCCCCTGATGTCAAGGACAGAGCAATCTTACAGGTTCTACGCTATCACTCCCAAATAACTGGAGTACTGTTGTAATTTTTTTCCAATCATGTAAATCAAATAAAGTGGAAAATGCTAAAGAAACTCTAATGTCAAAATTCGAAATCCTTTACTTTCTTGATAAATGCTGCAGGCTTTACTGTGTACGATTCCTCAGTGCACATTATTCCAAAGAAAATCTGAGGTGAAAAAAGCATCTTCCATTTTAATCTGGATGAAATAGCTTTTCCACAGATCACCAATAAAGCCAATCCACTTCAAATCAATTCTATCTAGGCTTTGTTTAGGTTTGTAACAACAATGGAGAAAATAAAGTAAAAAAGAAAATGGCTTGTGAATGCAAAAACAGAGTAAATCATTTTTGTCACTTCTGTCAGATGGTTCAGTATTTAAAGGGATCTGAAATAAAAATTGTGTCATTATTTACTAACACTCATTTTGTTCCATAACCACAAATTAAGAAGTTTAAGGAAACCTGAGAGATTTTTGTCCCATCATTACAAGTTAATTCCATCCAAAAACTCTGAAGGTTCAAAACATTCATAAAGAGACTGTAAAAGTAATCCAAGTCTTTAATCCAAGAGAAATGATTGTATTCAGACTTTTGTACACATCAAAAATGGTCATCGGCAGATCAACCGTAAGTTTGTGACACGTGAGAACAAATCTTACTGGTTCTGGTGTGTCAAGCAAGTACGTTTGAGCTTCCATAAGCCACATTTGATGTGCTCTGTGTAAGCGTGTTAATCAATGTTTAGGAATAAAAATCTAATATCTTTCAATGGAGGGACAGTAATCTTATTTCTGCCACAGAATGAATTATAAAAAAGACTTTTTATCTCACAATTCAGACATTTTTTCCTCACAATTGCAAGTTTACATTGTTACATAAAAAGTCGCAATTACCTTTTAAAATGTTTTGTTCTGTGACGGAAACAAGCTTCCATAGAATGCTCACAGGTTTCAATTTAAAATATCTTCATTTGTGGTTTAAAGATGAACAAATGTCCTATGTGTTTGGAACGACATGAAGGTGATACAATTATGCTAAACAATTGTATACAATTATACAACTTTTAGCTAAACTAACCCTTTAAGGGCAATTAATTCCACTTAGATCAGACCCAATCAGTCAACTGCTTTAAAAAATAAAGGTACCTTTATTAGGAAATGCAACTATCATTGAACAATCTCCATTGTTCCATGGGTCGCGTTCTATGTAGCAAGTGTAACAACATATTTCACCCGCATCTTTGAGGCTCAGATACGATCGAGGCGGCAAATTGTCTGCATTTGCTTACAAACACAAATCTGTCTGGCTTGGGAAGAACACCTTAGGTATTCCACAGCAAACAAACATAATTGGCTAATCTAATCGCATTGCTTTCTGCATTTCTGTTTACTTTTGACTAAGCATCTCCATGAAGGCCAAGGCTATGTGACCGTGAATGCCACATTGTTCAGGGCCCCTCACAGATGCAATCTGCACAGATGTCGCTCTCTGTCGCGCTCTCTCTCTCTCTCTCTCTCTCTCTCTCTCTCTCTCTCTCTAGCCAGCTCCGGTGACAGGCTGTTGAGTCTGAGGTGTACGCTAACGCTAAAGGGAGACTCCATCACGCTTCACATGCAGCCCTGATGGAGTGAAGGCAGTGAGCTGTACTATCTGCCCATCAGTGGCCCCGGCCCCCATTAAACCCATTCTGAATGGAAATGATGGTTCATTTCAGTCCAAAAAGAAGACCGGAGAACAGCTATTGGGAGAGGACTGCATTCAGAAAACAATGCCAGTGACACAACCTGAAAGTCTCAATCTGGTCCTGAACTCAATAGACAGGTTAAAGGAATCCTTTAAAGTCCAGGGCAACTCAGTAAAATTTACACATTTTCATTCTATCATTTACAATCAGGTTTTAAAGTCACATTTAGCATACCAATAGAATAACTGAATGATTTTTGGCAATCTTTGAACATTAAAGTGGACATTTTGGATAAGTTTTAAAGCACATTACTTGATGAATTTATTAAAGATTAGTCTAAAGTTTTGATGCCTGACAAGTTTGTTACCCTATAAGCATAAAATATTTTTGTTACACTTTTAAATATAAATATTGAGCACACTGACAAGCACAAGCACACATGACATGCATGTGACTATTTAGTGACTGTAAAGAACAACATTACATTCATAAACTCAACCTGTAACAAAATTACTTCTAAACTGTTTATTAACTCTTTCCCCGCCAGCGTGTTTTTTATTTATAAAGTTGACAGCCAAAAGTTCAACCAAGACTATTAAAATGTGAATTTATTAATAATAATCAATAAAAAATATATATATAATAATAAATATAAATGTAGTCTACCATTTACCTAGAGTTTGCTGTAATGGCTTCATTTCCCCCCTGACATTTTACAAGGGCAAATATTTTTTACTCACCTCTAGCGCAGTCTGTTATGAAAATAATGTCAAAAATTAAGAAAACAATCCAAAACAGTTCCATGATGTCCCCGTTAAAGCTCTCTGGTTCTTCAATCTAAAAAAGAAATAAATATTTTAGTGAGAACAACAAAAGGGGAATCTAAAATACCAGTGCAATGCCAAAACTAATGAACTTCTGCTGCACCGTTGTAAACGTGTGTAGGATTGAATTACAATTCCAACACAACTTCAGTTGTCTTATAAAGTTTCAGTTAAATCACAACACAGCACAACTTGCAGCAAGGATCTATTTGATTCATTCAATAACCAGCACATGTCCATAAAAATGCGGTTACAATTGGGTAAAAGGTACATTTTAAAACATAAAACAAGCAATCAAATATTCAAAAGACTAATAAGTAAAAAAACAAACAAACAAACAAAAAACAAAAAAAACAAGACTTACCAAAAGCTGAAAGCGTTGATAAATCTGTTCCTCGCGACTGAAAGATAAAATATCATGCTTACATCCTGCTAAAACACTCCAGACAAATCATGCCAATGTACATTGGGCGCTACGTAAAATATCCTCACGCACGTACACTGGATCCAGTAGATTCGCGCAACTGTATTCCTGAACGCTCTGTGACGTCATGTATTTTCGCGCGACACTTTTTAATACACGCGCTGATCGCCGTAAACTTCTGTTGATTACAATCACCACGCGCTGTCTCGCGCAAGCAATTCAAATCACAGCGACTTCATCTCCAACTTTCTTCTGATAACAAAACACACAAAACAAATTATTTACAGCACCGATACTTGTATCAACCCAGTTTTCGAAATACCGTTAACTAAATATTCCGCAGTCCAGACACACGCCACACATACACTGAGGAGTGTGAGACGGTCCAGCCCTACGGCCAACTTTAGACCAATCACAGCGAGCCAATTCACTCTCACTGTTTAACTCTTTAATAATAATAATAATAATAATAATAATAAGAAGAAGAAGAAGAAGAAGAAGAAGAAGAAGAAGAAGAAGAATAGACTAACTTATATCATAATATTACTTAATATTTATATTATTTATTATAGTTATTTGTATTATATATTTATACAATGATTTGCTGTGAATAACTGAAATCACAATTTTAACAGTAAAACGTCATTTTACCACGTTCTAAATCCAATTGAAAAATTGACCTGAACAAATTTAATTTGCAACTGTCAGACATTCTAAAAACCTAAAAAATAATTACACACCCAATCACACTAGCGAACACAAGCCTTTGAGTGGCCTAAATGATGTCTGCAAACAACAAAAAGTGTACATGGGAGACCCTCAGTAAACAAAGCTTTAAAGAGAATAGAATAATATCTCACAGCTGGCTATCTTACCTTGTCATTAGTCTGGGGAAGTTTTTAAATTTGTCGTTATACTCTTATACAGATCCTGGGCACATGTGGTACAGTACACATATTCATCTAAAGTAAATATGTGTGTTATATTTGACAATGTTGTACAATTATGTACATACGTTTTTGCGCACATTTAAATAGAATTATTGAAGACAATTTGTTGGATGACTTATAAAGTGTAAAAAAATAATAATAACAATAATTCCGGCAAAAGTTCCATAACAAACACAGCTCATCCAAACTGGTCTTATTACTGCCCTCAGATGGGGAGAATAAAGTCTACAAACAAGCGATCAACAAATACTAGCAAAACTAGCTTTTTATTTATGAACACGTGCCGCCATCTTGTGGTGAATTCTGATACTGTGAAGATAAAACGTGTACAAAACTATTAACCAAAACTATTCTTGTTAACCAAACTATTTAAAAAAAGTTCATATATACAGTGCTTGGTAGATTACTCACTTATGAATTGTAGCTCATTTCAGAATACAAATTTAATTATGAAACGGTACTTAGTAATGTAATCTGTTACAATACAAAATTTAGGCAGCGTCCGGCTACTTTTTCATTACTTTTGACATAATTACACACACACACACACACACACACACATATATATATATATATATATATATATGTCATCAACAAAACCAAGTGCA
>JAOTRC010000005.1:5034278-5044424 GCA_027497675.1 Cyprinella lutrensis
TACAGTATATGAAGAGTTCAAATGCCTATACTATTGTAAAATTGTCATGTGATTACATCACCTAAAAATGTGTAAGATTAAAATCTGTTAAAAATGAGCAAAATAATTGTGATTAACTTTATGATTTCAGCCAGTGTTTTCAAAGTTCTAATGAAAGAATGGATAAATTTAGAATCGTAAAATAATAATATATAAATATAAAAAATAATGGATAGTTGTTTTAAAAAGTCCATAAAATGTAAAAAAAATCCTTTTAAAATTATTTTAAAATATTTTATTTATTTATTTTTTGTCAATATAGCATAACACCCCATCTAAAACATTATATTAATTTTTTTTTTTAATTCTTGGTATTAATGGTATTAATATTATTCAAATTTTAGTGAAATAGTTTTGTCATTAGCATTTTTTTTCACTTCTCACCGAGAAGAAACTATACATAAACCGAAAGAACACCTTTGAGCTTAAGACACTTGAACCAGATGTGAAAATACCCTAAACAACTCACAAAGTTCATTGTCAGCTTCAGTTTCATCGAGCATTGCTCTCTGAGTACAATTAAATCTAGTCACAACTAAAACCTCTTCATACTAGAGTACACTACAAATCATCTTTATTTGATTTAAAACTCTCCCTGTTGGGGTATTGATTCGATCCTTCCGTCTCCATGAATCAGCCACATTGCCTGTATGGAGAGGCCAGCAG
Source organism: Cyprinella lutrensis (assembly GCA_027497675.1). Classification (NCBI taxonomy): domain Eukaryota; kingdom Metazoa; phylum Chordata; class Actinopteri; order Cypriniformes; family Leuciscidae; genus Cyprinella; species Cyprinella lutrensis. The sequence continues at coordinate 5,034,984 of JAOTRC010000005.1, forward strand.
GTCTGCTCTCCACCTGTGGATGCCAAGGCTGCATCGGATCTAAATGGCATCCATTTGAGTCACTGAAATATTTATAGATGCTCCCAGCCCCGGGGAGAGTGGATTGTGTGTCTAAAACTGGTATAGTAACACTGCAGCTTTGTCTCTATGGGCACAGATGGGCGATCGAGTGAATTAATAACGCCATTGACCTTTCCATGGCTCCCATCTATTTAGAGGATCTGATATTTGTTAATGTAATAAAAACTGTGGAAATCTAAAGAGGAAATAGAGGGACCATTCAAAAAAATATGGTGACAAGCATGTGCGCCTTGACTTTTTAGTCATGGAAAGCATTTCAAATATTCAAGAAACCACGCATTTCATTGAATAAGACAAAAATCAAGTGCTTAAAATATTTGAAATGCCCCCTTCTATACTGGTATACCACTTCTTACCGCTTAATAGTAGTATAATGCTCATTTTGTTTTCACATGTTAAGAATTAATATAGCATATATGTGCAAAAAAAGGCTAATTGATGAATGTAAATAACAATTATTATTTTTATATCATATGCTTTTAAACTGAAAATCTGGAAAAGTAGCCTATGTCCAATGTTAAACTGCAGAGGACAAAGAAAATATAGCAGTGGTGTTGATTTTTCCCATCAAATTGAAAAAATAAAATAAAATGGTATATTAAATAAATGTAGTTAATTTAATTTACATTTCACGGAATCTGTGCTTTATGATTAGTCACAATTCCAATACATTAATTTTATCAGCCTTATCAAACTTTACTTGAAGTTGCAAAATAGCATATCTGCTGGTCAAACTGCTTCAATTCTGTTCGTATCTTTTCTCATCTTGCTTATATATTATGCAAAGAAGGAAACCGATTAGGAAAGTCCCTTTCTTTTCTGTTAGTGTCTTTGGCTGTTGAAATTTGTTTCTTCCAGGTCACCTGATCTGGTTCAGGTTTGTAAGCTGATCTCCTTTCCCACCCTTTATCTTCCTCTACAAGAGAGCCCTGCAGATACTCTGCATTTTGCCAGACAAACTTCTACATAATTATACAGACCCGTGTACTCTTACAACAATTCTGGATATGTGTTGAGTTGGGTTTAGAAACATAATCTAAAGGCTTACATGTTGCAAGTACACAATCTTGTAGACTGAAAGCCCTTTACACTCAAAACAAATTACTCTTTAAACACTTTAAAATTTAAACTAACTACTCTTTTCATAAAATTATGGACAGTGGTTCCACACAAGCAAATTATTTAGAATGTATGTAAGCTCCTTGTGTTGTGACAACACAACTGAATGAGAGAAAAAAATCTATGTGAAAGAGTAATGTCCAAACAAATCAATTGAATAGCTTCCCTGTAACTTACATCAGTTAAGTTTAGTGAACAGGCTTAAGATTATCTCTCCTGTTACCCTCAAATCTGATAACACTTTTTACCCACTGGGGTCTCCACACTGTAAACCTCCACATTTTTTTTTTTTTTACAGAGGTTTGTCTCATTTAATTTATGTTTTGGTTGACTACTCAAGTAGCCTTTTAAGTTATATAATATGCAAATTATAACATGTTACAGTTACCTCAATAAAACAAATGTGTGTGAAATTTTTATATTTCTTCTGTTTTGTTATACATCTAAAAAAGAGCCTGTGGTCAAATTGACCCCAAGGAACACCATTGCTACAAAATGTGTACAGAACTTCACAAAAATATTAGCATGTTAATTTTAAGTTTACAGAGTTGTCCTCATTAAATTAGGAAAAGTCATTAAATCGCAAGCAAAAAAATAAAAATAAAATAAAATTATGTTTTTACAGACGTTAAACATTGAATGGGGTCAAATTGACCCCAAGGATAATAGGAGGGTTAAGTCAGATAATTGAATAACTGACTTACTTACACATGGCAAGGTTTAATGTCGAACCCTGATATATTTACAGTATATGTATATATTCAAAATATTTTAACTGTGGTGGTCCTATATTTTTCTGGAGGTCCTAACTTTTTAGTTGGGAGCAACAGTTCGAGGCCGAAGTTGAAGAGGTGGAGAGCCAGAGAGCTGCGGATGGCCTGCAAGTCTGCAGCAGAGGTGTGGTGATGTCCGACCCAGATGGAGCCGATGGTCCGAGGGAGCCGAGCGAGGCCAATTGGCTGATGGTCCACACTGGAGTCGACGGAGGAAGGAGCACGGAAGCCAGGGTGTTGAGTCAAGGTGGAATAGAGCACTCCGAGGCTGGAGGCGGAGCCATGGACTCAACATGGCCAAGAGGAATTGGCACCCAGCAGATCCACAGTGTAACCACACCAGGTACAAGGGAGGTACAGGTGACACTGAGGGACCAATGTGGTAGATAATGCCTGGATGACAATATTGGCTGAGGACTAAGGATGAGAATAGAGAGCAGCACAAAAACCCAACAAAACACAAAGCATTCTGAATTGATGTCTGGAGAGATGGTGGGAGAAGGAAGATGATACAGATTCTAGTAAGATCACGAGCACAGGGAATTCATCTGTCCACACTCATACAAACGGTCCATTAAGTCTTATTAAGATATTTTTGATTAAATTTGAGAGGTGGATCACTGCTATATAGGCTGCCTAAGGGATCGAACTTGACTGCCCAGAAAGTCAATCAAGAAAATGTTTAAATATTCCATGTGACAACAATGGCTCAAGTGTAAGTTTATCAAGTGACGAGAATACTTTCTGTGCGAAAAAACAAACAAACAACAAAAATAACGACTTTATTCAACTATTCCTTTTGGTTCTTGTAGGCCTTTAAGAGATTTCCACGAACCATGCGCGAGAATTGTGACCTCCTTCAACTGCTACAGTGCAGTTCTCGCACATGTGTTCTGAACTCTTGAACTCTCATCTCAGGCCTACAAGGAAGAAAAGGAATAGTCGAATAAAGTTGTTATCTTTGTTTGTTTGTTCGCACAAAAAGTACTCTCGCCGCTTGATAAACTTATAGTTGAACCACGGTAGTCACATGGAATATTTAAACATTTTCTCGGGGCCACAAGTCACAGGGCCAAAAGCGCCCATAGCTGAAGATATATTTGAATGTAGGGGTACTATTCATAGTGTGCTATGAATGATAACTTGTTTATTTATTAAAAATATGGCCTGTTTTTAATGCAATATACCCTTTAAATTTTTATTTTAAGCTCATTTGTGTTATTATGACTGTTATTATTAATAATAATAATAATAATTATACATGCAGCTGCCACACACAAGTCTAATTTAATTGCAATTACAATATTTTATAATTTTATTTATTATTATTTATCGCAAAACTGTGCAGCCCTTTTCTATGTCTCGATCCATGATATTGATCCACAATAGAAGGATAATTGGATGAGGGATGGATGTATTGATATCTGTCTATACAGATGCACAAACATAAGTGTTCATTTGTAGCAGAGATGTGTATGTTGCTTGTGTACAATTATTTTTTAATTAATTGAGCCAAAACCAAAATGCGTTAGGTTGCGCCCCGCTCTCCCCTAATTTATGAATGTTCGTTGGAACTATGGTTTCAGGGTTCAGGAAACACTGAATCGTTGAACTTTGCTGGTAACACTGTAACTTGCAACCATGATCAGCTAACAGTGCTTTATGGGATTAGATTAGTCAGTGAATAGGTCAACGTTTAGCTAATACTGGTGATATATAGGCCGCATAAGCCTCCAGAGCCATCAAGTTGACAAAATTCAGCAAAATATGCTAATGTAACAGCTCAGAAAATGTACTGCTGTGATGCTTACTTTGAGTCCAATGCATGATCTTCACACAACCTCCACATTCACACTTAAAAAGTCACGCATGTTGTGTTTAGTCGTTTTCTGGTGCTGTGTGTTTTATATACACTTTGTACACGAGTCCGTCAACGTGTGAGCCCAGAGAAGCTGACATTCACGTTATCTGAGTCAGAATCCTCGACATGAGATGATTCACAAGATTTCGCTTCTGTGGTAATCTATCATTTATCTTGTTTGTGATGTGAAGTTTTCCATCCCTTAAAGGCTGCTGGGTCTGTCGCTGTGCCATAATTAAAGTGACTTGAAGAGCACAACCCGCGCTCACCCCTCCAGACATGCTGTCAAGTGAAGTATCCATGACCCAACAGGGCCGCCTACTCATTTAACTGTAGGGAAGATGTTAGCAAATTCAGGAAAGCACCACGCCCACAACAAAGCAACTGCCTCTGAGCGCATGGGGCAAATTGAATTGTCCACCTCCTTTTCTGCATATGGCTAGGAGAGATTTTACATTAGGGTCGCTTGAAAGTCTTTGCCTGAATGGTCTTGCCTTTTAATAAAGGTTAACTCAGGAAAGACTCTGACTGCTGTGGCAGATGAAGCTGTAGTGTTTGGGTAGAATCCCAATTATCTTTTCAGAGTAGTGGCCATTGGCTGTAATGATATGGAGGGCTCCAATTAAGTTGCACACCGGTGTCTGACAACGTATTTGAGATGGCTCCAATTTACATCACAGCGCTAGTGAGGATGTTTCATTTGTGAATCAAATGGATTACTGAGTCTGTCAGTTACAAAACAGTACATTAAAAGTGAGCTTATTAAATGAGTCATCAAAGTTGTGGGGGTGGGGGTTGCACTTAAAACACTAAAGTTCCCAGACAAAACTGGCTTCAGGATGTAAATGAGGTCAATAAGGGTTTGGTTTGTGTGCAGATCTTAAGCTATACAGCCAGAAAGGATATTTCAAAGCATAAATGCTTTTTAGTATGTAATACAGCTGTTTGTGAATGTGAAAGCTCTGGAAAGTTTCAAAGATCAAAGTGCTTCATTAATAAAAGTACTGTTTCGCAAAAGAAAGAAATGATTCTGAACTGCCTGAATTCACTTCCTGCTCGAACACATGTAGGTTTGTAACTCATTTGCATAATGCCAGCCCATGGTCTTCATTGGCATGCACCACTGATCTATATAAGTGGCAATCACATAATGCCACCAAACTGTATCAAATTTAGTTGTTTTTCATGGCGTATTGTGCTTAAACGGGCCAATCCACACAACATTGTCTTGGCGAGTGTTGGCGAGTTTTTTTTTTTTTTTTGGACAGATTAGCTAATTTTTTCTTATTTTATCACTTAATGTATCTATCAAAGTTAGCAATTCTAGTATTGTGACAACACTCTCTAAATAGCAAAATAGTGGCACTTTTATATCACATTTGGGGCGTTATCTTAGTTGAAGTTTAAGTTGGATGATTACACTATTGTCTTCTGTAGAGCTGGTTTATAGCATACTCAACTTTGTTTCATAATTGACAAATTTTGCAACATTGAATGCTATTAAATGGAATTGAATCAACATTGAACTGAATAAGGATATTATTGTCTTTAGGAGAGCTGCTTATGAGCTTGTTTCATAATTAATGTTATTGATTATTAATTACACAGTTATTGAACTGAATTGAATCAACATTGAGCTGAATTGAGATGTCCAATGACAATATTGTCTTTGGAGAGCTGCTTTATAGCATCATCTGAAGCTGCTTTGAAAAAATCTGTATTGTATAAAGCACTATAGAAATGAAGGTGAACTGACTTGAAACACTGGGGAAATGTCTGATTGTGTTTATTTCTAGTTCCATTTTATGAGGCCACAGCTGATTCACTCCTGCTCCAGTACACACAGGTTTAGGTTTTCAGAACCACGGACAGCACCACAATAAATGCACAAACGGGCAGCACTGGGATTTGACATGGCTGAAGAAGCATCACGGGAATAGAGACTGATCAGTTAGATGCATAGGAGATTGACTGGTGCACTCATCCTTCTTTCTCTTTTGATCCTCAATTATATGAAAAAAAAAAAAACACTTCCTGGCTGCTCTAGACCATCTGATGTCTAACAAGCCCCTCACCCAAATATGTTCTTCAGTACTATATTCCACTGAGATCCTAAAGTATGCACTCAATGGACACTTCACTGTCCCATGAGGCCACGGGAGGAGTTGTGAATGGCAGTGTCGGTCCCATGACAATGCCAACATGTTAGCTGCAGTGTGTCTGGATTGCATTCATTCTACAAACATGCTTCATAGAACATATGTGTTTTTTTAAGTGCAAGTTAACAAAACATAATTTAATAAATCAGCCAATAAATCAGTATTGATTACTAATAGATGTTATCATATGCACACCATTTATTTCTTGATACATTACATGCTTGTTGAATCAATGCTTCGTACAATTAAGACAGTTCTGAAGGCGAAAGGTAGTCAAATTTAGTATGGTGTTCCTAATAATCCTTTAGGTGAGTGAGTTCAGTAATTTCACTTAAATGGCAATGAAGATTACCTATTAATTGTCATTTAAGTGAAATTGCTGAACTTATATATACAAGCTTGATAAAAATGGTCATTTTAGAAGAAAATTCCAAATGGCATTTAGAGGCTTTTGCATCTGAACTCTTCATGTACTTACCTTATATTAGCCAGTACTTTCTAGATAAGTACACTGTACTATACTGTAAAAGGAAGCGTTACCTCTTTAGCAACCACCCTGTCAACACCCTGGACACCACCCACAACACCATGCGTATAACATCGTCAAGGCCATTTTTGCACAGGCTAACATAACTTATTTTCTTTAGAAAATTCAGAATAATTTACAAACTTTTTAAATAAAATAGAATAACCAACCCGATCTCACGGGAATTCGTACGAATTTTACGAGGTGGCTAATTCGTAACAATTCATACGACCTCACTCGTACAAATTAGTACGATTTTGCTAAATCGTACTTATTTTATGAATTGGCCAATTCGTATGAATTTGTACGAATGACCTACCCCTGACCCCGCCCCTAAACCTAACCATCATGTGGGTTTACACAAATCGTACGAATTTGTGTAGGAGTAGGGTCGTACAAATTAGTACGAATTAGCCACTTTTTAATCACTCGTACGAATTCGTACGAATTGGTCATGAGATCTATTGGTCATGAGAGGGTAGATCTATCACTATGTACACTCCATATAGCATCTAACATTTTAACATATCAATCTTTTAAACGTTGTTTATATATGATTTTGGCAAATGTCTTGCAAACCCTATTTAAAAATAAATTGTTACTATTTTGGTGGAAGTATGTTATTTAACTTTACCTGTGTTGTCAGGGTTCTGTCACTGTTATTGTTAGTTTGATGACAGAGCCCTCAGCAATGTCATTGTGTGCAGTTCAGAGTTTGCTTGTGCTCTTCTGACCACGTTGTTTTGTGTGCAGAAATGTGGTGTTCATACACTGGCACTTCAGTCTAGTTTGGTTTCTGTTCTGGGCCGGGCGTTCAGACATTCATACTCGGTGTGTTTGTCTTCAGTTGTGTGCGCTGGGTGAGCATTCGCTCATTTTCAGTGTGCTCTGGTCTCACTGTGTGAGCATACGGTTTTGAGTTTGCTTGGGCCGTGTGCTCGTCTGTCCACGCGTGTTGTGTTCTGTGTTGCACCCATTTCGCCTCATCCCTTTACCTGAAACCTGACCATGTTTTTTCACTGTTATGTTTTCCTGATGCCTTGATACAGTCTTCACCCAAGACGACAGTATTTAGCTCGTTCATTTTTAACAAACGAAAGCCAAAAACTCACTACACACACCGTCACAGGCGAGGAGACGTGAATTCGCATCCCTGCGGATTCCTATCGCAATTGGTTTACAGCATTGGTTCCGGCCCACTGCTGTCTGTACCCATTAAGATAATAAAACGCCCTGCAGTGAGCGCTTGGGGAGGAGGTGAACTGTCAAGATAGGGTGAGGCCATAATATGTTTGCAATATTTGCACAACTGGAGCTGGAATACATTGAATGTGTAACAAGAAGGAGGGAAAAATTGACTGTACTATATTCAACTATTCTTTGGCTGGTGCTTTTTCTGCAAATGCCCGGCGAAGCGTTCATGCACGCACTGCCTCAACGGGAGAGAACTAGTAGCAGTTAGGTCACCAGATGGCAGACACTTAGTTCCACATGTAAAACGGAAGAGTTTTTAAGAATCCAAGAGATGTTTTGGGTGTTTGCCAGGGTATTCTGAAAAAGTTGTGGCCCATGCCAAATTAATAGAAAAGACCCATGTTGAGAGAGATTAATATAGAAAACTAAGGAATAATTAATGGTAGACTGCAAAAATTAAAGCATACCCATCATGCCATTTTCTCCATGACAGATTTCAATTATTCAGTGGTCTGGTGTCAATTACTTGCATTTACACCACAGTTGGCAATTAACTTTTCACCACTCCTGCCACCTTCAGAGAAATGAAATACAATTAACTGCTACACCAACCATGACTCTGTATTTACATAATATAGTCAAATATTTGAATGGTGTTTCTTGAACAATGGGAATTTTTAGAACTCCATTTAAACAATTTGACAAAATCAAGACTCTATCGGACATCACACAATATGTGAAATTATATTTATCATGACACTACTACTGAAGTTATATTAGGACTATAACTGTTACATTAAGGACAGTTATTTGATATAAATCACTTTTACATTTTTAGTTTCCAAGCCCAACTTTGAATCTGATTTAATATTAAAGATGTAGAACAGTGTTTCTCATTTAAATTGCATATAATATAACATAAAAAAAACCTTGTTACACTTTATTTTACTGTGTCCTTGTTACATTCAGTTATTACTTACTTATGCCAGTCACCCTTGCCAGGGTATGGGCTGCAAACTACAGATCTCTGTAGTACTCTGTCCTTGGCCATTCTTTCCAACTCTTTCCAGGCATAGTCAATAAGCTTTAATAATGTCAGCTTTAAAGCCATGTCACCAGTTAGCACTTGGACGGCATTTTCTCTGCTTTCCTTGGGGGTTCCTCTTCAATGCCTGCTTGCTAATGTTTGTTGGCGGTTTACAAAGGGTGTGCCCTATCCAGCCCCATCTTCTCTTCCTGATTTTTTCTTCAGTAGGGAGTTGGTGTGTCATTTTCCAAAGGTTGAAAAGCTGGAGAATCCTTTTGAGACAGAAGGTTTGAACCTTCCCGATGGGTATCTTATTCATCCTCCAGGTTTCAGCTCCATAACACAACACTGACTTCAAATTAGTGTTGAATAGGCTGATCTTTGTTGTCAATGACGTTCTTAAGGTGTATGAAGGAAGGCCACTCTTGCCTTGAAATCTGCATCTGTTCTGCCCTGTTGGTCAATGATGCTGGCCGGGGTAAGTGAAGGACTGGAATTCTTCCAGAGTATGTCCATTCACCATGACTGGATCCTTGCTTGTGGGTTTTATCTTGAGGATCTTGGTTGAGGATCTTGGTCTTATCTCTGTTACCATTAAGACCAATCTGAGATTAAAGGGTTAGTTCACCCAAAAATGAAAATTCTGTCAGTATTTACTCACCCTCAAGTTGTTCCAAACCTCTATGTGTTTATTTGTTCTG
>JAOTRC010000005.1:5163477-5173797 GCA_027497675.1 Cyprinella lutrensis
AATTGGAGTCAGATTAAGCATAGAGCTAAAGTAATATTGAAACTAAATTCTAATAAATTAAGTGAACTTCGCTGGAGCGCTGAAAAGACATACACGCATTATCCCTTCGCCCAGCCATTGGATTCCGTCGTTGGGCCAATGGGTGGACCTTACATATCTGTATCAATTTTCCATCTGCTGTGGCTCGTTTCCAAAGCTGGGGCAGTCAGAGGTCCCGTGGCACATGGCCCCATTGGCTCAGTATCTTATTCGTCCTTGTACGGACAGCAACTACATTAATAAATTGATTACATTAAAACATTAACTACATTTGAAGCTGTTGTAAAAGAGCAGTTAAATGTTGTGACCGCATATCAAAATAATTATTGTGATTATTTTAAAGTAGCCTCTACAAGTGAGTCCAAATACTCTGATGAAATACTCCAGTACATGTAGTATTTATTTTAAAATAAGTATGTATTTTAAATTTTAGTTGAGCAAAAGTGCAAAAACACTTTTTTATATTATGGAACATTTACTTATTTGATAAAAAATACACTAAAACAGTAATATTGTGAAATATAATAATAATAAAATATTTTAATAAATTTAAAGTTTAATTGGTAACACTTTACAATAAGGTTAACGTTAGTTAACTGTAGTTAAAATTAACTAAGAATAACAATACCTCTTCAGCATTTATTAATCTTAGTTCCATTTCGTCCTGGGAACTCAAACGTGTCGTTGGGGAGTTCCCTGACGAATTGGGATCACTCTAGGGAGCCAACTGCCTTTGAGAGAATTAAAAACGAGCCAATAAATATTGGCATGCAAGATTTGCATTTCATGAGCCGCCTACTAAAAGCGGAAGTAAACAATGCATGGCGCTTTTTGCTTCGGAGCCTCACAGAGTGTTACCTGCTGCTGTTTTGGAGATTGAAGTGAGCCTTCTAGGAAGAAGAAATGTCTCGGTTTGCTCGCGACTCAGTGCAGCATGCGGGTTGCAGTTTCCTGTTGTGTCTTCCATGGTGATCCTTCTGTGCTTAAAGAGACCAGTTTATTTTTTTCCTTCACAAAAAGAGCATCACAGGTGCGCGTCCTTTTCAGAATGTCGTCTCACTCGTGCATCTGGATGTGGTCGATTTTTCTTTCAGGATGATGGCCACAAACACTGTCTCTTGTGTCTGGGCTTAGCACACGCTGAGGCAGCGTTTGTGGATGAGTCATGTTCTTATTGTGGGAATATGACTCTGACGATGCTGTGTTCGAGACTGAGAACCCTGAAACATGGGGGGTTCCTTTCAGATAATCCTCGATCTAGTTCAGATAATCCTCGATCTAATCTGCCGGTTCATTTCGGCAGACGGCTACTTCGGTGATTCCTGTTGGTGAGAGGATGAGGATCACCGCGAGGAATGCTCCGACTGGTGAAAGGTACTGTCGGGCGACTCACGCCTCTAGTAGTGTGTTGCCATCGATGCTTCCAGTGGAGCGGCCGGAGCCCCTTGCTGCCCCTCCGCGGGTACAGCAGTGGTTTGGGTGGGCTTGTTGGGTCGGTACCTGGAAGCCCGGCTAGGCTTCGAGGGCATTAGCCCGCCCGATGGCTTATCCGCACATTTCGGTTCTGCTATACAATTCAGTTTGCATGTACAGGGGCAGTGGATGCCCCTGTCTTGCGGAAAGAGATCAATATCCTGCTGGCGAAGGATGCGATCGAGCCGGTCCCTCCTGCCAAGATGAGGTCTGGGTTCTACAGCCCCTACTTCATTGTACCCAAGAAAAACGTTGGGTTACGGCCAATCCTGGACCTGCGAGTCTTGAATCGGGCCATGCACAAACTCCCGTTCAAGATGCTCACGCAGAAGCACATTTTCAAATGCATCCGTCCTCAGGATTGGTTTGCAGCGATCAACCTGAAGGACGCATACTTTCATGTTTCATTTCTTCCTCGACATAGACCATTTCTAAAGTCTGCTTTCGAGGGTCGAGTGTATCAGTACCCTTATCAGTACCATCAGCGTATCATAGTCCTACCCTTCAGTAGGTCTACCCTGTCTCCCCGCGTCTTCACGAAAGTCGCGGAGGCGGCCATTGTTCCAATGAGAGAACAAGGGAACACGACAATGGAACACCGTTCACATCCTCAACTATCTTGACGACTGGCTCATTCTGGCTCACTCGCGAGATGTATTGTGCAATCACAGGGACATAGTGCTATGACACCTCAGCCGGTTGGGGCTTCAGGTCAACTGGGACAAGAGCAAACTCTGCCTCATGCAGAGGATCTCTTATCTCGGTATGGAGTTGAACTCAGTCGCCCAGACAGCGCGCCTCATGGAGGAACACGTCCAGTCAGTGCTCACCTGCCTCAGGTCGTCCTGGCCAAGTGTCGCTTTAAACACAGGATGGAGGAGAGGTTTATTGGAGGAAATACACAAGTAGCATGGCAGAATCTTAATATGATTATGGGAACACCTAAAGCTTCAACTCAAGTTCATTACCCAGATCCTGCTTCCTTTACAGAGCAGCTATATACTTTTTATGCCAGGTTTAATTTGGCTAATCCCGGGAAAAACTGGAAACAGTTTGATACTAGTAGTGCCTCTACACCTATCAGTGTGGATGAGCAAAGAATTGTATCCATACTCTCCGAATTACAGCCAAGGAAAGCTCCTGGCCCAGATGGACTTGAGGGCCATATGTTGAAATTGTCCTCAGCCCAACTAGGTGGGATGGTGACTCAGCACTTCCAGCTGTCACTGAAACAGGGTATGTACCTAGAGCATGGAAGGAGACAACCATCATCTCTGTGCCTAAAAAAAGCCAATGTCAAGGAGATGACAAATTTTAGACCAATGGCACTCACTTCGATTCTTTGTAAGTGCATGGAGAAGGTGGTGGCGGGGGAACTTACCACCAAGATAGCTGAGTGTGGACCCACTCCAGTTTGCCAATAAGCCAAAACGATGAGTTGAGGATGCCAGCTTAACTCTTTTGGATACAGTGATTGGACACTTGGACCTTCCAAACTCATTTGTTAAGATTTTCTTTATGGATTTCACATCTGCCTTCAACACAGTGAACATTTGTCTACTACTCAATTGCCTGCAGAGACTACAAGTTAATTCAACTATTGTCCTATGGATTAAGGACTTTTTAAAAGATAGACTGACTGATCTGAACCACTTAAGCTGGAGGGGCAGGTGGTGGAACAAGTTGAGACATTCACATTGGGCAATGAGTATGATAGGCATCTATTCCTTTCTTAACATTTATAAGAAATCTCAACAGTGCTTATTTCTCTTGACAAGGTTGAAGAGTTTTAATCTGAGACAAAATATCATGATAACAATGTATCACGCTCTTGTTGAATCAGTATTGACCTTCAATATTGCATCCTTGTTTCTGCTAAAAATAAGGAAAAATTATCCAGGGTATTCAAACTGGCATCTAAAATGATTGGGGCCCCGCAGATTCAACTAGTAGACCTATATAATTGTGCAGTCAAGAAGAAAGCAGACACCATTGTTACTGACCCCTCTCACCCTCTGTACAGCTCGTTTCAGTTACTGCCATCAGGTTGCTGCTTTAGAGCTCCTTTGACCAAAATGAAAGTGTACAGGAACTATTTTAGTCCTACTGCTATTTCTATTTTAAATAAGACTAAAAAGTGTCATTAGTACATTGGGCTTGAGCCTTTATTGTTTTTGCATAGTGTAAGGCAGGCCTACTTTTTCCTTGTAAGATTTTTTTTTTAATTGTGAATTTGAATTTGTTAACAGTAGAGGCAGACAGAGCCCTGCTCTGAGATTTCAGCTTCATTACTTGAGTAAAAAGTATAGATACCCCTTGCTAAATTTTACTCAAGTACAAGTAAGTAGGCTACTATAGACTGTACTGTAGTAGTTGTGTTTTAAAAGTACTTGAGTACCAAGGGTACATTTTCTAAATATTGCATTACTACTGTCACAGTATATATATATATCATCACATGTTTTTACTGTCACTTTTAATTAACTGAATGCATCTTTGCTGAAAAAAGTATACATTTCTGTATTATTTACTTTTTGACCAATTCAGAGATTTGTTAAAAGGTGACTTGTTCAGAGCAGATCAGTAAGTTGTGAGTTGACTGACAAATCAATTGACAATAGAAAAGTTCACTGCAATTTGTGAATGGATGCAACAGGTCCATTGAAAATAATTGGCTCAAAAGAATTATTCTTTCACAAATCGGACATCGGTTGTGAATGACAATCACACTGACCTGACCAAATTCGAGAAAAACAACTAACAAATTAACCACCATCCTCCTCCTCCTCCTCCCCCTCCTCCTAATATTCATAATCATCATCATCATCATCATCATCATCATATTAATTGTAATTTAATGTAATATTACAGTAAAAAAAAAAATCAGCAGCACGACATATACTGTATACAATATCAATGTATGGCATTACACATTTATCCACCATGCAATCCTACCACCACCACTGTTTTTGTAAGATATTTGTTTTTGGAGGTATTGAAGTAAAGATATATTAGAGATATTCCATAAAGGACACTACCTGAAGGATAGGCAGAGGGTCATGATGAAATCCACAGCTCTCTGCGTTCTTTTAAAAGGCATGCCACAGAGATAATTGGATTTGTGCTGAATTTTGAGGGACTGACAGTTTATTTTTGGGCCGCATGTCTGTCATGTTGCTGTCTGTCTGGCAGGCATACAGAGCTAACTGGAGTATTTGCACAGGGCCAGTTTCTGCTGTGTAGCTTATGCTGATTGGATGATTGTGCTAAAACCAAAGGATGACTGCCAAGAGACATAAATACCCTCCGAGATAACAGCCAAAAGTGATGAAATACAGCCGGGATGTTTGATAATGCTTTCATAGACTTAACTTTCAGTGATGGATTTATCAAATGCTATATCTTGAGTCACAGTTCTAAATGCTGATCATCTATTCAAATTAACATATCTGTCCTCACTGTAAATATGAAGCATGTAAATGTTTCAGTGTTAAAATTCTAGTCTACGGTTAATTGACTACGGTGCTGTTTTAATATGCAGAGACGAATATGAAATATCAATTAACATGTTATATTTAGCTATATAGTACTACTGTAAAGCATGTTTTTTTTTTGTTTGTTTGTTTTTCTTGTGCATTTGTTATTTGTTTTTTGGTTTTTGTTATTTGTTATGTTAAATTCCAGCTGCTGTAAGGTCAAATTTTTTTTTTATTTGAATCTAGAATCGAGGACCCCCTCGAAAACGAGATGGGTCATCTCAAGGGGCTATTCCTCTTAAAAATATTAAATAATAATAATATTGTTTATTCCACTGAAAACGTCTCTGGTTATGTATGTGACCATAGTTTCCTGAAGGGAACGAGATGCTGTGTGAAAACGCTGTGGGTGAGAGCGTCATGAAGCACTTATGAAATCAATCCAATGGTGAGATGGAACGTCATAGGCAGGTGACATACATATGTAACCAGAGACGTTTCCTATCAGGGAACTCAAACTGTGTGGAAATGCTATGATAGCGCCAATACCCACATCACCATATGAGCAAGTGTCCGTTGTGTGAAGTCAGGGCACACATTATGAAGAAAGCACCTGTGCCCGGAGTGGAGCAGAAGTCAAGATGGTAAAATTTGACGAATGTATATTGAGGACCAGCCAGCCGCAACACAAATGTTCTGAAGTAAAGCTCCTGAAAAAAGAGCTTTAGAGGCAGTCATACTCCTGAGAGCTCGTACAGGCAGAGGTGAAGGCTGTCCAGCCGACCCATAAGCATGTGAGATGGCCTAAACCACCCACTCGCTCATTCTCTGCTTAGACGGAGGACAGATCATTCTCTGCTTAGATGGAGGACACCCCTTCGAACAACTGTTCAGAATTCCCCCATAAGGTAGCTCTGTGGGCGTAAGCATCTAAAGCCTTAACTGGGCAAAGCAGATTAAGTTTCTCCTGGTCTGACGTCAGAAAAGGAGGAGGACAAATGGCTTGCAGTACAATAAGGCCTAACAGTATTAGTTGGAACATTAGGAACATAGCCTGGTCTAGGGTGGAGAAAGGGTTTTAACATGCCAGGCTCAAATTCCAAACACAAATTAGAAACCGAGAGAACTTGTATGTCCCCAGTTCTTTTTAGGGAAGAAATAGAAAGCAGAAAGATAGTTTTAAGAGTAATACATTTATCAGGGCTAAAACTGTGAAGAAACACTTCTGGAGAAACTGGGTCCAACCAGTGTTCTCCAGACCAAGAGATGAAAAGTTTCCACCTCAAGGCATATAATATCTGAGAGGCCAAAGCTTTGGAGTGGAGGATGGTCTCTATGACCTTAGTTGAAAGACCATATTCTATGAGCTGGGCCCCCTCAGAGGTCAAGCCCACGGTTCCCAAAGTTCTGGTGAAGAATTGACCCACTCGCCTGAGAGAGAAGGTCCCTCCTGATCAGAATCTCCAGAGAGCCTATGAGCAAAGACACTAGGTCTGCAAACCATACTTGGGCTGGCCAGTACGGGGGTGCCAACAATAGACTGACCCTGTCTCGGCAAACCCTTTCCATAATTTCTGGATGCAGAGCAATCGGGGGAAATGCGTACAGATGTGACCTCGGCCACACCAGTACCACTGTGTTTCGGCACAACCGAAATGATTCCAAGGGAGCTCCACCACCTCGTGGTGGAGTCTCCATTCCCAAGGCCTTACCCCTGCCTCAAAAGGATGTCTGCCCCCTGATTTAGATACCCTGGGATATAAATCGCACTCAGCGACAGAACTTTCCCCTGGGACCATAGGAGGATCTGGCGAGCCAGCTTGTATAACGAGTGTGAACGTAGACCCCCCTAATGGTTGATGTAAGAGACCACTGATGTGTTGTCTGATTTGACAAGCCCTTGACATGATGCCCTCTCAGGTCTGGGAGGAAGTGTTTCAGAGCCTGAAACACTGCCAACATTTCTAGACAATTTATGTGCCACCAGAGATGATGGCCCTGCCACAGACCCTGAGCTGGGCGACCACTCATGATTGCCTCTCAGCCTGTGAGGCAAGCATTCATGGTAAGCATTACACAATGACAAGGAGCTCCCACCATGGACCCATGGGATAGGAACCAAGGTTCTTTCCATATGGCCGGGGCGCGAAGACAGCGTCACAAGACCCTGATCATGCGGAGTGGGTTTCCCCCGGGGTGAACCCCTTAGCCCTGAGCCACCACTGCTACAGTACAGCAGGTCGCAGAGGTATAATGTTGGACGCTGCTGCCATCAGACCTAACTGTCTCTGAAACTGTTTGACAGTGAGTGACAGGCCTAGCTTTGCGTTGTTTGACAGCTGTGAGGATCGAAGCGATACAAGCAGGAGACAGATGTGCATAGCCTAGAAATCTAGACGCACCCTAGCGGCAGCAAAAACTATTTTTCAGCAAAGTGTGGTCTAGCAACTCTCCATAGACGTTTTAGCTGGAAAACCCCAACTCTGGCAGGGCAAATCACATCATGTATAAAGTCGGCAGGCGGGCTTAACATAATGACGAAAGAGTTGAGACGGTCAGAGCAAATTCGGACATATTCGGTTTTAAGTCATTCATCCTCGGATGCGGTTGGTGCCGTGCGCGCTGTTACAAAAAAAGGCGAAACAATCAACTTGTCATGCTGCGTTTGTGCTGTGGCGTCGAGTATAAAGGCTTTACTCCGTGTCAGCGCGCGCTCTGATCGGTAAAAGGTGCACGGACCTCTCCCGAATTATCCCCAGCACTCCGAAGCACCACTACTCTGCCCCCGTTTCCCTCGTAAGCTGATATTAGCAAACATTCTCTATGATATTATTTTTTAACGTTACACTGTCTCTTTCTCTCTCTCTCTCTCTCTCTCTCTCTCTCTCTCTCTCTCACACACACACATACTGTCTCTTTCTCTCTCACATGTTGGCTAGTTATAAACTCTTTAGACTTTTAATGATTAGTGTTTTATTTTTAAAGTTTGTGGGTCGTGTAAAAAACAAAAAAAAATCCATTATTTTGGGGATGGATTCCAGGAAATCTCCCTTATTTTCAATGTTCAATGTTGACAGCTGGACTGGATACGGTAAAAGTTTAAAATTAATATATCAACTTGCGGCGCTGAGTACGTCACCTTCTTAGTTGCTCTGATTGGCTTTAGTGCTATCCAATTGCGTGCAGAGAGAATTTGAAAGACAACCGTTTATCCCGCCCCTAGGATTGAGCCCTATCAATGAAGAGTTTCCAGACCTAACATCTTGATGTTGGTCTGGCATGCCAGGCTAACGAAACGTCTCAATGGTAAAAACGCTGCGCTGCCAAAACGCTCTCAAGCGTCCAAAGCATGGCGTCTTCAGCAGAGCGTCTGGCGGTTTCAGCTGGCTAAAAATGCTTTGGTGGACACACAGCCTAAGGGAAGACAATTTTATAGACAATATGAAATGTAAATAGTGATCGCGTTATGGTGGATTATCAGATATTTCTTTTAATTTTATTATTAATTTGTTTACGGTGCTCAAAGAAACTGTCAATCAGACAAAAGACAAGTGACCAATCATGAGTGGCAACGCCACAAAACACGTTCTACTAGAGCGCGGTTCAATCAATCGCGCCAAGATTTCCAGGCTGAGAATGGCGTGTAATTGTGCCGTGCCAAACCAGGCTCAAGTGTAAATATAACTGGGATCATTCCTTTCCATTCTTAGAGTCGTTCGGCCCAACAGTGGAAAAGCTGCTAAAGACATGGCGCTTTTCCATTACCAGTACCAGCTCGACTCGACTTGCCTCGCTGTTCTCTCCGTTTTCCATTGCAGACAATACCGCAACAAATAGTACCTATTCGTCATAGCGATGCCTTTCTTTCCTCATTGCCCCATCAACCTCTCGCTGGATTCTCTCTTCGGCAACCAAACAAAGGAAAGTCTGCACCTCCTCGTTTGACCACACCGTATTCTTCCGAGTTCCCATAATAATAGTAGCAAGTTTAGAAACTATCTCTGGCCAAGCTATTTAAAAATGGCAGGGATATTCTGGATACTCCATCTGGCGCGCGCAATGATGACGCCGTGAATGGTGACGATTCTCTCTGACCAATCAGCAGTCGACATTGTTTTCACGTCACATTTTAGTATCGCCTCAGCTCGCTCAGAACCTCGCCAGAGGTGATACAAAAAAAGTACCCGAAAGCAGGTACAGGTACAACTTTTACACAGTGGAAAACCAAACAAAGGCGAGCCGAGATGAGGCGAGTCAAGTCGAGCTGGTACTGTGTATTGGAAAAGAGCAAAAATGCAACATATCCATTAAGTCTGAACATAAAAGTAATGGCTTGCCTTGCAATATGTCGCTCGCTTTTCCAAGTCTGTGAGACACTTCAATCAATCTCTGCTTTAACTGCTAAAAACCTAACTACAACTAGTGAAAGCAGTTAACATGGCTTAGCATGGGTTCAAACATCCCTTACTCACTGAAGCTCTGGGCAGGGGAAGAAAAGTGTTATGCGGTTATGATGTCATGTATTTGGAAAGAGTGGAGTGAATGGTGCACCACGTTCTTGGATATGGCAGTACTGTCTCACTAAGAAGCTAAGAGCCAGATTTACTAAGAGCTTGCGCCAGCGCAAACCCTCTATCGGTATTTACTAAAGACAAACAGTCGAAAATGTGTTGACGGTTATTTTTGCAGCTGACCTTATTGCATATGCATTTGTATGCATTTGTTTCCCTTTCAGACGCAAAATTTATGAGTGTTTAAATGAATCGTGCATCGTTTGCGCAAGTCAATTTACTGGTGTTTGCGCCATTATTTACCACCCAAAAAAAGTATACCAGACGCTAATTTACGCTGCTCTTGGTAGATTGCATTAGTCATTATGAAAATGATCTGACTGCATGTGTGTAGACATCTTCAGTAGATCATGCACTGAACTTTCTACTCCCATCGGCGCTTTTTTGGAATCGCGCTCTCACGCTTATTTGCAATGTTTAGTAAATCTGGCCCCAAGTTTTCAAAGAGAATTCATTTAGCTTCTTTGATGACAACATCTCATTAGGCAAACAGCAAACATAGTGGCAGGGAGATCTGCCAAGTAGTTTGGCAGTTTAGTGAATCTAAATCTGAGGAAAATCTTGGGCAGTTGAACGGGTTTAAACTGGGGTTGTAGGGTACATGTACTGTTTACTTAACATAGAGCTTTTCTATTTCTCAACTACCTTTTTTTAAACAAAGTTTTCTGCTTTTATTTGCCACTTTAAAGACCCCATGAAATAGTTTAACAAAAACTACACATTTATTTAAATAAATCAATTAAATTAAATAATCAAATAAT